>CM075806.1:14549010-15003861 GCA_037975025.1 Excoecaria agallocha | reverse complement strand
GTACATGGTGTATATAAATTGGGGGTAATATTGTAGGTTATTATCGCAATGGGCTATTCAATTTGTGGATTAACATCCTAAGTTTATGTTTTAAGTCTCTATTTATCGTTTGGTGTCGCTAGATTACTATTCATTTGGTCAAATTTCAGCAGTATAACAGCTTAAAAACAGTGCTACCCAAACCTGCGAAATTTAAATTTAAATTTAAACACTGCCAAGTGCTCGATCTCTAGCTCCATTACTTTATTTAGATACATGGCACTTCTATAATTGTCCAACAACCAATAACACGGCACAACGTACATACACAAGTTCCTAATCACATATACATATATATAATCTATTTACATTCATCCAAAAATTAGCAATTTTGATACACCAAATAAGTTACATGTCACAATGCCTATCATAGGCTAAAACAAAAGTAAACCCAAAGTCGATCCTAAATGTTTCGTCACATGTACATGCTTTCGACTTTGCCTTTCTCCGCTTCTTTTATGTACCTATCCCTACGCGCAGTCACAAATCACGTGCTAAGCAACGATGTTGCCTAATGGTGGATACAACTACACAAAATTTTATTTAATAATATTATTTTTATTAAATTACCATATTACCCTTTTATGTTACCTTTATTAAATTAATTCCCATAACTTATTTAATTCATAATTTAGCACCCTAGTTTTATTATACTTGATTTTCTTGTTAAATTGCTATAACATTCTTACCAAATTGTAAAATTTTGATTAGGTCCTTAAACTTTTTATTTACCTAATTTGACTTCATTTGACTTCCGTTTTGACTCCTTTGACTTTCTTTTAATCTTTAATTTATCCTAAGTGAAAAATTACCTTTTTAGTTCTCATGGTGCCTATAAAATGTAAAATTACATTTTAGTTCATGAACTTTTCATTAATTACGATTTTGCCCTTTTACTTTTTTTTGACCTTTTTAATTCTTTTAACCACCATTTTTATGCCAAATTACCAATTTACCCATAGTTTATCACGTAATTACTATTTTACCCTTTTTGAACATATTAATCTCATTTTCACATCATTTCTTATTTATTTCCATTTGTAATTTCTTTTATGTAAAATTTTCAATTTATTCCTTATTTTCTTACATAATTACCATTTTTTCCCTACTAGTCACTAATAGAAAGCCTCAAACCAGATATGAGGGACGAAAACTGTATGACTGTATGAGATTACTGTATAACTGTATGAGTGAGGTGGACCACTAAATCGTAGTCATTCCTCGATAATAAGTTACTTGATAATTTTAGCGTGATATATGGGTCCCTATGGCTAGCCATTATATCATAGGGTCCTGGATCAACTACCGTATACTAAGGACAACTATACTTTATACTTTATGTTGTGTTTCCATTATGTTCAACAAAGTATATCCATTATGTAACATCTCATACATCATCATTTTTGTTGCAAACATGCATAATATACAGGAAATCATAATGTGTGTGACAAATAACAACTAAAAATGATGAAATTATCTCATTCTCACAAGGTACTCCATTCGGCCTCTTATAAACATCCATCATACCATGTGCTTTCTTACTCCATTTCATGTTATTTATGTTTCTAAGGTTAAATCATACATGAACATATTAGCTAGCATACATTTTACCTTAGCAACTTTATATTACCTATGGAAATACCATTATGTATACATTACAAATACTATGTACATACCTTAACTCAAGCTTAAATCACTCCTAACATATTTAGTCACCATTGAATTAGTCAAATTATGCTTAGTACTTCAATTAGCATCAAAATAATTCATGGAATCTTTTAGGGTACCATTCGGCCACTATTGGTTCTCCACACATATGCTTGTTTCCTTTGTAATTTCTTACTTATTTATGTTATTTCATCATCCTACAAAGTTATTCTTAATTTATTTTCCATTATTTCTTAGTTTTCATTAGTTAAATAATGTAAATTTGATGAGAAAATTCCAAAATTAAATAAAATTAGGTGTAGAGAATGTATCCATTAACCTTTATGATGTCTGTAATCATCTAATCTTGCCTTCTTTGGTCTTCCTCCTCTTTGTTCCTATCCTCCTCTTATGTTCCACCTTTAGGCTGAATTTTAAGGAGAAGAATTCATGAGTCTATGCTTTAATTTACAACATATAAATACCACTATATGATCATGCTAGAGATACTCTACAACCCTATATAAAAATCCCAAATTAAAACCTACTAAAACACCATGACTTACCTAATTAGGTTTCCTTTCTCTCACTTAAATTCTTTATTTTTCAAGCTTCTTTTTGCTTCAATCAAGCTTTTAAAATGAAGAGGACATCTTATAATGTATTTAAATGGAATTAGGGCTTAGGATTTGGTGGGAGGGGAGAGAATAGAAGAAAAAAATGGTGAAAAGGAGAAAATGATGGTGGTTCAGATTTTTGAGGGAAGAGGGGAGAAGATGATAGATTTTTGGGAAGAGTTTTAGAGGATTCTAGACTTCTCTAATCAACTTAAAAGTCCACCAAACCAATGGCCTAAATTTCCCCAAATACTATTTTATCTAATGGATTTTTTTTTAAACCACTTGTCATGGTTTTATTGGTTCCTACCTTTATTTTTTACCATACTGATTCATGTAGGTGATTAAGACTCTAAATGTGGCCTTTAAGCCCTTTGACTAATTTAACCTCAGTTTTTTGCCCTTTTTTCTGAAATCATTGTTATGCTTGTCAAAATAGCATGAAAATTTTCTCCACATGCACTTACATATGCAGAAGCACATGATTAAAATTTTAAGTCATTTCGACATTATTTCAGTATACTTCTAGTTTCGAAAGCAAATTCAGCTAATCTGAAACTTGAAATTTTGAAACTGTCAAAAAATTTATTTTTCAATTCCAATAGTTAATTTAAGTAACATCTAACATGTATATGTGATCGAAATAATTTTTAGAGGTCTTTAGAGGATTTTATAACTCGGTCAAACCTTTTGTCAACCAAGTTTATGGTATCGGATAAAACTTTTTTGTCTGATTTAAAGGCCTATTTAAGCTCAATTTCTTCTCAAATTGTACCACCGGACTCCATTTAACACCTATTTTCATATTGTAGTATTAGGGTCAAATTGTTCGCCAGGTCACTCATCCTCATATTTTCCTAGCCTGAGTACGTTTAACCTTTTTATACTTTCGATTTTTGCTGCCTTATTCCACCCTGATTACCCTAAAAATTGCCTTAGGATTATTATTCATGCTCTAGAACATGTCATGCATATCAGATGCACATTTTGGGGTGTTACAGATGCCTTTAAGGAATGTACTCAACATTGAGAGGACATTTAATATTACTAAAGTAGTTAGTTGGATTTACTTGCCATTAACTATTATAAAGCGAAAGTGGATACTTCAATTGTGACCAATATTGATATGGTTGTTGGAGGGGGTAGAGGAGGTCTCATTTGCAATTTTAAATGGCAATGTATTAGTGGATTTGTTTCTAAGTTTGTGTAAAAGATAAGTTCAAGAAATAACAAACTCTAGATTACTACTTGGAACAATTTACTGTTCTTTCTCTATTTATTGTAACTAGCTCTTATTTTATCTCCTGTACTTTTGGTACCTCTTTGTATAAATTATAGTAGTCATAGTGAATAAAATAATAAGAAAACTCAATATCCTTATATGGTATCAAAGCTATAAAACAATTTAACGAGTCTCGATCCTTTTTTTCACTATGACAAACACTATTGCTACCAATTTTCCTGTTTAGAGAAAACAGATCCAATCAACTCTTATTGGCCTAATTTTCCTAGAGTGTGTTGATGGTACCTTACCTACACCACATCAGTTTCTTGATAATAAAAAAGAGGATATCAATGTTGTGTATACTATTTAGTTTAGGCAGATTAGATCTTTTTAGTGCAATTCTTAGTAGTTGTATAGAAGCTATTCAACTATTAATCTTTTTAGCTAAATCTTCCAAAGAGGATTTGGTAATGACTTATTCACACTATGCAAACTCCTTTTGATTAAGAATTATCCCTATCAAAACCAAGCTTGCTAAAAATCCAAAAGGCACTAAATCAGTTGTTGAAGTTCTTAATAAAATGTGATCCATTGCAAATGAATTGGCCCTCACGCAAAATCTAATTAGTGAAGAAGATCTCATTGTCCATATTCTTCTCAATTAGGAGATGAGTTATACATTATTGTTGCTTCTATCAAAGCACATGAATCTTTATTTAGATATTTAGAACTCTTTGACAAGTTAACTAATCATAAACGAATGCTAAAAGACAACGACTAAACATCTTCCCCTATTCGTGCTATAGTGAATATCACTTAAAAATAAAATCCCAAGGGCTAACAATCTTATTCGTCACACTAAAGGCCTCCACATCATGCTCAAAGATATCAATCCAATTATTGTAGGTCTCGTGAAGGCTGTAATGGCACTAGTTTTTATGTCTGGCAAAGTTAGACTGGCAATTAGACCACTATTCCAATTTCTTTTGCTACTTTTGTGAATTTTAGGTTAGATACCAGTGACTTTAGGAAGCTTGCTAAATTTTTGAAAGACAACAATATCTTTGTTAGTATCTCGCAACATGTTCTTACCTTTTCTAGTCCAATGGCTAATGTTACCACTTCCATGAATTCTACTAATATGCAATAACCTTAGCTATTTGATAGTGCTACTTCACATCATGCAATGTCAAATCTATCAACCTTGCATTTCTATTCTGACCATAGGGGTAAAAGTCTTCCTATTTCACAAACTAACTACACTAAAAATTCATACACCCCAACACACACTTTTTCTTTTTATTGTTTTGTGTGTTCCACATTTATGTAATAACTTGAGTTCCATATAAAAATTAAGTCTAATCCTTTTTTGTTAAATTTTTCTCCACTCATTTTCTTGTGATGGATCTCTACACAGGAGTATCTTTAATGCATGAGGAGAACATTGATGATGTTTATTACGTAACTTTGCCGTATATATTATCCTCAATGTCACTATCAAAGTTTCCTTATCTAATTGGAATCACAAACTTAGTCATCCCTCACATAAAATTCTTGGTGTTGTTTTTAAGAATGCCACTTTAGCTTCCAATTATTTGTTTACTTCTAATTTTCATTATATCTCTTGTTTTGTTAATAAAAGACATAAATTACCTTTTTCTAATAATTCTCTTATTAGTTTTTAACCTTTAGAACTTTGGGGACCAACTACCAAATCTGTTGATGGTTATGCATACTATATAATTTTTATTGATCATTTACTAAATATATATGGCTATATCGTATGAAAAAGAAATATGATACTTATCTCATATTTCCTCATTTTAGGTGGCTGGTTGAGAATTATTTTTAGACTAATATGTGTTTTTTTTTAATAATGGAAGGCAATATCAAAAAATCATTTCACTCTTTAATTTGTATGGTACCGCTAAAAGACATCATGGACATGTTATGGGAATTAGTCTTTTTTTATTTCATTTTGCCTCTCTACTATTACATTATTGTTCCTATATATGCATTCCAAACTACAATTTATATTTAATAAATCTTCTACCCACACCTGTCTTAAGATTTAAAACCCTTTTTGAAATGTTTTTCCATAGGTCTCTAAATTATACGTGCCTCAAAACCTTTAGGTGTTTATGTTATCCTTGGCTTAGGCTATATTTCTTATCCAAACTCCACCCACGGTCTATCCCTTGCCTATCGCTTTGTTACTTTACCACTTAATATGCATATAAATGTCTTGATCTAATAATTAATAGTCTGTATCTATCCTGCCATGTGAAATTTATTAAGGATGTTTTCCCTAATCAAGTTCCCAATAAATCTTGTAAGTTCTCTAACCTAGTTTGAGATGCTTTCATTGCAAGTTCTAAACAAGTAAATGCACAACTTGATCATTCTTTGGCCACCTCGATAACCCCTTTTCCTCTATTACCTCTATCCACTCCCTTCACCCTGGATATCACCAATTCTAGTCCATCATCCTCTTCCATTATGGAATTCCCTTCCCTTATTTCCTCTCCATCACTTACTCAGACCCTATTATGCCTATAAATTTCTCTTTCCCCATTATTTTCTCCTTTTCCTCTACCTCACCTAGCTCGGTTTAGGAAACCCAATCCAAAATAATATAGTGACAAATTTGTTAACCTTACCACCAAGCACATACTTCTTACTATACTTGAACAATCTACTGTCACCCAGGCAATCAAAGATCCCATATGATGTAAAGCTATAGATGCTAAGTTTAATGCACTTTTATGAGTTAGTTCTAAAATCTAATTATTTTACCATCATTTGCAACTAGGTTCTTTCATATCAAACAAAAAGTTAATGGTTCCATTGATAAGTATAAAGCTCATTTTATGGTGAAAGGATTTTTGAAGGAACCAAGCATGATTATTTTGAGACAGTTAGCCCTATTACCAAGCTAGTGACAATTAGAGTTGTCTTATATCTTGTCTTATCCTAAAATTGGCCATCACGCCAATTAGAAGTTAATAATGAATTTATTCACGAAATGCTAACTAAAGATGTTTACATGGAGCGACCTCCGTGTTATATTCATTCACAATATCCTTATTATATTTGCAAACTCAAAAAAGCACTATATAGCCTTAAACAGGTTCGTCGATCTTGGTATATTGAGTTACAAAATTTTTTACTTATAGCTGGTTTTCACAAATCACTTGTAGATGCCTCTCTATTTGTTTATAATTAAAATGGAATCATGGCTTACTTTTTAGTTAATATGGATGATATAGTACTTATGGGTAACAATTTCAAGTTTTTGGATTACTTTATTCAAAAGTTGGCTATTCATTTTTCAATAAAAGATTTGGGTCCTTTACATCATTGTTTGGATGTTGAGGTATTTCCACTCCAATAGGTATTTTTCTCTTTTAACATCAGCACATTTCTGATTTACTTATCTGTTTTAACATTGCTAATGCAAAAGAGGTTGCCACACCAATGAGTTCATCTGAGTCTTACACTTTTGTTGATAGCTCACTGTAAAATGATGCTAAATCTTATTACAACTTAGTTGGCTCTCTCTAATATATAGCCATGACTCATCTAGATGTGTGTTTTGTTGTAAACAAGGTCTCTCAATTCATACATGCTCCTACACAATTGCATTTGCAAGCTCTCAAAAAAGTTTTAAGATATTCATCATAGGTTGTTCCTCAATCGTGGTTCTCTTATGACTATTACTTCTTTTTTGAATGTTGATTAGGGTGGTGTTAAGGATAATAGTTGTTCTACTACAACATATCTGTTATTTCTTAGTTCTAATATCATATTTTGGTGATTCGCTTGTCAAAAATTGCCAAAAAAAAAACTTAAATTAGTGATGGTATACTTTTCGTCACTAAATAACGATGGATTAGTGATGATTTCAAATTTTAATCGTAAATATGTATATGTTCAAATTAGAGATAAGTTTAGCAACAGAAAAATGAAAACAGTCACTAAATATTAACGATAATGAATGGCGCCATTTTTTACGATGAAATTTATGGTTGATATATTTATTGCTAAAAAATTTTCTATTATTCAATTTTGGAAATTAATTTTTTGAAAAATAACGATGAAAATTTAGTCGCTAATTGAAATGAAACTGTAGCAATGGAATAGCGACTAGTAGTTTTTGTCGTTAAATTTGGTAGCAATCTTAGCACCAAGTTTAATGACGAATTTGGCAAGAATAAATCTGGTTGCTAAAGGATGTTCAGTTCTTGCATTTTCATTAGCTACAAACTATAAAGTTCGTCGTAAATATTACAAATAAAAATATTTTTATTATATTAATTATCTGTTTTCAATAGAATTTTTTCAAAAATTTCTAATTTTGATTATTGATTTCACTAAGCATTATAATATTAATAAAAAATATGCACACATATTTATGCTTACTTTTTATTTTTCTCAATCAATTTATCTTTATTGATTTCTAAATCATCCCATATAAAGCGAATAATTTTTTTATAATTTTAATAATATTGGATAGAAATTAATTATAAAAGTAATTTTTATACTTAATATGTATTCATTATATGTACATATTATCTCTATGGATACAAATAAAAAACTCTATATAAATTCATTTACAAATTTATCACCCATTTAACAAATATTGTACTTGTAAAAGTAGGGATATTTTTTTCTTTTAGAAAACCCTAACTACTCCTTCTCTCTTTGCCTTATTCTTCTTACAAAACCAATAAGAATAAGAATAAGAATAAAAAGAAGAAAAAGGGAGAGGAGGGAGGCAAAAAAAAAGAGAGGTTGGGGTAGGGGGAGGAAAACAGAACACAGAGGAAGAGAGGAAGAGAGGAAGACCAAAGAAGGCATAACGACTCACTAATGCTAGCAATCCAATGTCGTTCACTCTCTGCATCCAGCATCCAAGTCGTCTCTTCTCCTTTGCCATCTGATCTGTCTCTAATATCGTCGCTGCCCTGATTTTGGGTTATCTTTCACTTGAAACCTTCTTCTTGAGATTTCAGCCTCTTCTAGCTTTCAATGATGATACAAGCAGTACTGATGAGACCCTATAAATGAGGTGGTCATCTTGATGTCCTTCGTTCCTTTGCACTCGCTGGCAATGGATAGATTAGAAAAAGGCTAAGCCGGCTGCTCCAGTATGGATTCTGACCTGACCATGATGTGTTGGAGCACGTGAATGCTCTTGAGAGGTTATCGATAGCCCTAACCTAGTTAGGCAGGGGCGGTGCATCTCCGACAAAGCTCCTATAGTTTTTTTTTCCTTTAATTCTCTATATTTTAAATTATTTGTTTAATTAGCATCCTTAAGTGTTCACTGATAATATTATATTATTGCTAATACTGATAATATTATATTATGATGAAGGATATTGAAATTGGGATGCTTCACCTTGCTCTGTTTATTTTGACACTTTTGCTAGTGATTTGTCACGGATTGTTTCCTTCCAAGGATATACTTTTCTAATTCATACTTTCATTTATATTCTAAGAGTATCAGTATATCTATCTGATTTAATTTGATTTTTGTTATTTTGATATCTAGTTGATTCGTGATTGTATTTATTGGGTTTCTTTTATGTTGAATCTAAGGCATCTAAAATTTTAGTACATTTTAATTAAAATTAAACATGATGATTGAGGTTCTAAATTTGGTTGTGAACGCTGTAGTTTTAAGTTTTCGTTTGTAGGTCGTGGTTATTTTATTATCTTTTCTTATGTTATGGTGGATAAATATAATGTTCACTATGTTTTGTAGCAGGGCAACTAGACCAACTAAGTGATTAACAAAAGGATGTGGGACTGAAGAAGAGGTTATTCGTCGCACAACTTCTTTTATTTTCATTTTGCATCTAATTTTATGCAAAATGTCTTAGTAAAAACATGTCATTGATGGCTGAGCTCTGAAATATAGAATTAAGATGATAAAATCAATTGGTTATCTATCGAGTTGATGGGCATGTTTATTTGTAACTCTATTTTCTTTAGTTGTTAGAAATTCAAGAAACAACAAGCTTTATCATCATATCTAGGTATTACTTAGTTGATGCATGGGCTTGGTCAAAATTCTTATTCCATTTCACAGTTGCTCAAAGACGTGTAATTATGTTCACATAAAAAATATAATAATGCTTGTCTTGGTGTGCCAACATGGTTCAATTGTTATGTACAGAGTTTCTATTCATGTGAAAGCATGTTTTTAGTCTAAACTTGTTGGCCATTGTTTACATGTTACCTTTGTTAATAGATTTGTTATTTTGATTTTATATGAACAGCAAAATGTTGTTACTGTTGCTATTGTATGGTAAATTGTGTAGCTTTAAACATTATTACTTTAAATCTCCGATAAAAATCCTTTTTTCTTCCATGCTTTTTATTATCTGATCTTTGAGATTTTTGTTAATTAGTTTAGGTACTTATTATCAAGTTACTATGTTAGCTTCTAATAAATGCCACATCTAGAAAGCCTTGAGGGAAATGACTTATGCTTTGACTTGGTTTTGATATTAGTACTAGTGATTTGTTTCACATCAAATGCAAATGGAAAAGAGGAAAGACATTACATAGAAAAAGATGTCTTTTATATATTTCTTTCTTATTTGTTTTATTTTTCTTCTCTATTTTTTTCTTATAATTTTCTTTTGCTCATAAATTCATTATGTTATTTTTTTAATGTACTTTTATATTTGATTTTATCATTTCTTAGTTTAGCTTTAAACCATCTATGAGTGATTAGATTCATTTACTTTGTTAGTTTTCTTAAGGCTATTTGAAATCTTAATGCTTATGTGTGATCTAAAGTTTTCTTTTCTCACAATTTCTTTAACTAGATAAAGAAATTTAATTCAAATAAAAACTACATGGATCTCAATTTGATGATCTCATTGAAATCTCACTATAAGTTAAACAACTAGAAATCATCTAGGCAAGTCTCTGTTTTGAGATAAGAAAAAAGGCATATAAAACTAGTTTATTAAGTAGTGGATTTGTGTGCTAATAGGTATACTCATGTAGTTAATTTGGTGGATTTGTGTGCTGGCAAGTGTAACACCATTTTAAAAAAAGTCATTTAATTTGTTAGGATCATGTAGTTAATTTGTGTGCTGGCAGGTATACTCATGTTTCAGTTAATATAGTACCAACTTTTATTTTATTAGAATATATAGTTACTTCTTGATATACGAAGCTAAAGTGTTATTGTGTGTAGACACCGTGATCTGAGGCAGCCTAGATCAGGGTTACTAGATGATGAGGAAATAGTATATTACTGACAATAGGTTTGAATCTCGAAGCTCCGATCATGGATTTGTCATTTTCTCTTAAAGATTTTCATGATTTTTTAAAAATGTTTTCAAAATATTTTCAAGTGTTTTAATGAAACACACAAAAAACCCTATTTTTAGACTGATAATGGTGATAGAAAGCTGTCTGTCACCTGAAAGGTGGTCGTCTATAGGTCATTCCCTTCATACAATGTGAATTAGGGGTATTTTGGGGAAATAGTGGTCTAGTGATGAGGGATGTCGTCCCTCATTGACAGATGCCCGTCCATGGGTTGAAATCCATATTTTCCCACGTTTTCCTAGATTTTAAAAAAGAGAAAGTTATTTGATAAAGATCAGTACGGATTTTGGGGATTTTATCTCCTAATTTGGAAAATTTTGAGTTGTAATTGGATTAAAACTCCTCTTTAGGTATAAAAACAAAGGTCTAGGGTTTTTTTTGGAGTGGAATCATTATTTTAGGAGCAACCATTAGAGAAGGAAGAAAACTAATTTCTTTCTCCCTCTAAAGGTTTTTACTCTAACAATTTTCTTCAAACACACACAATGAAGTTCATATTTTCTTTGAGAATCTAGAAGCTCGATTCGGAGTAGAGATCTGGACTATAGAATTCATAGAGTCAGAATATCTCCTAAAGGTAATATTCTAGGCTCATTCTCACTTTCTCTCTCTATAATTTATTCATATGATTTCATGATTATTGAATACTGCTTTAATTCATTTTGATTGTTAAATATGAGTAATATGCATGGTTTATCAAATTAGAATTCATTTCTGATTTGTGTAATGTGCCAGATATATGGTAGACTATGAAGATTCCTCCATTGTTGCTAAATAAAGATCTTTTTTTCCGTGTATATAAGTTATAATTCCACAATTTTAATGTAATATGATGCATGTTTAAGTGTTTTATAATGTATCCTGGCAAGATTTAGTGCTTAATTATTGTATATTTAGGGTTAGGAAATTATTTGGGCGATTCTCTATATTTTTGCCTCAATTCTACATTTCTTATTCAGTTCTAGAGGTGATACATGGGAAGAAGGGCTGAAGGACGGCCATCCCTCAAATTGCCTTAGCCCCTTCCTCCTGTCCATCTCTCACACCACAAATGGTCGTCCCTTACCTCTTTTGGCCATCCATGTGGTGTTTTATGGTATTTTTCATGTATTTTTAGGGTTTTATGTATTTTCAAATTATTTTTTTCATAAAATATTTATGCACTATTTGGTGTATTTTTTGTTATTGTACATATATTTTTATACCTATAATTAGTCTATTTGTAAGAATAAAGTGTGTAATTATTTTATCATCAATGCTTACTAATTTGTTTGTTTGATTTTTTTGAGTAATCGATATATTTATGGCTGTGGAGGACATATGATTTTTTTTGCATGGGAAGTCATGCTCCCACACTGGTCACCATCTCTCTCCCTAGTTACATCGTTATTTTACAATTTTTTTATTTTTTATTTATTATAGTGTTGTCTGTTTATTTATTTATTTTTTCAACTATTGGTGGTTATTTTCGAATGTATTATTTTTCAGATTGTAATAGCTAGTAAAAAAGGATGTTTTCAAGCACGTCAAACTAAAAGGCATTTAAAGAAGTTTTCTAGTGAATGATTTGGGTTTTTTCATAAAACACAGACCAATATCCATATTTTTAGCCTAAAAATCCACACAATGTAATAAATATCTTTCATAAATATGTATGAGGGAACCAATATTCCCAATTCAAATGAATGCCCGAATTTATGTATGTATATTACTTTATCCTTATCTTGTTGACAATTTGCTTATGTAATAATTTCTAAGTACGATTTTATTATTTATTTTGATATCCCAAACACGATTCTCTGTTTGGCATCAAAACAAGGTCAAGATTCAATTCTCAATGTTTTGTTGGGTGGCAACCCCATGACACCTGCCTCTTTGAGCTTACTAGTAGATGCCTTTATGGGTTGACCATCAGCAATAATTAGGGTTCAATCCTTTTTTATTGCAAAATGGCTAGTTTATGATTAAAAGTGAACCTTATTTGGTCTCTGGCCTTAAAAGTGGACCTCCGAGAGCAAACTTGGAAACAAAGGGTGAGCTCCAACATGCGTCATAGTGGTGACTCCACTGGGGACTAAAGAGACCTCGCTTTGAAAGGTATCTTGGTTAAGTTATTTATAATTGGGTTTTTTTATTAATCCTATCTCTTATAGCCTTAGAATTAAGTTAAGCATCCTTTTTTTAGCCCCAGTGCTATCTTGAAGCACACTTTACATTCACTCAATATAAGGAGGTTTTAAGGAGATCCATCAGACCAAGTCTAGTACCAAATGGTATATAAAATGGTGATCAATTGGTCATTATGCTCATAATGAGCTAGATCTATTGGCAGGGACCATGCTTGGGTAGCCCTAAAGTTTCATCACCCTTGACTAGATCCCATTTAATGATAATAGCAACTTCCCTTAGGTTGTATAACCATAATAATGTTTACTTGCTACGTGGACCTTTGTGTATTGACCACACTCAAACAAATTAGGAGGATACTGGTCAAAGGCTATTATGCCTCAATGAACCCTATCCGATCTGTATGAGTTAGTCAAAATGCATAATGGTCAAAACCCATATGCCTGCGCTTTCAATTAGAGAGGTTATGCTGCCAATTTTCCACTGTGCATTATATACGTCCATTGGGTACCCTATTGATCAATGGACTAAGCCCACCTAGGAAAGAGACTGCACGATCTCTTTTGTGGGAGTAATAAGGTTGGAAGGCTTTGTCTATGCTTGTGTGTGTTTGTGATTAATGTCTAATGAAACCATGCATTACATTAATGCATCATATATATACCTTGTCTATGCATCATTTATCATGCATCACTCCTAACCTCTAGTCCTTGTAGCCATCATAGACTCATTTAAGTGGTCTAAAGCATTTGATAGGTGCCTAGTTTGAAGGTCTATATACAGTCTACTGAGGTCAGAATCGGTTGGAAGGCTTTGTCTATGCTTGTGTGTGTTTGTGATTAATGTCTAATGAAACCATGCATTGCATTAATGCATCATATATATACCTTGTCTATGCATCACTCCTAACCTCTAGTCCTTGTAGCCATTATAGACTCATTTAAGTGGTCTAAAGGGTTGGATAGGTGCCTAGTTTGAAGGTCTATATACAGTCTAATGAGGTCATAATCGGGTTCAAATTTGGGTTCATAAAAGTCACCATAAAAGACCTTAAGTTACTCTAATAGATGCATAATGAGTCCTTATATGAGTATCTCACCCGATGGAGGAAAAGAGTGATGAAAATGAAAAGCAAACCTGACACGGCCAATCAGATCAAATTGTTTATCCAAAATGTGAGTTCGTACTTGAGAGATGGTTTGAAAATGAAAGGGCCAAAAGACTAGGAGTCATTGAAGGATATATCTATAGAAGCTAAAGGGGAATATTTAGCTAGAAGGGTGAGTAGCAAGAATGCGAGAAGGAACTTTGGTAATAATAAGGCTATCGAGAATAGTAGTGGGCATAACAAAATTGGAAAGACTGTAGAGGTATCCACTACAGAGGTTAGCCGGCAGAGGCATTATTTTGACTTGAAAAATTTACTATTTTGGGTGCTGAATAGGCTAGTTAAAGAAGGAAAGTTTCAACCATTACTCTCAAAGATCGCAAAGAGTCAAGGGCTTCCCTACCATAGGAGGGATCAGTATTGTGCATACCATAAGTACATTGGGCATTTGACTAATTACTACCCACTTTAAGGAACATGATTCAAGACTTGATAAATAATAAGCAGATTTTAGACCCTGAGAAAAGGAACAAGAAGAAGAAAGGATGATACAATGTTGTGCCCCCATCGGTGTACATGATCGGGTCCAACTTACCTAAGTGATATGTGATGAAGGATCTATATGGGAATGAATACTTAGCCATTACTCACTCCACCCCAAAAGTAACAAAGCCAATTGAGGAAAATCAGCCAGTTTCTATGATTAACTTTAGGATACTCTTACAAAGAGTGAAGATAAGGGGGCTTTGGTGCCTATTGATATCTAGAGTTTAGCCAGTAAAGATGAAGGGGAATCAAAAGAAGAAAGAGAAGTGAAAGCAGTCACAAAGAATGAAAGAGTGGCCCTAGAGATTGAAAAGTAGTCAGCTCCTACTGCAATGCCTATAGAAAGGTAAATTAAAGATGATCAGATAATCAAGCAATTAAAGAAGACACAGGCCCAAATATGTATTTGGGATTTGTTGAGGCAATCTCCTTTACACAAACAAAAATTGGTGGAAGCCTTAAGCGAAGCAGGGAAAATGCAGCATACTTTAATGTTGACTTCCCTGTAAAAGGAAAAAGTCATAATTGTCCTCTCTACATCAAAGCTCAGGTTAATGGGAAACACACGGCTTGTGTGATGATAGATGATTGGTCCTCTATTAATGTCTGTCCTTTGGTGGTAATTTTAGCTTTTAGATTGAATGAGAATATGCTAAGCAAGTATGATTTGACCATTTCTAGATATGACAACTCAAAAAGGCAAGTTCCTAGGACCTTTAAAGCTGTGGTGAAGACAGGACCTATTGAGACTGAAGTTAAGTTTGTGGTTTTGCCTATCTAAGCAAATTTCTTTGTACTTTTTAAGAGACCATGATTTCATAAGTTGGGAGGAGTACCCTCCACATTGCACCAGATGATTAAGATTCCCTATAATGGTCAAGTAGTCATTATTAAAGCAACAAAAGAGAACTAGGTATCTATACTTGAAATAGACAAATAGCCATTTAGTGGGCTTCATGTAGCAGTCATTAAAGATGAAGAAAATGAGGGTAACATCCCTGACAGTCCTCAAGCGATCAATATGCTTAAAAAGATGAATTTTCTGCCTGGTGCTAGCTTAGATAACAATTCTTAAGGACCTCAAACTACTGTAGCTGCAAAGGTCAAAAGGACAAGAAGGTGTTAGGTTTTATAGGCTTTAGTAAGAAGGGTAAGAAGAAGGAAGCAGTGAAAGTAATTCCTCATATTTCTCAAAGTTTTAAACCAGCTTCAAGCTTGTACCTTTATTGTGGGAAGAATGAGCCTTAGATGATAGGGGTGAGCTAGTATCAGGATTTAAACTGTTTAATGATGTCTTCAATTGGGAACAAGGAATCATCAAACTAGTTGAAGGTTTCTAGGATGAGGAGATCCTGTTGTACCATTTATCTTAGGATAAAGAAGCACTAGAGGAAGTCATGAAAGAGAAGTTGTTTGATACTAAACTAAAAGGCAAAAAGAGGATGCAGATTGAGGATCCACCCAAAGTTAAACCAAAGGCCAAAGAGATGTTTGATGTTAACAAGATTGAAGAAGATACATTTATTGATGTTGTTTATGTTCCTAAAATTTTTGATGAAAATAATGTTTGCTTCTTTGATAACATTAATGAGATGAATAATTTTGCTTACTTGTGTGATGTTTTCTCTGATTTCAATATGCATGATCATGATCATAAAGCATTTATATTTGACATTAACTCAACAAACACATATTTATTCAATCTCGAAACTAAAGAAAACCTAAAAAAAATTTACTGGCATCAGATATAACTCCTGAAGAGAGAAATATTTGATAGAATATTAAAAAAATATGAAAAAGTCTTTGCCTGAACCTATGAAGACATGCCAGGAATAGATCGAGAAATTGCTAAACATGCCCTTCCGACATAGTTGGGTTATAAACCAATCAAATAGAAACTTAGAAGACTCAGGCCGGAATAGGCTGAGAAAGTTAAAGAAGAAGTTAGAAAGCAAATAGAGATTAAGTTCTTAGTGGAAGTCCAATACCCCTGTGGTTAGCAAACATAGTCCTTGTAGCAAAGAAAGATGAAAGTGTAAGATTTGTGTTGATTATAGAGATTTGAACAAAGCCTGTCCTAAGGATGACTTTCCTTTACCTCATATAGATGTTCTAATTGATAGTGTGGCCGCCTGTGCCATGTACAATTTCGTGGATGGATATGCTGGGTATAGTCATATTCTAAACAAAATAGTGGATAGGATCAAAACAACTTTCATAACTGAGTGGGGGACATATGCTTATCAGGTTATGCCTTTTGGACTTAAAAATGTAGGTGCTACCTATCAAAGAATGGCCACTAAGATCTTAGATGATTTGATCCACAAGTAGAAGTATATGTAGATGACATGATGATCAAGTCGATTACTAAAGAAGGTCACTTCGGGGCATTAGAGAAGTTCTTTTAGAAGATTAGCAAGTACAATCTCTGCCTCAACCCAAAGAAGTGTATATTTGGGTTACTTCAAGTAAGATTTTAGGTCATGTCATGAGCCAAAGAGGTATAGAGGTAGATCCTGAAAAGGTAAAGGCTACCAAAGAGATGCCAATGCCCCAAAAGAAAAAAGAAGCCAGAGGGTTTTGAGGTAAGATTCAGTACATAAGTAGGTTTATTGCCAAGTTAACCTCGATCTATGAATCAATCTTCAAATTACTTAGGAAACATCAACCTAGAGTTTGGAATGAGGATTGTTAAAAAGCATTAGATACCATTAAGGAATGCCTATTACATCCACCAGTGTTGAGACTACCTAAGACATATAAGCCTATGATTTTGTACCTAGCAATAGAAGATAGTTCAGCGAGGGCTATGATGGCATAAGAGGATGATTTTGGGTTTGTGTATGCAGCATACTACCTTAATAAGAAATTCCTCCCTTATGAGGCAAAATATTTAGAAGTTGAAAAGATTTGTCTGGTGGTTATATGGGCATCCAAAAAGTTGAGACATTACTTTCATTCTTATAAGATACAAAGCTGTGAATAAACAGAATCCCCTTAGATACCTACAAAAAAACCCCTTCATTATTAGGAAAGATGGGAAGATGATTGATCCTCTTACAAGAATTTGACATAAAATACATCACTAGGAAAACTATTATGGGAAGAGCAGTGGTAGAGTTTCTAACTAGCAGCCTTTAGAAGGTAAAGAGATGACTTATCAATTCCCCGATGAGAACATAGTAGCCATAATAGTTTAGGGTTGGCAAATGTATTTTGTGGAGCTATAAACAATAAAGGAGCAAGAGTAGGAGTGATCTTGGTCACCCCGGAGGGTGAAAGATAAAAATAGCTAAAAAGTTGAGATATAAGACCATGAACAATGAAGCAAAATATGAAGCTTGCATTTGTGGGTTATAAGCTCTATTGGTTGTAGGGGTAAAGTCTGCAGAAGTGTTTGGAGATTCATCTCTAGTGGTTTACCAAGTAGAGGGTGGATGGTTAGTGAAAGAAAAACACTTGTTGCCTTATCTCAGATACTTAAAGGTTTTAAGCAATTAGTTTGAGGTTTGTACTTTTGGATATGCGCATAGGGAAGAAAATCAATTGGTAGATGCCTTAGCCAGTTTGGTGTCTATCTAGGATAATACGAAAGGAGTGATTATGAAACCTATGTTAGTTTTAAGCTCTGATAAGCCATACTTTGAGAAGCAACACAGATCATGGATGTTGAAGTAAATAATCGAAAGCCTTGGTATTATGATATTCAGAATTACCTAGAAAAGTTGGTGTTCCTTAAGGAAGAAACTAAAAAGGACCAAAGAATGATTCGTAAGCTATCAACTCAGTTCATTACTGTAGGAGGGGTGTTTTATAAAAGATAGCCTAATGGAATTCAAGTGAGATGTTTGGATGAAAAAGAAGCTAAGAAGGTAATGGAGGAAATACATGCGAGAGTATGTGGGGTCCATAGGGACGAGTTAGCCTTAGCAAAGAAAATTATGAGGCAAGGCTTCTTTTGGCTCACAATAGACATTGATTACTCTAAGTATGTCAAGGAACTGTATACCGATCTGAGACATTTGACCATTTCTGAATTGTGTAACCTCACATCACCATTGCCATTTTCTACATAGGGAATAGACATTATGGGAATGATCCATCAATCTACCTTAAATGGACACAAATTTATCATAGTAGCCATTGATTATTTCACTAAATGCACGGGATATGGCCAAATTTATTGAGAAAAATTTGATATGTAGATATGGTTTGCCTTATCATGTGGTTTTGGATAATGGGTTATAGTTTTAGGTGAAACTAGACAAAATCTTATTAGATATAGGGTTCAACATCACAAGTCTTCTCCTTACAGGCCTCAAGCAAACAAAGCAGTTGAAGCAGCCAATAAGAATGTAAAAAGGATTCTAGCTAAGATGGCGCAGACTTACAAGGATTGGGTTGACAAGCTACCCTTTGCACTATAGGGTTATAGAATCATAGCTAGAACTTCAACAGGAGCAACTCCATTCTCTCTGGTCTATGGAATAAAAGCAGTATTGTTGGTTGAAATTGAGCATCAGTCTTTGAGAGTAGTTCTGGAGGTTGAGATACCAGAAACAAAATGGGCTAAATAAAAACTATCGCAATTTAATTTACTAGATGGGGAAAGAATGAGGGCATATTATCACAATTAAGTTTATTAAAAGATGTTGGTCCATTCATTTGGAAGGAAAGTTAAGAAACACCCCCTGAAGGAATGAGACTTAGTGTTCAAACAAATGAGGTCGGGGATTCTAGACATCCGAGGCAAATTCAAGCCTATGTGGGAAGGACCTTTTGTGCTTAAGAAGTTGTTATCCAGAGGCGTTACTATTTTATAAGATAGTGATGGCAATGAATTTTGAGAACTTATGAATATTGATAGATTGAAAAGGTTCTATGGCTAAAAACTAAAAGAGAAAAAGAAGAGAATAAATGCCCCATGAGTTAAAAATCTAAAAAACAGTTGCCTTGCTAAAATCGAGCGCCTTGCCAGGGTAAAAATAGAGAAAAGGCACCCTAGGTAAAAATTAGAGGGTTGATTAATGATAGGAGTTATGATGCTTGTAAAGTTTGATTTCGAGATTGAATGATATGTATCATCGAGATAAAGTCAAATACTGATCATGTGTATTGAAATCAGAATGAAATGTCATACTTGTATTAATAAATGTCATCTAAGTATCCAAAAGTAACATTTTATGTCATATGTTCAATAAAAACAAAAACATCATCTATGAAAGTGTCTGATCTAATCTATCAGTATCATATCTCTCCCTTCATCCAGGTGCCATAGGTGAGAAAGTCTGTTGTCGACAGCTATACTAGTGACCCACCGCTTATAAGAGTCAAAAGAAGTGAAATCACAAGCGTCCATGCTAGAAATAGTGGTCCTCACAAGAAGCTGAGTCCAAATCCTTTGATAATATCCTATCACAAAATAAACAGTAAGGATGCCCCTAGAAAAGCCCAAAGTTCGCCTAACAATGTCGTGCTTACCTCCAAACTATCGAGCACAACAGGTAAAAACATAAAAGGAGGCTCGATGAAGTCCACAGAGAGGGATGTATCTCGAATCTTTTTCCATGACAATAGAAGTAACAGGCAATCGAGCACATCTAAACCTGATATGGAATGACTAAGCCAATCAATAGCATCCTGAACTGATTGAAACTCACGCCGAAGATGCATAGTTGTGACAACCCTCATGGGGTAGATCCATGTAACTCTAACTCGAAGAGTAGGCTCGAATAATAGTTTCAACTTCTTATAAAGCTATACCTAAAAAAAGGAAGCTGTTGAGATGAGTTGGGTTCATCTCAAGAAAAAGTAAGGCATGAAAATGTGTGAAAATCCAAAAGTATATGCATTTTAACAAGAAAAGCTAGCATTAAAACCCATAAGATAAGGGGCATGCTACCTTTAAAAATTAGGACATACCTGAAGGAGCAAAGGACTGCCTGTCAAAAATGAAGAAAAACCACGCTAAGTAAAAGACCTGCAATGAAAGTCATCCAGGCCTATGATAGTCTCTACAATGATTAGGGGAAATGGATAGTGCCCTTGGTGTATGCCATCAACCACATCCAAAAACCCATAATATGGGATCATGGGATCACCAGCACACATTAATAGACACCAAGAAAGCAGCAAAGTAGTACCACACCAAAATGAAAGTTGGGAACATTATCAAAATCAATCAACACATCTATCAACCACTCTAGTGGCAAGGTCTCCCCATGAGGTACTAGACCCTTGGCCTCGGAAGGAAGGGCACCCAAGGCACGGACCACGTCTTTGGGATAAGTAACCATAGGAGAAGGCAAGCATGGTCGGACATCAAGATCAAACCTAACACCCACCACAGCAGCAAATTCTTCAGGTAAAGGACATAACTCCTAGTGTCTGAACTAGAATATGTGAAACCTAAGGTCCCAAAGTTGAAGTGCAACAGACAAAAGATGTTTATTTGGAGAGATTCTTCTCAGAAATCTCAAACTTGTATAAGGGGCCAAAAGGGGGTCATCTCAGGTTTTTGGGTCATTCAGTAATAGGTGTAATTTACAAGTCCAGTAGTCATGGTTATGTCATTTTTTTAGCAATCTAAGGTGCAGGACTTATGAGAGAAAATAAATAACTGAAAGGAGAATAGGCAAGAAAAGACAAAAAAGGAAGAGAGAGAAGAGTACCTAATAGAAGCATCCTGGAAGTTGAAAAGTCAAAGGCATAAAATCCAAGAAAATGAGATACTATTTATAAAAAGTGATGAGGGACAATCGTCCTTTACTTGGAGCAAGCCACGAATTACCCGTCCCTCACCTCTAGAAGGCCAAAAGTCACACTTTTGTATGTCTCATGCATTACACATACATATTAGAACATTTGCCATTGTTTGCATTTTGCAGGTGGTTTAAAAAGACTGATGACCTAAATGTCAAAGCCTAAAACATTTGCAATGTCTGGAACACAAGAATCTATATTCCATAGAAAAACAATTAATTTCAGGGGGTATTTCTGACTTTTGGACATTTGTGTGTAGTAAAATGTAATTAAAATCTGCGAATCTTGTAAAAATAATGTTGAAATTCATAAAAAGAATGTTAATAATATTTTAAATTAATTTTAGATGGATAGAGAACAAAAAATTAAGAAAAATATAAAAAACAAATTAAAGAAAATAGAGTTAAAATGTGAAAAATAAGAGAAAAATAAAAATGAGGGGCAAAATGGTCTTTTTGGCTTGAGGGATGGGACAACTTGTATGTCCCGTCTGTCGCCAGGTGAAGGACGGGCTTCCTATCCCTCGCTCAATTCCAACCGTATAAAGGCCGTTTCCTCCATTTTTTCTGATGAACAAATCCTCTAAATGATTTTTCAAGCTTTTCTCCTCCATCTAACGTTTGATTCTCGATTTGTTTTTGCCTACGGACTCCTAGAAGTGAGGCGCATTTTAAGGAGCCTAGCTTTTCTACTTTTTCTATCTTTCTTTGTCTGCTCCTCCTAAGTAAATGCAATTTAATAATTTTGTATTTTTATCATTTTCTTTTAGTATTCTTTTAAGTTAGAATGAAACTTAGGTTAGAAGACTTTAGTTTTAGGCGTGATGGGAACTTGCTATTGTATTTATATTTAATGTATTTTTATTGTTATACTTGATTTTTAGTTTGAAAATAAATGATCAATTGTAGTGTAAGTAACATAGTTTAAACACCAAATCATCTTGTATGCCACTATGTACTGTAAGAATACCTTATATGAGCACGTAGAACCCGAAGCATTTTTTCTCTAGGTAGTAATGTATATAATCATTAAATTTTTAGAAGCATTCTTTTGCCTTTGCTATTACACCAAGTATGAATACCTCAAATTTATGTTGTTTGGCAGCCTTAATGGTTTGTGGCTTGTTGTTTGCTTTTTAAATGTGATATTTGTGTAGGAAGGCAATATCATTCCTAGTTGGAATGCTGCTGAATTTTTTTTGTCACTATCATAAGGCATAAAATAATCGATATCTATGTTGTTTGGTGGCCTTAAGAGCCTGTGTTATGTTGCCATTGCTTTAAATGTGTCTTTTGAACATGGAGCAGTCACATTCCTAACAGGAATGCTGTCAAAATTTCGTCAAAATTTATTGAAAACATGAAATATAGTGTAAATGGCCATGACAGATTGTGTGTTGTTTGAATATGTCTTTTGTGTGCGGGCAACCTCATTCCTAGTCAAAATGCTACAAAAATTCAATTTAAATTCTCGCAAAGTGTGCAATGAGTGTTTTTGCCTTATTTTTCATGAATGATTATTAGAATCACTTGTGTGTTAAATATTCCTTGTGTAAATCAGTTGTAAATATTTGAATTCTTATTTATCTGCAATTTAAGTTAAACAAGAACTAAAATGTAATAGTTTGCAAGATGCCTCGCAGGACAGCGTGTCCTCAGCCTTTATAGCCAATACCGGCATATATAATGCTTGAGTAAGCTACCAGATACAGAGCGTTGGATCAGGTTCAGTACAGAGTAAGTACATGTCCAGACAGTTCCTGGAGGACTTTGATTTATTACAAGAGGCTGATAGGTTGTTAGCCAATACTGGCTGGACCAACTTCTTTGCCCTAGCCTATAAGACATATAAAGATGTGACTAGGAAGGTATTGGCCACTTTGTGATATAGGGGATATCAGTGGTCCAATACCTGAGAGGGAAAAGTCCAATTTAGAGCCTTGGGGATACCGTACAGCATTACCAGGCATATGTTTATAGTGGCCATAAGGCTTCCTAATGGGGTAGGCATAGTCACACCGCCTAGGCAGATGGATAGAGATAGATGGAGGGCTGTGACATTGCTTAGAGCAGTGTATGACTCAAACAAGGTAAAGAGCATGATGCTAGCTCTTAAAATTTATAGGTACTTGTAGAGGGTTTTATCTGCCTCTTACCTTAGATGTATTGGGAGTCCATGTAATGTCAACTTGGTAGATGTCACCAGTCTATGGGGGATACAGGTGGGCCAACATACACTACAAGAAAATTGCAATTTAGCAACGGAAAATAGCAACGGAAAATGTCAATTTTCCGTTGCTAATCAAAAATAGCAACGGAAATTAGCAACGGAAATTTCGGTTGCTAATTCGGCGGTTGGTATTTTTAGCAACGGAATGTTTATTCCGTTGCTAAATTTAGCAACCGAATTCAAATTCCGTTGCTAAATCTAACCACTAACATTTGGTAAATTGGTCAAAATTAGCAACCGAATTCAAATTCCGTTGCTAAATTCAGCAATCGAATTCAAATTCCGTTGCTAATTTTAGCAACGGATATTATTTTTCCGTTGCTAAATTTAGCAACTGAGTTGAATTCCGTTGCTAAATTTAGCAACTATTATAAAAAAAATTGTGACGGTTTTTTTGTCGCTATTCCATCACTAAAATAGAAAACCAACAAATTACACTAAAACAGCAAGCTGTTTTAGTGTAAAATATAAAACCAACAAATTACACTAAAACAGCAAGCTGTTTTAGTGTAAAATAGAAAACCAAAAATTAGTCATTGGGCCTTTTGGATATCATCAGTAGACATTTTCCCGATCCGTAATGGTTAAGAGGGTAAAGTAATTCTCTGTCTTGTAAATGTAATTGAATAGCTTCAGAGGAGATAACATTCAAACAGAAGAGATGATGAATGAAGCAAAAAGAAGCAGTGCATGTCAATTAATGGCATAGAGCTGAACTAAATCTTTGGACAGTAACTACCAGTTGGTATGGCCAGATGGCCACATGTCAGTCCTGTTGTTTATTTACTTGGGTATGCCTTTAACATGCATCAGAGATTCCATTGGATTTAATACACAAATAACAAGATGTGATAAATAAAACGGACTCTTATAAACTTTAAATTAGCAAAGTAGAACCCAATTAAAAAAAATAACCTTGCACCCATGGATTAATCAAAAGAACGGATAATACTTCATAAAGACCTCAAGGATCTCAATCCTTTTCTACAGAATTTCATATCCGTATATGTTTCCTTAAAATGAAGTAAGCTGCAATTTGACTACTAGTTTCTTTAAAAACCAAAGAAGACAAACAAAATTAGATAATAGATCTTGAGGATACGGGATGATGATGCACCTAGGATATGCTTCTTGTTTGCATCATCTGCTGATGCTGACAAAAGCTTTAATGTTTGAGAAGGCTCAATTTTCCTGAACATGACATTTAGGCTCAATAAAACAACCAGGAAGGAAAAAAAAGATGCAAAGTGTGTCCATGCCTTGTACTTTCTGAACTTTCAGAAAGACCAAGAATATTTTCCTGCATGGCAATGACTATAAGAAACCATTATATGAAATTAAGTCACTTTATTTACTAAATAAATGACTTGTGAAGAACTTACAGGATTATCACCATTAGCCCGCCATAATGAATTGCCCATAATTTGATCAAGGCTGCAAGCAGTTAGAGGGAGGCAAGAAATAAATAAATATATAAATAAAAAATAAAGAAAGAAAGCACTAAGAAATTACACACAGAAAAAGGAGATTGACTAGATTACAGCAGATGAATACCAAGTAATGAATTGGGAAATACCTCTGCTTCAATATTATGTCATGTGCATCAATAGAAGATTTTAGTCCATTAGGCTTTTTCATAGCTTCACTTCTTGCAAATAATTTGCTCCACCTTGACAGTAAAACTCTTGCCCTGTTTGAAATGTCTGATCTTAAAATCAGATAAATGAGATTCAAAATTATCTTTAATATTATGACCAGAGGCATTGTCATATATTTATATCACACAAAACAAAAAAATGAAGAATGCACCCATCACAATTTTATTTTCTTTCCCCCCTTTTTTTTCAAAGTTGAATAAGAAATTTACCCAATACTGCTACAGCATCTGTTATATATGTTTCAGTGTGTTATATGTAAATATGGAACTATTAAAAACGAAGAACAACAACACCAAACACTGCAGCTACTAAGTTGGTGTCAGAACCTCAATAGAGCCAGACCCAACCAATATATTCATTATGACATTAAACCAAATTAAGCATGTGCTTCATTACTCAGGGAAAAGACAGGCTAGCTAAGAAACTTCTCTTTTAACTTAAAACATTTCCTGTTTGAGCAATGAGGACACTCAAACAGCATAATGATTAAATGGTGTTCTGGAATATAAATATTGTCGCCTGATATTTAATATGGCCAACAAAAAGAGAGAGAACAAAGAGACTCTGAGCAAAAATACACCTGATGTTCTGTAAAATCGCAGCCTGTTAACACTGTGCAGTATGGCAGACATATGTTCAGGAAAAGCTTTGTGTAAGGGCAGATGACAAAGAACCTGCAATCCAGCAAATAATTTACCCCTAAGCAAGAATATGTGACAGAATATACCAAGCAAGATTCAGGAACAAACGCATGCCTTAAGGGTGATATGAAGAACACTTGTTTGTTCTTCAGTAGCTGATTGACTTAACCATGTGGCCAGAATCATTATACCACCTTTAGTCAAAAACCTGCAATACATAACAACATTGTTTATTTGACAGTGAGTGAGAAGAGTAAAATAAATCAACATAATGACTTATACTAAAGATTCAGTCTCTAAATTTGTAGATGTTTATTTACATTTATATTAGAATATAAGTGAAATAATATATATAGATAATTCTTGATAAAATTTAATTACATATCATTTTTAACTCTATGGTTATAAATGAGGCATAACTTTTTACTATTATTATTTTACAGAGTAATCAAATCTACCTCTTTTATTTTCATGATCATAAAAAATTATCATTATATGGTGTTGCAAATCTAATCTAGGTATAACTATAAAAAAATCACAGAACAGAAATTCCCTAATTAAGTTTGGTTGCAATTGTATATGGCGAGTCACCCTCATTTACTCTTAAAATTGAAGATGACTGCTTTGGAATCGATATGTCCTTTGCTTAAAATATATTTTCATTTAAAAGGACTTTTGAACATTCGTCATAACCCTTAGACATCATGACATGCAAATTAGACACTTGGAAAAAAGAAAACAATCAAAAAGGACACCTACAGAAAGAAGCATGCACAACTGGCACACACTTAACTTTCAAGGCTTTTTCTCTCCAAGTTTTCTATTCTCTTGCTTTGAGTAATAAAAGTTTCGTTTTCAATTCAAAGATTGCTTGCATACAGGTCATATCAGGAAGACTAAAGGAAACATAAAAGAAAAAGTACAAATAAGTTTAAAAATAAATAAGGTAAAAGCACCTGGGTGACTGTAACACCAAATTGAGCACTTATCTCACGAGATTCCTTCTTGGTGATTGCATCCTTCATGGAAAAGATTGCTTGCATATGCTTTATAGCCTTAGGATTAAGCAAATCTCGAGGTCTTTTTCCTGCCAATGAATAATGAAGTTAAATGATGACCAAAGTAGCAGAATCTGGAAGACTTATGATCTGAAACCTACATGGTGTCCACAAACAAACAGAATAAGAAAAGTAAAACATTGCCAGCGACTAATCTGAATCCAATTTGTCTCTATTGTTAGCTACCCATTTGACACAATACTACAGTCATGATATAGAATGTAACAACTTGTGAACTTCACAGTACCAGATTGTGAATGAGCAACATGTGAAATTTGACAGGATTAAATATGCGTGATTTGCATAGAAAAGTGAACTTCAACACTAGTAGCGACATAATAGACAACCAATTTATAATAGACAACCAATAAATTGAAACCATATGAAATAATCAACAGGCCACATCTTACCAATTTTTATTGACATGGAACCAGCAGCCTGCACATAAAATAAATAAATTAATTAACATCAAAAAGAAAGGAAAGAAACCACAATCCTTAAGAAGAAAGGAATAAGAGTATGTCATTCAAAGCATAAGTATGACGCTGTTTCATGCGGACAGCTACAATTTACAATTTTTGACATTTCGTAATTTCAATTAACTTGTAGCTTCACATCTTGCCATGAAATTTTTCATATCCTTAATCATCGCAACACTATGCACTATGCACATAATAACAGTGAACCCAGAAAGCGATGTGCAAATCACAATAAATGCAGCAAAAGCTGATGCATAATTGAACGGTCAACCGATCTCCCTCAATGGTGACTTGTGCGATTATGGGCGAACCCCAAATTTTCTATTTAGAACCATGTTTTCTTTCACTTAGTTATAACCAAGCCATTAACGTAAACGCATGGAGAACAAACTAAATACAAGAAGAAAACATCAAATGTTTTGATGCCCTAGGGTTTCAATTACGCACGGGACATAGTTAGCGGCTCCTTACCAAAAAAAAAAGGAATCATGCGCATTAAGACTTTAAACAGATGAAAGAAGTTCGCAAAACAACAAACACTAAAACAATTCACCTCAGTGATAACAATTCAAACTCTCACGAATTATTTTAGACATTAAAAAATAGTATACAAGAAAACGCACCATCTCTTGAGAGCGAGGATTGACACCGGTGAGTTTGCATTGAGTGATGACGATACATTGGAGTTGATCGATCTGGCCATGAAAGAGCTCCTTCTGCGAATCAAGGAACTTAGTAAATGACTCGACGGAGCTCCCAATGTCCAGATCATCTAAATTCTCCTTCAATGCCTCCATTGTCCAAATCACAGAAGTACTTTAACAGATTGAGACTTCGATCCTCAAAAAATAACTAGGATATCTGCAACAGTCACTTTAGACCAAAATAGCGTAAAGCATAATAATATTTTTCTACTTCTAGGAAAAGAGGAGACGGTGGAGGAGGTGGATGGTGGTGGTGGTCGGTGAAGAAACCCTTGACGCGATTAACGAATCCAAGAGCTGGTTTTGGTGGTGAGAAGGAGAAGAGGAGACGGCGGCAGGAGAGGGAAAGAAATGAAAGAATGAGAGCCTAGGGTTTTTAATTGGGTATTTATACTCGATGGAAAATATGTAAATATTTAGAATAAATTTAGCAATGGAATCATTATTCCGTTGCTATTTTTGCAACCGAATTAAATTCGGTTGCTATTTAGCAACGGAATCTTAATTCGGTTGCTATTTTAGCAACCGAACAAAATTCCGTTGCTAAATAGCAACCGAATATCATTCGGTTGCTATTTTTCTTTCAAATTGAAATTTAGCAACGGAACTATATTTCCGTTGCTAATTTAGCAACCGAAATATCATTCCGTTGCTAAATAGCAACCGATTATCATTCGGTTGCTATTTTTCTTTGAAAGTGAAATTTAGCAACGGAATTCTATTTCCATTGCTAATTTAGCAACCGAAATATCATTCCGTTGCTATTTAGCAACGGAATAATATTTCCGTTGCTAAATAGCAACGGAATTATATTTCGGTTGCTAAATTAGCAACGGAAATTAAATTCCGTTGCTATTTTTCGTCCCGCCATTTGTTGCCGCCTTAATTAGCAACGGAATAAAAATTCCGTTGCTAATTTTCGTTGCTAAATAATGGCGCCAGAAATTCCCTCCACTTTTAGCAACGGAAGCTAACCAAATATTTTTCCGTTGCTAATTTTATAAAGTTCAACCAATTTTAGCAACGAAAAATATTTTCCGTTGCTAAATAGCAACGGAATAACGTTTTCGTTGCTAAATTAGCAACGGAATATTTTCCGTTGCTATTTCAGGATTTTCTTGTAGTGATATAGACATCACCCATGAGATTATAGCGACCTTAACCAGAGTGAGCACCATGCCAGGGATGCAGGTATGTGTAAGCAGAGTCATTATTAGGTTATTGATATCACTTAGGTTAGATAAAGACTGCTTTGGAGAGCCTGTCTAGGAGAGCATGTATATAGATTTGCAAGTAACCTTTACGATGAGCATAGTCGAGCTCATACATGGGCAGGAGGGCCAATATAGGTTACTTATAGTGCTCAAGACCCAGGAGAAGTGTGGTGTCGATCCTATAGTGCCAAATCAGGCAGCAGAGTAGGATGGTTAATGGCAGGTAGTAGAGGGAGCACCAACAAAGCATCAGAAGCTGCCAAAGCAGCCACCTTAGTAGAACGGCCAAGCAGATAAGCCTCATGATGTAATGGGTTCATAGGGGATGAAGTCAGATGTTGATTATGCTTTAGATATGTAGATTGACCTGCACAAGCTCCTAGCTAGCTTACCCTAGACACCAGCTCACCTCAGGTCTCCTCTTAGACACCAGAGGTCACCAACTATGAGATTTTCCCCATATGGACATCTAGGAGCTTCATCTTCTATCACCCCTCCACCATATAGATATCTAGGGGCATCTACTTTGACAGCACCTCCTCCACAGGTTCCATCACCTCCTGCCTAGGCATCTCTAGCTCCTATTTTAGATGACATATCTAAACAACTGGCTATGATAGGGGAGACACAAAGGACTATGCTCATAGTGGTGTAGTTTTTATAGGCACTACCAGTAATTATCTAGCCATTATGTATAGAGGTACAGAGCCTTAAAGCAGACATGCAGCCTGTAGGGCATAGGTTTGATGAGTCCTTGTAGGTAGTAGGTGACTCCCTCACCCAACGCAAAAATCAGGGCACTCGTATCGAGACAGAGGTCCTTAGAGAGAGACAAATGGCGACTAAGACTGATGAGTACTTAAAGAGGTACATCGAGTACCTGAGATGGGATTTGATAAGATATCTAGAGAGTTACTCTCGGGTAGTCCTTCAAGTGGGGTAAGGATTAGAGATGTTGGTAGATGAGATATCATAGATCCTGCAGCCTTTGACTTTAGTATTTCCAGGTTTTAGATTTGTTTTTTAGTAGGCAGACGAGTAGCCATTTCTAGCGCCTTAAGCCATGCCTCTAGCCCGACCTCTTAGGCCGCCAGCATTAAGACCATTGTTAAGGCCAGCATACCACCAAACATCAGGGTTAGGACCTTCACAGTGATTGATTATTTTTGTATTCAAGGAGTTTCACTTTATCAAATTTTGATGTATATAAAAATTAAGTTGTATATAACTTATTTTGTCATGATTGATTATTTTTGTATTCAAGGAGTTTCACTTTATCAAATTTTGATGTATATAAAAATTAAGTTGTATATAACTTATTTTGTCATTATATGTCTTATGTTATTTATGCTCTCTTTGCTTGGAAAAATGAAATGAATATAAGTACCATGTAATGAATAAGATAACTTGTAAACAACCATACTATAATAAAAAAAGGTAATAACAATAACATGACTGAAATAATAATGATAATAATAATAATAATAATAATAATAATAACAATGAAAATGAGGCCAAATTTAATAAGCATTACATTAACATTCAATGTCTTTCACATCAGATACCCAAAATCCCACCCAAGGGGCATATATTTACTTCATCAACAACAAGAAAACCAGAACAACTATCACCATCTCTCAGAGTGAGAGAAGCTTTGATCTAAACACACCAAAAGCTATAAGGCTGATATTAAGAGTAAAAAATTACTGGGCAAGGAACAACCATAATAGGTTTCAACACCCCAGTAATACTTCACAAAAGTATATTTACTATGGTGGCTTCAAACATTTCAAGTGATTCCTTAGAGGATAGATATACATCTACTAGAACCATCCCCGGTGGAACATTACTTTAAAAAAATAGAACAACCAAATCTCCCCGAAAGGGCAACCAATAGGTCAGCTAATAAATGACACCCATCAAATGCTACTTTAATAATCTCGTTTAATGTTGTAAGACAACTCTAATATTCAAGTACAACATATCATCTTGACTCTATATACCGATAAATTGGCACTAGTCATGACATGTTTTCAGCAATTTGGTTATGTATGCCCCAGGCGCTAACTAAATACAACAAATTCAACCTGATTCTATATACTTTAAGTGCAAATTAGGGAAAATCCTTGTTCTTGTTGCAATTTTGGATGCCTCAGGAACTAATTGGACAAGTGGAGACTTGTCGCCTTCAATAGAGTAAGTCTCAAACCGGCTTGATTTCGCATGCCCCAAGCACTAATCAGACGTATTCAAATAATCTGATTTTGTATACCCTAGGTGCTAACTAGAGTTAATTAATCTGTCCCAGTTTTGCATGCCCCAGACGCTAATCAATTAATCAATATAGGATTAATGCATTGACAAGCTAATGTTAAATATCTGAATTCAAGGTTAATTTGTTGAAAAAATGACAATAACTACTGGATCAAGAGTCTCAAAGCCTTAAAAGGTACATGTTGTAATCAAATAAGAGATTCACTGCCTCAGGTACGCGTTTTTTCCTTTTACTCTAAAATTTGGCTCGCTTTGGCACTAGTTCACTAGCTCCCCAAAATTTGTGGCAGTTGTAGACACCGTAACCCAAGGCAGCCTAGATTAGGATTACCTGATGATGAGGAAACAATATATTATTGACATCAAGTTCGGATCTCGAAGCTCCGATCGTGGATTTGTCGTTTTCTCTTAAATATTTTCATGATTTTTTAAATGTTTTCAAAATATTTTTTTAAGTGTTATAACAAAATACACAAAAAAATCCTATTTGTAGATTGACAGCGGTGCCGTCTGTGGGTCCTTCCCTTAGGTGTAGTGTAAATCGGGGGTATTTTTGGGAAACAGTGGTCTAATGATGAGTGATGGTTGTCCCTCATTAATGATGCCTGTCCATGGGTCGAAACCTAGATTATTCAACATTTTCCTGGATTTTAGAAAAGAGAAAGTTATATGATAAAGAACAACGTAGATTTTAGGGATTTTATCTCCTAATCTTGCGATTTTTGAGTTGTAATTGGATTAAAACTCCTCTTTACGTATAAAAACAAAGGTCTAGGGTTTCTTTAGAGAGGAATCATTATTTTGAGAGCAACCATTAGAGAAGGAAGAAAACTAATTTCTTTCTCTCTCTAAAGGTTTTTTACTCTAGCAATTTTCTTCAAACACACACAATGAATTTTATATTTTCTTTGAGAATCTAGGAGCGCGATTCTGTTTTGCTAACACATTGATGAACTAATTTATTTCTATCTCATGCACATATTACATACCCCTACTTATGTATTCATGATCCATTATTTTAATATGTACGAAGTCACACATGTCATTAAAAGGTTAAGCAATGATCAAATAGCCATAGAAATAGACATTAATCGATATAACAATTGTAAGTCATCACATTGCTCAAGTATAACTACATATATCTTGGGTTCTTAAGCATAGAAAACACCTTGTAATCACATCAATAATTTCATTCATAGAATAATAAAATATCATTTTTCCTCTATATCATATTTTCCCATATACTGTACATTGATGCAAATTTAAATTATATATAAGTAAAATCAAGTAAAACATATGGCCACAAGATCATGTATTCACCAATATGATTAGTAATAAATCATCCATGATGTGTTAGTTTATATGCATAATCTATATGTCTAGCATGCTCATTTGATAATACAATGCTAATTACATAATTATAATGTAACCACCTTTTCACTACATGTTTTTCATATACAAATTAGGAATTTCATATAATAATAATATGAAGGTCTATTTAAGATCAATCATGTCTCCTTCATCTTTTAGTTTAATATGATGCTTTTCTTACTCAAATTAGGCCTGTACTTTTATAAATAAGTGGATAACAGGTTTTATGGTTGCACTCGAAGGTACGAACTGTCTAACTAGTCAGGCAAAACCAAACGAGGTCAGCTACAACCTAAACGGGACTATTTATGATCCAAAAGAGGGTCATCTATACTTTAACTTTCAAGCGAACCCAAATGGGGTTAGCTACAACCCAAACGGGGTTATTTATGATCTAAACGGGACCATACTATCATAGTTATGAGTTACCGTTATAGGCATGCTTATCTATCCACATTCTAGACACAACGCAAGTAGTGAAATCTCTTTACTTTATCTTTTATTTACTTCACCTTACTTTATTCAATCATATACATATAAGCACATATATACTCACATATAACTATGTCCGAAGTAATCATATACATGTTCATGTATAACTCTCTATAAACATGTGATCATGTACACTATTAAGTGTTGTTATTATGTACTTTGCTCTTTTCTCATCATATACATATAGGTGTTCATACATATATATTCATGTATATCTATGAGCATGGTGTTATATACATGTTCATGTATAAATTTTCTATAGCATGCTATCATGTACACAATTTAATATAACTATTCTATACTTTTAATCATAAGAACAATGATTGCATGGAAACATCATATGTGTATACCTTTACGATTCTCTATATCCGTCCCTCATGCATCTTTATGCTTAAATACTTCATCACATATTCATAATAGTTAAACATGCTAAGCATATATGATTAAGATATTATAGCCAATAAAGTTGCTCTAATATATAAGTTATTCCTATTCCAAGTTTGGATCTCAATCATGTATGCACACATACTTTACTATCATCTTCATATGATACTTTTATCCCAACTATATCCATAAGAAAACATTGCATATGCACCTTATCATTTATCGATTACACTTATATTCCTTCATATGCTTATATATATATATATATTTGCAATAAGCAATCACATGAATATACAAGGTTTGTAAACATCCAAATCTTTAACATTACACAATCATAATATAGCGATTAATAATGGCATATTCTTCCAGGCATTCTAGTATCATTTCATGTGAACCATCAAGGTCATAACTATATATTTGCCTATATACAAGTCATATACCTTTACCTTTACACTTTAATACTAGTGTCATTCTTTTAAATTTATAAGACATTGATCATTTTATAGTTCATGCTTGCTTACTTATACCTCTTTATACAATATTTCTTCATTGTGAAATGCTCTGAAGATGTTTAAGGAGGCTTAGGTAGATTTTGGTAACAATTTAGAATCTTTAAATCAATTATAAGAGAAACAAGGAAAGGTCACTGTCATTACCAAATGAGTACTGACCATAACATAGGTACACTTTAGGTTCTGGACTGACCTCACGATCATTACCAAATTTGTACTAATTGTGATAGACATTATGTCTAAAGGCAGATTTACTGGTTAATTTTGTTTGTTATTTTTGACCTATCAAAAGACATTTCTAGGGAAAATGATCTTCTATAAACTTATTCTTCTATATTTCTAGTTTCTGAAACATTAAAAATCATCTCATTATCATATCTAAATTTCAAGATATTAACAAAACACTAAGGACTGTTACCAATGAAAGGGCAAAATATCCATATGCTCCCTCATTTAATTGCATGTTAGAAATCTGTCCCCACTTGTTTCTTTCTTTCAAATTTGACCCCATGCTTACTTTCTTTCCTTTAATTGCACCCCATCTTCGTTTATTTTTATTGAATTGACCCACTAGTACATAATTATATCACATTTGACCACTTAACTATAATTTCTTTTCAATTGTACACTTGTATATCAAAATTTTAATTGACTCTCTAACCCTCTGCCACATATGACCATTAATCCACAGGATCTTAAATTATAATAATTCATATAATTAACTTTGATTAGACATTAATAACATGATAATGCCCTTAAATTCTACTGGGACCAATTTTGGGTCCTTACACACACATTCACTTGAAAGGAGTTATGTTTGCAATCAAAATTATTTGGATGAAGATCAGAATATTTTCTATTATTCAAAATATTTTCATGGCATGATATTTTTGCAACATAAGGAGAATTGTTATAATAATAATAATAATAATAATAATAATAATAATAATAATAATAATAATAATAATAATAATAATGACAATAACAACAACAACAACAACAATAAGATTTACAAATAAATTGCAATGATTTTTCACTATTAGCGACCATATTTTGAGTCACTAATTACCTTTTTATGTGGCAATTTAAAAATTTTATTTTGCGATGAAATTTAGCAACAAAAAAATCTGTTGCTAATAATATTTTTAATATATAGGCAACCAAATTTAGGGGTTAATTAGAGACAAAATTTTTTCTATAGCAATGATTTTTCATAGTGACGATTTTGAGTTTTGGTCACTATTATGCCAGCGATTGACAAATTGCGACATTTAGTTATGGCATTGCAATAAACAAATAACAACAGAAAATGCCATCGTTAATTTCTTTTTTATGTAGTGAATATATTTCTCGATCATCTACTAATGCTGAATATAAAGCCTTAGTAAATGCTGCTATAGATGTTTTATGGGTTAAGAATTTGCTTTGTGAATTAGGTGCTCATATCTAATGGCCACCAAGCTTATTTTTTGATAATACAGGTACTTCATGTTTTTGTGCCTATCTAGTTTAACATTCATGTATGAATCATTTGGCTCTTAATTATCATTTCATTCGTGAAAATGTCTCTAGTGGTTCTTCGCATGTGTTGCACATTAGCTCAAAGGATCACTTAGCTGATATGATTATTAAATCTCTTAGTCGCAGTCAGTTTCTTCATTTTCGTTTCAAGATTGGAGTATCCATCTTGTGGGGGCCATGTAAAGGATAAGTCTAAGAAATAACGGACTATATATTACTGCTTGTAACAATTTACTATTCTTTCTTTGTTTGTTGTAACTAAATTCTATTTTATATCCTATACTTTTGGTAACTCTTTTTATAAATTATTGTAGTCATACAGGAAATAATAAGAAAATATCTTTATAGTTTGGCTATTGCCCTATCCTCTGAGCTAAAGTTTGGGCAAATCCTCATAAGATTTGTCTTACTAAGAACTTATGCTTGAAAAACGTAATAGTGGAATGCAATAACAAAGTGGTTGCCGATATGGTTCTAGGCATTTACTCTCTTGATGCTAATTGCTTTGCCATTATCCAAAAAATAAAAAATGTGGTGTGACTTTTCTATCATTTTCCATATCCATAGAAAAACTAAATTTGCAGCTAACTTATCATCTTCGATTTGGCCTACAATTATATTGGTACTTGGTTATATCATGTTACTTATATTCGTTAGTACATGCTTTTTGTGAGCTTTGCTCATTTTTTTGTATATATAACTTATGATTTTTTTTAGTCTAACTAAAATTTATTTAGGGGATTAATTAAGATGTTCTAATAATTACCTTATTCTATGTGAAAAACCTAAACGTGACACTTGAAGAGTTGAAGTGGAATGGAAGGACTATTTTTTAATCAAACATCTCAAAATTTATTTACTATATTAATTGATTATATTATTCCAGCAATAAGATTTACCTAAAAATATTAGATACTTAATTGATAACCCAATCCAAGATTAAAAATCTTTATAGTATCTTAAAAGACTTGTAATTTGTTTGGATGAGAGAAAATTAAATTTACTTTGAAAAAGAAAAAAAAAGAGTAATTTAAATTGAATTTACTTTAGTTTCCACTTCCATTATTTTACTCAATAAAATACAAGAAAAATTCAATTTACTTTCCTACGTTATTTATAATTTAACTCTTCCTAAATTTATTATTTTTCTGTATCCATGTCCCTCTTTTCACTACAAGAAAAATTCATTTTGTCGACAGAAATTACCGACAGAATTGAGTGAATTTCCGTAGGGAAATGAAATTGCCAACGAAATTTAGCGACGAAATATGGCATTGGAGATCCGGTTCTAGGTACTTTTACCGACAGAAGTCTTCCGTCGGTAATTTCGTTGGGAGATGCAGACAAAAACTGTCGACATTTGCCATATTTATCGATGGAATCAAGATCCGTCGTTAAAATACCGATGGAACTATATTTTCCGTTGCTAAATTTTCCTACGGAAATAACAAATCCTTAGGCAAATTTACCGACGGTATAATATGTTCCGTAGGTAAATTTATGACGGTACATAAATTTTCATCGGTAAAGTTGCCATATGGTAAAAAAAAAAATTGCGATGGATTTTAACGTCACTATTCCGTTACTAAAAAGATTACAATTTTCTGATAATTATTTAATAAATATGTTCTGTATATGCTTCCTTTATCTAATAAATCTAAAGGCAATTAAAAATGAACCAATGGAAGGATAAGATTTTGAAAATATAGAAATATCACCAAGCATAAATTATAAAAGAGACTTAGAAATGAAAGAGGAGAAAGTTCAAATACTAGGACACAAGAAAAAATATGGGAAAACAGAAATTAAATTTATCTAGTATTTTAGCAAAGATAGTTATCCTGGTAAATTGATCAAAATTAAGAACTTGAACAGAAAAATAGAAACAGTAATAAAGATATAGTTATTAACATTAAAAAATATATGGCTAATATTAAAGCCTTCTTATCACTTAGTGAGCCATTCATATTAGATATGCTGTATTAAGTCTTGGCACATATTAAAACAATCAGTAACCCCACTTGACATACAAGAGACCCAAAAGACCATCCACATGTATGCACATCTTAAAACTGAACATCATTTGACATTAATCCAGGCAAGACTTAAGAATTATCAGTATCATATGATATAATATGTTCTAGAAGAATTTGTCGTGGTTAATTACTTGAGCACTAGCTGCGTTCACAATAAGGAAGCATAATAGAGATATCTATACCAGTGTGTACCTGGTAGCCTTTGTTATGGCCATAAGGGCTGTAAGGATGGCAACAATGGTTTGAATTGTCCTTTTATAGGCTTCATCAATGGCAGTTAGATAGACAAAAGTGCTCACAACAGCCATGAAGGAGAGCCAAAAGTCCATGAACTGAAATATTCCATTGACAAATATGATAACTTATATTAATAAACAAAATAAATACCTCTATTCTACAAATAAAAGAAATACATAAAATACAAAAGTAAACAAATTAAATATGAAGGTGTTATGTTAATTGTGCACACATAATCAAGTGAGTGTGTGGAAAGAATTGCTTAAATTTGACCACAACTTATCTCTAAAATTACTTTAATTTAACTTTTATTACACTCTCATAACTCATTTGTATTTTTCTATATTATTCTAAGTATTTAAGATGAATGTTTCTCTAAACATGTTTCTTTAAAATGCCTAAAGAAAACTTAAATTGTGTTTTTGAAAAGAAATGGTTGCTGTAAATTTGAATCACTCGAGTTGGGGGAAATTAATATTTTAAGGGAATGAATAAAAAGGACAAGAAGGTAGGAATGAGATGTTTATACTAATTGATGAGTAATGAGTGATTGAGAAGCATCATCTCAACTAATTAACATGCATAAACAATCCCAGCCATTTATTCAAACAAAGAAAAAAAACAATAATTAATTTATTAAAAAAAACAATAATTCTCCACTCAATCATTTAAATCCAAGCTTACTTGATTTTAACCATGGACTTAATGATTTTCAGTTTTTCTTATCCAGATGATTCAATGAACTCATGAAAATTGAAGCGTAAAATTAAAAAAAAAAAAGTGGGGGTTCAACATAGATTGATTTCATAAAATATGCACATAATATAAATTGAACAATTATCACAAAACAATAAATCAAACTACAAAATTGCAGCAATTATATTACAGTACTTCCTAATTGTGTCTCTCTCACTTTATGTGCATGAAAATATATTAAAATTTCTCCATCCATAAAACAAAAACCCTACCTCCCCCATGCTTTGACTAGTCATAGAATTTTACAAAATATACATATTCAGTTCATAATTTTAACTGTCCTTAAAAACAAATTCTATCAAATAGAATTGTACGCAAACTATTCTAAATTCTTCCATGGAAAGTAGAGTCAGGAATAAACACCATGAACATGGGGTGAAAAACCCCTCTCTTTTGCCTGGATAATATCCACAAGCAAATCAGGAAAAATGATTTAGATGCCATCAGCTTTTATTTCCTCTTCTGGATTCAGGTAAGAAAAACCAAAGAAATTAACATTTGATTATTCATCTCTTGCTTTTAAATAGGAAATTCATATAACAAGGATCTGTCAAAGTATATCAAATTCATATTTGAAGAAAAAAGTTAGCAAGTATTACATTGTCATTGCGCTAAAATGCTAAGTATGAAGCAAATATCAAAGCTGCTTACATCATAGTAGCTCATGAAGTTTCACCATACCAGACAAAAACAAAGTAAACTACAAAGACAGAAACTTAAACTTGCCTTCTCAACCAAGTGCTCCTTCGGTCTATCCATCAAATACTCTGGTGTTGAAATCCAACTCAGAACATTTCGTTTTTGACCTGAAATAATAATCTAATCATTAAATGGTGGGAGTTCACATCTACAATCGCTCAAAAAGTATGTGAACCACATCCAGCAAGTTCAGTAAGAATGAAATAAACAAATAAGCAATGAACAGCCAAAGGTTAATAATAATAACAACAACAACAATTTGATTTAGCATAAAAGGAATTAAATCCCTGAGCTGTGCTTATCTGACCTTTAAAGGCATTAAATAAATTTTCTTCACATTTCTCCTTTAATTATTACAAGATACCATCCAAATCCAAACGATCAATTGTGATCATTGGCTAATTAAATTAAAATATATAAGAAATTAAACTTAATTTAATATGTCACTCATAAATTTAAATATGCTCATAATCACATTTAACATTTTAATTAGACACTTGTAACAATTTATGTCATTAAAAGTTCTATATATCAAGTTCTTAATTAGAAATCTCAACTCTTATTCCAATAATGACATTTATGAATTGTAAGATGCCAATGAGCTAATTAAATTTCACATCTCGCAGTAAAAACCATTTTTAGCATCTCAAATGGTATCTTATTTTACTAATAATGTATTATTATTATTATTCGGTGTATTTCTTAAGCATATGAGGCCTTCTACCTTTAACATAATGCAGAATTTTTTTTGAAATTAACATTTATTTGCCTAAAATGCAACTTAATTATTTTGTTCTTTTCTTTTTCGTTTGTCATTCCCTTAGCTAATCTAATTATGAACACAATAAATACAACTTTAATTCCATAATTAAGTTCTCAAGTTTAACTAACCGTTAAATGTATATACTTAATTTAAATTTTCCTTGATTATTAGAATAGAGAATTTTAAATAATAACACCAAATATTTATTTGCTTTCAATCTAAACTGCTGTAGGTAACTCAATTTATTAAAAAAAAAACATATAAGAAAAGGTAAAATTGGTAATCACATACCTATTTCTTTCGATTTTTTACATTTTGTTAACCATTTGGCTCATCGAAAAATCACCGAATGATCGCCGGAACTTCGCCGGAGGCACACCGCCGCTGTCCGCTCGTAGCCGGAGCCACCAATAGTTGTCCGATGGCATTCACGTGCTTCTTCGCCGTCCATTTTGATCGGGATCTCACAAAAACCATTGGCAGCCCCCTTTATCCGATCTAGCCATCGCCGGCGAATGGGGGAAAACGGACGGTGCCGGAAAGCTCACCTTGTCGCCAGGAGTCGATAGGTGGTGGTGGTGTCGCCATCTGCCACCTTGGCTCACCGAAACGAAGGGAGAAAGTTGCGGTGAATGGAGCGAAGAACGACAAAACGGGAAGAGCACCAGCATTCGTAGATGGATGGGCGAGCCGATAGTGGTCGGTGATAGGAGTGATCGACGGAGGAAGAAATCTCTGGCAGCGTGGATCGGATAGGAGGCTCTACCCCCTGCTCCTTTTCCCGTTTTTGTTTCCTTTTTTTTTCTATTTCCTTCCTTATCATTTCTTTCCACTGTTCTCTTTTTCTATTCCTTTCCTTTTTCTTAATTTAGTGGCCACACAACTGTCCCAAAATTTCCATGGACTTCACATTTATTATTTTTTTCTCTTCTTTACTATTATTATTATTATTATTATTATTATTATTATCTATTAATTTATTTTAATTCCTTGTTATTAGTAATTAAAGTATATTGAATAGATCAAAATATGGGTCAAGAAGCAAACAAAAGCAAAAGTATAGTTTTTTTGTAAGGTGAGGCCAAAAAGTATAGTTAAATTACGTTAATTTTATCAATATTTAAATTATAATAATATTTTATCAAATATAAATTTTTAATTACTTACATAAAATTAATTTTATAAATAATAACAATTTTATAATAATTGTTTTTCGTAAGGCGAGATTCTAATTAAAATTGTTTTGTATTTTCTTCTTAAACCAACGAAACTACTGCCAGTTTCAAGGAAGAAAGAAAACAGTAAGACTATGGTTAAGTTTCCGTTTTGAGATATAAAATTAATTTTATGTAAGTAATTAAAAATTTATAATTAATAAAATATTATTATAATTTAAATATTGATAAAGCTGACATAATTTAACTACACTTTTTGGCTTCACCTTATAAAGAACTATACTTTTGCTTACTTCTTTACCAGTACCTTTATCATGGCTAAACATTAAAAGAATTTTGCTTTTTGTGGCCAAGATTTGGCTATAGCCACATAAGCATTTACTTTGTTGAATAAAGCAATAATTCGCTGCGTCATCATAAGAATGAGCCAAATCTTGGCCTCACCTAATTAAAATTTTGTTATCTTAATCTATTCAATATACTTTAATTAATATGTTTTTTTAATAAATATTAATTCTAATTAACATATTTTTAAATTAATATGTTAACATAATTAGTTAGTCACTTTAATTAATAATAATAATATTATTATTATTATTATGTAATTATTTCTAGGAAAACAAAGAAAATTTCATGATAATTACATATTTATATGTTAAATTAGTTAGATAAAAAATTATTATTAATATAGTTACTAAATAAAAATTTACATGAATTTAGTTTAGATTAACTTATAATTTAATTAATTAAGTGACTTAAACTAAAATTTATAATTTCATGGTTTTAAATTAAAGATAAAGAATAAAAATAGGTTTTCAATTTCCCTACGGATTGAAATTGCCGTAGGAAATTACCGACGAAATTAATTCCGTCGGTAATCCGTCGGTAATTTACCTACAAAAAATAATTCCGTAGGGAATTTACCTACGGAACCGTATTTCCATAGGGAAATTCCCTATGGAATCATGTTTCTGTAGGTAAAATACCGATAGAAAATTATTCCATAGGTAATTTACCTACGGTATTATTGTTCCGTAGGTAATTTCCCTACGAAAATACGGTTCCGTCGGTAATTTACCTACGGAAGGAGGATTCTGTCGGTAATTTACCTACGGAAAAGAATTATGTCGGTAAATTTCGTGTACAATTTTAGCCGCGAATTATTGGCGCCAAATTTACGACGATTTTTTACAAATCCGTCGCTAATTTTCGTCGGTAAACTTGGGCGACAAATTTCCCTCCATTATTTACGACGAATTTATTATTCTGTCGCAAAATATATATTTTCAGACATTTTTTCCTATGAAAAACATTTTTCCGTCGGTAATTTTCCGTCAGTGTTTGAAAATTTTCTTGTAGTGTTTCTTCATTCTGTGTCGGCCCTTCTATTCCTTTTGTCACTTTTAAGTATTTAGCATGCAAATATTTGATTATCCATGCATGCCGACTATATATGCCGTCCCATTTCCCCACTTGTAGTTGAACTTAGGACCCAAATTCACGAGGCTTAATCAGCAAATGGGAACACAAAGCTGCGGTTGGTGAAATATGTACATTCGTTGAGACAAAAATCAAGAATTAATATACCTTTTGTTAAATAAATAAACATAGGTTAATGATTCGGTGTGTGCATGATTAGATACACACCAAGTCAAGAAAGCCCAGCTCCCCAACCAAAATAAGAACCTTCCGCCGTGTCCAAATACCCTGAATTTCACCTTTGTTTATTTTTATTCCAAAACTCATTCCCACCAATTCACTTCAGCGCGTGGATTTACGCTCCTTCGTGCATTCTGAATAATTATTTTCTTAAGGATGCATAAGTTAAAAAGAATAGAATAATATGATTGCTTACTGTAGTACTTATTTATAATTAGTCTATATAAATTATAGTTACTCAATTTTCTAATTTTTATAATTTGATAATATTCACTCAAATTTCTAATTTTTATAATTTGATAATATTCTATGTATTGGTTGGTTAAAATTTAAAACTAAATTGATAGAAAAATATCAATTTTTTTATTTATCATGAAGAATTTTGAAAAAAAAAATCATTAAAGTACAAAGAATATCAAATATGATATTAGAATTTCACAAAATTTAGTTTTGGTTTATTTAATTTAGTTCAATTTTGAATTTAACTGACTTTTCACTATTTTATCAATAATAAAGAAAAATATAAACAGATATTTCTTTCCAAACCTTTTACACCTCTTTTCTTTATTACAAGTTTACAACCTTTCACTAATTTTTCAGTTCAGTTTCTAAATTAAAATATCTTACAATTTAACGTCCAAATTTAGGCATATTTCATGTTAAGAATTCTGTTAAAAATTTCATGTAAAACTAACGGAATATTTCAGAATATTTTGTAAATTTTATGGAATATTTTTTTTAAATTTGGACAGATTTTTTTAGTAGAATCCCTTATTTAAAATATATTTAAACTTAGTGCTAAATTGTAAGATTTTTAATTTAAAAATTAAATTAAAAAATGAGTAAAATTTTAAATGAAAATTTATAGTTAACTTTTTCTTAAGTTAATACCTACTTTGATTCTCTTTTCTTGTCTTCTAGATTTTCAGAAGACTTATTTAATTCATAATTTTATATTTTATTTGAAATTTTTTTAAACTTAAAGTGACAAAGTCTATACTAAAATATCTGTTGATAGTTATTAGTACTTTAATTAGGAATGTGCATCGTTGGGATTGGATCAAAACTCAATCCAAATAATTCAAAATTTAAGAAAAAAAAAATTCACTCCGCTTGATGCAAAATAAATATGGGGACTCGATTCTTATAATCTCAAGTTTTCCAAGCTAGATTCTTCGGACCCATATAATTCAAAATTATATTTTATAATTTTTTATAAATACTAAATTAATAAATAAGAAATTATGTTACATTTTAAAATTTAAATTAATTTAAAAAATAACTTCAAATTTGCATCCAAAATATCAAAATTAATTAGCAAAGAGTATAATCTCTTTAATTTCATCCAAAATGCACAAAATTAATATAATAATTATTTTTCTTTAATATTTAATCTAAATAATTACAAATAATATGACAATTAAATTAATGTGACTTTATTTTTAAAATTTGATTTGAATAATTATAAACTAATACAAAAAGAAATTAATTGAGCAATTACAAATTGATAAAAAAATTTTTAAAAAAAAATTAAAATATAAAAAAAATCATATGATTAAGATTAATCTGAAATCCAAACAATCAAATCCGAATAACTTGAAATTCAAAATTTACATATATTTTTAATGCAATCTTACTTGAAAAAAATAAAAAAATTAATTTATTTAATTTAAAGACACTCTTAGCATGAACGAAGAAACCTTTTCAGAGTTTAATTAATTTAAAGACATTCTTAGCATGAACGAAGAAACAATTGTTGACGCAAGTCTTTTCGGATACTGGAGAAGGTGCTACTGCTGATCCTACCAAATGACAGGTCAATGAAGAAATCTTGTTATGAATCTCCCTTTCATCAATCAACAACAGAACATGTGCCTTCGAACCATTCCTTTCATAATGTATTATTGCGCAGTGCTAATAATCCTAATGATCTACTAATGCAATTATAGGCATTTGATAACAATGAGAATGATGACGATGAGGACAAGGATATGGATGGGGAGCATGTCGATAATGATCCAAGAAGCATTTTAGATGATGATAAGATGTTACCCTAGATTGGGATGATGGCTTGCCATCTGTTACTATTTCAGAAAGCTTGGAGGCAATGTTGGCTAAACCATGGAGACAGTCAGTGGTGGTAAAGATGTTAGGTAAATACAACAGTTGCAAATTCTAATGCTCTAGAATTGACATGTTCTGGCATCTGATGGGAGAATATAAAGTGGTGGACCTAGAAAATAATTTTGTAGTGCAATTTGATGATAAAGAGGATTATCTTAAGGTCCTTTTGGGAGGCCCTTGGACTATTCTTAGGTATTATTTAGTGGTGCAACCCTGGCATCCTAAATTCTCCACTAAGAATGAATATATATTGGCTATCGTTGCTCGGATTAGGGCCTCTGGAATGGCTCTTCATAGGTATCATAAAAAGATCCTTTATAAGATTGGCTAAATGTTGGGATGTTTGATTAAGATAGATTATAACACTTCACAAATAGAGAGAGGCGGTTCATAAGAATTGCAGTACAATTGGATCTCACAATACCCTTGTTGTTTAAATTCAAACTCGATGTGATAATTTATAGAATTGAGTGAGGGCCTTTCATGAATCTGCCTCAAGTGTGGGAAATATAGGCATACATAAGATATTTGTCCTTTGATCCGTATTAAATAGATGGACAAAAATGTTCCTATTAATGATCCTCGTACTTCTAGTTCAAGTGCTCAGCAAAAGCAAGTAAGTATTCCAAATGAATCTCTTTATGGTCCCTGGATGCTCTTTTCGAAAAATAGAAATAAAGGTAAAAATCAATCTAAAAATGTGAAGGATAAAGACAAGACAAACAAGCACTTAGATCTACGCTTCCATGTGTTGTCTTTTAATGTGTTGTATAAAGATGAGAATAAACTAGTTAGTCAAGCTAATTCCAAAAAAATCTTTTATAATAGAGGGTGAGAAGACATCATTAGGTGTTTTGGTGGAAAGAATGAAGCCCAGCCAAATAAATTAAAAGAAATCCCAAGATAACAACTAAAAGAGGTTTTGAAGCCTAGTGACGCTGTCATGGTTGATGTTTTTGTCCCAACAACCTTTTTTCCTTCTGATGTTACTTCAGATGATGTGCTTGATAATATAGAGTGTTTACTCAGTCATGCAGTTACTACAGTTATATCGAGAGTAAGCCACTTGATGATGTTAGTATTAAAAAAAAGTCAAAGAACCTTTCTAAGTCTTCAACTTTTATACACTCCGTTAATGATTCTATTGATACTTCTTTTTTGAGCCTTGTTAATACTCTCCCAGCTAGTGTTAGTTATGAAGGAGGCGATGGTTAAATCCATTATGATAAAATTACGGATGGATGCGAGCAATGATTTTGGTGTCAAGTTCTCTCTTTACACTACTTTATCTATGGATTTTAATTTTCTTATATGAAATTGTCAAGATGTTGGTTCTAGCTCATTTGCTAATTTTGTTAAAGACTTTTATAATTAGCATAAAATGTCATTTTTTATTCTTCTTAAAACCAACTTGAGTGGCACGCGTCTTGGTTTTGCTCATTCTTTTCACGTGGACACTTCAAGTTTCTCTAGAGGTTTATAGATTTTTTGATGGAATTTCTTTAATCTGCAAATTATCTCTTTCACTTATTAATAGGTTAATTTTAAAATTGATGGTCTGGGGATGCTTGCATTTGTGTTTACTATGGTTTATGCAGATCTTATTGCTTTTAATATATAGAAGGAAACTTTGGGCTGATAATGTTCATCTCCATTCTTTTTTTTTTTTTTTTAAGTCCATGGTGTCTGGCTGGAGATTTTAACTCTTTTATTTTTGCTCGTGAGAAGTCTGGTTGAGCTATCAGGGGTAATAAACTATGTCTTTTATTCCAAGATTGTATCAATAGATGTGGCTTTCTTGATTTTATTTCCAAGGCCCTAAATTTACCTAACAGCAAGGTTACCTTCAAGAGAGGTTGGACAGAGCTCTCTGTACCCTACAATGGAGACATTTATTTGAAAAGACTAGCATGTAACACTTGCCTGGAGTGGCCTGTTACAAATTAGTGCATCTTACTTGGTCTATCTACTGCAATAGTTTAGTTCCTTTAATGTTTTACTTGGTCAATATTCTGTTTCTAAAGTTTAGGAAAAAGTTATTTTGAACTGTCCACTTTTCTTAATTTTCTGAGATAGTTGAGTCTTTTTAGGAAAAGTTTGTTAATCTTAAAGTTATAAAATGAGGTCTGATGTACTGATCTTTACGAATTAGAAATAATAATTAATTCCTCAGAAACTATTTTGTTTCTTTTGATTAGCTATACAATTTCTCTCTGTTTTTGTTTTATGGTATCAGAGCCAGGTTACAACGTTGTTGTTATTCTTTCTTTCTCTTTGTCTATCAAGATATTTATCTTGTCTTGTTGAAAGAGATTAGAAGTTGAAAGCAGAGATGGAGCTATCAAATTGAGGAAACAATTCTAACACTCAATATGGTGTTGAGAAACTTGTAAGGACTAACTACAAGTATTGGAGGATGTGTATGGAGGCATTTCTTCAAGGACAAGATCTATGGGATCTAGTTACAGGAGTGGATGCAGAAATTCCTGTAGAAACTCTGGAGAACGTTGAAGCACGAAGGAAATGGAAGGTGAAGTGTGGTAAAGCTCTCTTTGCTTTGAGAACTTCAATTAGCAAAGAGTTTATTGATCATGTTCGAGATATCAACTCACCAAAAGAAGTGTGGGAGACGCTTGAAAGGCTATTTTGCAAAAAGAATACAGCAAGGTTACAATGGTTGGAAAATGAGTTGGCTTCATCAACACAAGGAGGTATGTCTATTTCTGAATATTTCTTATGAGTTAAAAGCATTTGTGCTGAAATTTCAGAACTAGATGTGGATGAGAAGATCAGTGAGGCAAGGTTGCGATGATTTCTCATTCGAGGGTTGAAAAAGGAATACATTCCTTTTGTTACCTCCATTCAAGGGTGGGCAAATCAGCCTTCAGTTGAAGAATTAGAAAGCTTGCTTTCTAACCAAGAGGCTTTGGCAAAGCAGATGTTTAAGAATCATGAGTCAGAAGCTGTTCTCTTCTCAAAAGGAAAAAATAACAAGAAAAACAAGAGCAACAGAGAAGGTTTAGAAAAAGGAAAAGCTACTGGTGGTGACACTACACAAAATCAAAACGGTGTCAAGTGTTATAGATGTGGTAAAATTGGGCATATCAAGAAAAATTGCAGAGTGAAGCTTTCAAAAGTGAACGTTGCAAGTGAAGATGAAGATCAAATGAAGTGGGAGCAGTGCTTCACTCTAAAAGCAAATGAAGGAAGGCATAGTTTTCCAGTTGAATCAACACAAATGGAGGCTCTCTCTAGTGCTGTAAAATGCAAGGAGGAATGGATAATAGATTCAGGTTGTTCTCATCATGTAACCGGAGATGACTCGCTTCTTTCAGAGGTACGTCAACACAAAAGAGAACGGGTTATTGTTACAGCTGATAATTCAGCTTATCCAGTGGCAAAAGGAGTCGTGAATATTAGCACAGATGACAAAAGTTCAGTCAAACTGAACGATGTTTTTTATGTTCCAGGTTTGAAAAGAAATTTAGTTTCTATTTCTCAAATTACTGATTCTGGAAGATATGTTTTATTTGGGCCCAATGATGTAAAAGTTCTTGCTAACATGAAAAACATATCTGCTGATGTTCTAATCACTGGTGAGAAGAAAGGTTCTTTATTTGTCTTGTCAGCAGGGGAAGCTTATGTGAGAAAGACAAGCCAAAATGAGAATGCAGAAATTTGGCATGCCCGGTTGGGTCACTTGGGCTACCAATTATTGCAGCAAATCTCTTCCAAGAAGTTGGTTGATGGCATACCAATCTTAAAAAATGTTCATGAAAGAGTAATTTGTCAAGGGTGTCAATTTGGCAAATCACATCGTCTTCCTTTCATGAAGTCTTCAAATCGCAGATCCACCATGTTTGAGTTAATTCATACAGACCTAATGGGACCAACAAAAATACCTAGCTATAGTTGAAATCGCTATGCCATGGTGTTGATAGATGATTTCTCAAGATATACCTGGGTGAAATTCTTGAAGGAAAAAAGTGAAGCATTGTCAAAGTTTGCTGAATTTAAAAATGTTGTGGAGAAGGAATTTGGAAAGAAAATTAAATGTCTACAGAGTGACAATGGAGGTGAATATATGTCAGATGACTTCTTTCAATATTGCGACAACAACGGCATTTTACGGCAAATGACATGTCCAAATACTCCCCAACAAAATGGTGTTTCTGAAAGGAAATTGGCTCATCTTGCTTCCATGAGTCTTTCATGACTGCATGATAAAAATCTCCTGTGAGAGCTTTGGGCTGAAGCTTTCCAATGTGCATGTCATGTCATAAATCGCCTACCTCCATGGCCAGGTAAAGAAAAATCTCCTTTTCAGCTTTTATATGATGTAAAGCCAAATGTAAATTACTTTCGGGTGTTTGGTTCAATTAGTTATGTTCATGTCCCAAAATGTGATCGAACTAAGCTTGACCCAAAAGAAAAGAAGTGTATTTTTGTGGGCTATGATTCATGCAGGAAAGGCTGGAAATGCATGGATCCAGAAACAAAGAAATTTGTTGTTTCCAGAAATGTGGTGTTCGATGAACTGTCATCTCATTATTCTCTGCAGAATATCTCTCTTCAAATTACTCTTGATTATGATCAAAAGTATACGCAGCTGTATTCAGAAAATGACAATAATGATGAACTTTCAACTTCAAACACCATAAATCTAGATGGTGGTGAACAAGTGCAGAAGAGATCTATAAGGGAGAAAAGACTACCAAGCCATCTCCAAGACTATGAGGTGCAGCTCAATCAATGCACTGTTGTGTCATGTTTTTTTACTGCTGGAAATGATGAAGAACCTGCAAGCTATAAGGAAGCAAAAGGCTGCCCAGAGTGGGAAACAACTATGGAAGAGAAGATTGAGGCTTTAAATAAAAATCAAACGTGGGAGTTAGTGCCAAAACCAGAAAACTGTGAGCCAGTTACTTGTAAATGGGTTTATCGTTTAAAGAGGAAATCAGATGGGACGGTTGATAAATGCAAAGCCCGGCTTGTTTCTCGTGGATTTTCTCAAAGCTATTGGTTAGATTATGAAGAGACATACAGCCCTGTTGCAAAAATGGTGACATTAAGAACCATTTTCTCTCTTGCAGCCTTGAAAAGCTGGAAATTATGGCAACTTGACGTAAAAAATGCATTTCTTTACGGAGAATTGGATTGTGATGTGTTTATGGAACAACCAGCGGGTTATATTTCAAAGCAATTTCCTAATCACGTTTGTTATTTAAAGAAGGCATTATACGGTCTCAAACAAGCACCACGTGCTTGGTATGGTAAAGTTGCCCAGTTTTTTATTTTTTGTGGTTTTAGAGTTTCTGATGCAGATTCTAGTTTGTTCATTAAGCCAAATCAAATATGTATTTGTTGGTTCTCTTGTATGTGGATGATATGATCATTACTGGGGATAATAAAGCTGAGGTTTCTATGCTAAAAAATGAACTATCAGTTCGTTTTGAAATGAAGAACTTGGGAGAGGTTGGTTATTTTCTTGGTTTAGAGGTTGAAAGTTCAGATCAAGGATATTTTATTTCTCAAAGAAGATATGCAAAGCAATTGTTACAACATTTTAATATGGAGGAGTCAAAAGAAAAGGCCACTCCGATGGAACCACATCTCAAGTTAAAGAAAGATGAAGGGGAATTGTTAAAGGATGTTAGAAAATTTAGACAACTTATTGGTAGTTTAATTTACTTAACTATCACAAGACCTGGGATTTCATATTCAGTTGGCGTTATTTCTCAGTTTATGCAAACTCCAAGAACTCCTCATTTAGATGCTGTCAAGAGAGTTCTACGATACATCAAGGGAACAACTGATCTTGGTCTTCTGTATAAAAGAGGAAATGAATTTTTGTTGAAAGGATATACTGATGCAAATTGGGCAAGCAATGTAGATGATCGTCGATCAACTTCAGGGTATTGTTTCAGTGTTGGTTCTGCTGCTGTTTTATGGTGTAGTAAAAATCAATCAGTTGTAGCTTTGTCTAGTACGGAAGCTGAATATATGGCAGCCATTTGGATAAAGAGTTTGATTAAAGATATTTTTAATGTTGTTGATTATCCTATGCAAATTTATTGTGACAATCAAAGTGCTGTCAAACTTGCTTTAAATCCTGTATTTCATGCACGAACAAAGCACATTGAAGTTCGTCATCATTACATTCGTGAGAAGGTGCTGAATCAAGAAATTGAGCTAAAGGGAATTTCTTCCAGAAACCAAGTTGCAGACATCTTTACAAAGGCGCTAGGAAAATCTGAGTTTGAATGCTTTAGAGCAGCTCTTGGAGTCGTTGATCGCAAGGATGCATTAAGAGGGGCTGTTACAAATTAGTGCATCTTACTTGGTCTATCTACTGCAATAGTTTAGTTCCTTTAATGTTTTACTTGGTCAATATTCTGTTTCTAAAGTTTAGGAATAAGTTATTTTGAACTGTCCACTTTTCTTAATTTTCTGAGATAGTTGAGTCTTTTTAGGAAAAGTTTGTTAATCTTAAAGTTATAAAATGAGGTCTGATGTACTGATCTTTACGAATTAGAAATAATAATTCATTCCTCAGAAACTATTTTGTTTCTTTTGATTAGCTATACAATTTCTCTCTGTTTTTGTTTTATGGCCTTGGATCATTGACCTTTTATTTTATCTTTAAATAATAGCATGAAAAAAAGTCTATTCTCCTGATTTTCAATTTTTAACTTTATGGTTACTACATAAAGACTTTATTTATTTATTTATTTATTTGAAAGAGGCTTGGAAATCTAAAGAAAGTTTTGGCGATGCTATGGCCTTTTTTACTAATAAAGTTTTTATTTGGAATAAAAAAGTCTATAGAAATATTTTTTGGAGGAAGACTTTTGGCTAAACTGAGTGGCATTTAGCAAGCTCTTAAATACATGAATTCTTCCTTCACCAAATTAAATTAGATATTCGAATGAAATATAAAAATTTCTTACATCAATATGAGTTATTGTGGAAGCAAAAATCTAGTTCAGATTGGTTCACTGAGGGGGATAAAAATACTTATTTTTTCATGAAAAGCATCGATTGAAGAATAAAGGTTAAAAATTGACCGTCTTCAATTATCTGATTGTAATTGGAGTTCAAATCAAATGGCATTAAAAATACATGCTATGTCCTTTTACTAACAACTGTACATAGAAGAAAATATATATGCTCTTGCATACCCTATTGGGAGCCGCTTTGCTTAGTTGCTTTGGGACTTTCTTAATTTTTTAGGTATTGCTATCTTAGAGTCTGAGGTACTTGATGCCTTATTCAATATGAGACCTTTTAAAGCTCCCTAAAATGATAGAATGTGTGTCGACTTTTTTCAAAACAATTAGGAACAATCAAAGACTCTTTCTAGATTTGTTAACAACTACATGAATGGAGACATGTTTGATCCTCTTATTTTCTAAGCTATTATTAGTCTCATCCTAAACAAGAGAAGTTGTCCAGTATCTCTAACTTCAGATCGATTAGTTTGCTACCTGTGGTTTTTAAGGTGTTGATGAAGATCATTACTAATAGAGTTGAGCCGTGTTTGGTGAAACTTGTTAGCAAAAGTTAGTTTAGCTTTGTGCTGGGTTGGCTAATTATTGATAATATTCTTATTACTTAAGAAGTGGTACACTCCATGCATCACAAATAAGGAAGAACAGGCTGGATGATTATCAAATTGGATTTAAAAAAGTCTTATAACAGATTGTGATGGGATCTTATCTATGATACTCTTGTTGATATAAGGATCTTTATCTCTCTTATTCAAGTTTTGATTAACAGTTAAATTTCTAGCAATGCAAAGGTCCTTTAAAATGACAATCTTTCTAATGCTTTTAAACCTTCTAGGGGAGTTCTCCAATGAGACCCTCTTTCCCCTTACATTTTTGTTTTATGTATGGAACAGTAGACACAAGCTATTGATAAACCTATGGAGGAAGGGTTATGGAAGCCTATAAGATTAGGTAGAAAAATAGTTCCCCTGTTTCATTTATTTTTCACTGATGATCTTATTCTCTTTGTTAAAGCTTTGAAGGAAAATATATCTGTTGTTTGTGATGTGTTAGAGGATTTTTGCCAATGTTTTGGCCAATGGGTCAGTAGAGCTAAGTCTTCTTTCTTTATTTCTAGTAATGTCAGTAATACTTTGAGGCAAAGTTTGAAAGAAATGTCGGCCTTTACAGTCACCATAAGCTTCAATTGTTAGTTGATAAAATCAAGAGTCGATTAAGTAACTGGAAGCCAAGTTCTCTTTCCTTTGCATGTTAAGTCGCACTGGTCAATTAGTTCTTATGGCAATTCCAATTTTTACATTATAGACTATGGTTTTTCCTAAGGGATTTTCTTATAAAATTGAAGTTCTTTGTCGAGATTTTATGTGGCGTTCTAATACTGCTCAAAGGAAAGCTCAATTGGTTAATTGGAATAAATTGTACGTGCCTAAAAATAGGGGCTGCATAGGTTTGAGGAAGCTATTTAAGTCAAATCAAGCTTTTTTTTATACAAACTCATTTAGAGAATAATTAAAGATCCCGAGGCTCTACAGGTTTAAGTTCTTTGTGGCAAGTATGGTCTTTTTGTTGACAATCATTTAGTCAGTTTTCGGTCAAGAAATTGCACTTATGTTTGGTGTGCCCTCATTCATATTTGTCCCTTTGTGTCTAACAACATCATTTTATGTGTAAGGGATGGGCGGTATACCAGCTTTTGGTTTAACAAATGGTTTGGAAATATCAAACCTGCTAATTAGGTCACCAAAAGCATTTCCAATTAGATGATGCATTGGAAGGTCAGAGATGTTTTGATAATATTAACAAAACAAAAGAAACAGAGCAAGAAGAAGAAGAAGAACTACATTCATTAATTCTTCTATCACACACAAAGTACATGAAGGTTGCAGCTTATATACTGCAACTAACTAAAAACAAAAAAGTAACTAAGGTTACAAGAAAAGAAAACAACGTGAACTAACAATCGTGAACTAACTATAGTCAGTATTAGTAAACTAACTACAGTTAATAAACAATAACAACTCTTTAGCCCCCCTCAAGTTGAACTTTGATGAACATCTAGCAAAGTCAACTTGGCGCAGAACTTAGAGAACAATGGAGAACAAAGAGGCTTAGTAAACAGATCAACCACCTGAGCAGCAGAAGAAATATGAATAGGAATAATGAAACCCTCTTTAAACTTATTCTGAACCACATGACAATCTATATCAATGTGCTTGGTACGCTCATGGAAAACGGGGTTGGAAGTAATATGAATTGCCGACTTGCTATCACAAAAGAAAGAAACAGGACGAGAAATAGGAACCTGGAAATTAGCCAAAATATAGCTGATCCATTGAAGTTCACAAACAGTAGAAGCCATAGCACGATATTCTGCCTCAGCCGAGCTCCTGGAAACCGTGTTTTGCTTCTTAGTCTTCCAAGAGATAGGACAAGAACCGAGAAAAATACAATAACCAGTAAGTGATTTTCTGCTCTCCGGACAAGTTGCCCAGTCTGCATCTGAATAAGCGGCCAGAGTAAGATCAGAAGTAGAAGAGAAAAACAAGCCCAAGGAAGGCTGCTTCTTCAAATATTTGAGAACATATAAAGCAGACCGCATGTGAACCTCTCTTGGTGAGTGAAGATGCTGACTTAATTATTGTACTGCATAGTAATATCAGGCCTAGTGAAGCCTAGATATAATAGATGTCCCACTAAGCGTCTATAGTCAGAAGGATCAGATAACAAAGGACTTGAAACATCAAAGAGAGATAAACCCTTAGGAAATGGAACACTCTTGCGCTTAGAACCTAATAAACCCGAAGAAGTGAGTAAGTCAAGAGTGTATTTACGTTGATTGAGAAAAATACCTCCTGTTGTGCGAACAATTTCCAGTCCCAAGAAATACTTTGCTTCACCAAGATCTTTAATAGAAAACCGTGAGTCAAGAGCAGCTTTCAGGCGATCAATGGCATGCTGAATTTTGCCAGTGATCAACAAGTCATCAACATATACCAAGACTACCAAAGTAGCATTAGAAGAATGAAAAACAAACAAGCAATTGTCATGTGAAGATTGGACAAAACCATAATCTAACAGAAAACCCGTCAACTCAGCATTCCACTGCCTTGAAGCTTGCTTCAAACCATAGAGAGAATGGAGAAGCTTGCAAACCTGTCCTTGTCTCGCCTTGCCATATCCTTCAGGAGGTCTCATGTAAACTTCTTCCTTGAGAAAACCATGCAAAAAAGCATTATTAATGTCAATTTGATGAAGAGGCCAATCACGAGCAGCAACAATTGCCAGAAAAAGTTGCACAGTCACCATCTTTGCAACAGGAGAGAAACTATCTGTGTAGTCCTGCCCATATACTTGATTATAGCCCTTTGCAACAAGCCTAGCCTTGTACTTGTTTATAGAGCCATCCAGGTTTAATTTTAACTTGAAAACCCATTTACATCCAATAGCTTTCTTGTTCTTCGGTAACTCTGTTAATTCCCAAGTATTATTCTTCTCAAGAGCTGTTAATTCATCTTTCATTGCTTGAATCCATTCAGGAACAGACTTAGCTTCATTATAAGTCGGTGGTTCATGATGCATAGTAACTTGGGCTAGAAAATCAGAGTAAATTGGAGAAATCATAGAGTTATTATAAAAAGGAAAAGTGCAAGGAACATGAGGAAAAGTATGGTCTGCTTAAACATGATTGACAACATAATCTTGAAGCCATGTTGATCGTCTTCTTATCCTTGTACGAGATCTATCCACCACCTCTGGAATGGATAAATTATCTGCATGAACATCTTGAACACGTGTAGCAGAATCACCTTCAGGAAAAGTATCAACAACAATAGGAACATCATCAGCTGCAGGAACATGAGGCAAGCTTGTAGAATCAACTGTCATGGGCATAGAATCTTCAACATTAGTAACAGCAATACATGGAATAAGAGTATTAGTCAAATCTGAAGAAATAAATTCTTGTTCAAAAGGAAAGACAGTCTCATGGAAAACAACATCCTTAGATATAGAAACCTTCATATCTTCCAGCCGATACACTTTGTAGCCTTTTGTTCCTGACACATAACCCAGAAAAACTCCTTTACTAGCCCGAGCAACAAATTTATCTCTTGTAGGCTTGGTATGTGTTGCATAACAAAAACAACCAAAAGTTTTCAAATCAGTAAAATCTGGTTGTCTTCGAAATAAAAGTTCATAAGGACTCCTCCAATTTAAGACAGCGGTAGGTAGCCTATTTATCAAATAAGTTGCATGTAAAACAGCCTCTCCCCAAAAACTAACAAGTAAATGTGCTTGTAATAAGAGTGCCCGAGCAACTTGTAAGAGATGTTTATGTTTGTGCTCCACTATTCCATTCTGTTGAGGACTATAGACACAAGTTCACTGATGAATAATTCCTGAATCAGTAAAAACACTTTGGCAAGCATGGCCCAAGAACTCTACTCCATTATCCGTTCTCACAATTTTGATATTTGTCCCAAACTGGTTTTGAACCATCTTTATGAATTTTGAGACAATAAAACTAGTTTGATCCTTGGATTGCATAAGGAAATTCCACGTACATCGACTATAGTCTTCTACAACAGTCAAGAAATAAAATGCTCTAGACAAAGATTGTTGTTTATATGGACCCCAAACATCCAAATGTAATAGCTCAAACAAAATAGCACTATGGCTACTACTCACAGGAAAAGAAACTCTAGTTTGTTTAGACTGAGCACAAATGTCACAAGCAATACTGGTAAGATTTTTATTATTCAAAAAATTGAGTTTCTGTACAATCTTTGAAGAAGGATGTCCCAATCTCTTATGCCAGAGAGATGTATTACAAAAAACTTTATTTACATAGCAAACACTATCAGCAACCTGCCATCTGCCATTATCAGGCTGATAGTTACATCCATTTACAATATCTTCATCAAAAGAGTGACTGTCAAAATGATAAAGGTTTCCAATAACCTTTCCAACTGCTACTATGGATTTAATCCTCAGGTCCTGTAACACGTAGATCGTAGGATGGAAGATGAACATCAGAGAATTATCCTTAAGAAGTCTATGCATGGATAACAAGTTATGCTTGAAGGAAGGGATATATAACACATTTGTCAAAACAATTTCCCTGCTAAGTCTTACATTCCCCATCTTAGCCACTTTCTTAACTGATCCATCTGGTAATAAAACGGTTTTGGACTCACAAGTAAGTCGAAGATCACAGAAAATGTTCTTATCTCCAGAAATATGATTGCTAGCCCCCGTATCAACTATCCAATAAGCATTCTTCAAACAAACAGCATTTACAGATATAAGAGAAGAATTACCTGTAAATTCTTGAGCAAAATTGACGAAATCCTCTTTAGTCTGCTTCCCTTTCATCATCTTTAATAGCTCTTGTTGGATCAGTTCTCTCATGCTCAAATTATCAGCACTTGTTCGTTCTTCATACATGTCTACTTGATCTAGTGGTGTCTCAGCCATGTTTGCTTGCACAAACTTGCCTCACTTCTTTTTCTGCTGCTTCTTCAATTCCATGTACCATTCCAAATATCCATGAATCTTGAAATAAGTTTCCTTAATGTGCCCATCCATCTTGCAAAAACTGCAATACTTATCATCTTTCTTGAAGTCCTTTCTCTGCTGCTTGCTATTTGTTTTCTGTCCCTTCTGATTGTTGTTGAACATAGCAGCATTAGCCATCAAGGCATTATTGTCACTTATTTCATCATAGCTATCTGAGATTTGTTTCTGCTTCTCAACATTCAACAACATTGAATAGACTTTATCTATGCTTGGATATGGATCTATCATCAACACTTGATTCTTGATATGATTATAAGACTCATTCAATCCCATCAAAAATTGAATAATCTTGCCATTTTCATTCAATTTCATAATCTTGTCTGATACTCCACAAATGCATCTTCCACAAGTACATTGAGGAACAGGTATGATACATTGCAACTCATTCCAAAGCCTGCATAACTTTGTGAAATACATGGATAAGCTGGAATTACCTTGAGAAATAGTTCCAATCTCTCGTCGCACCTGATATTCTTGAGGACCAAAAGAATCTCCAAAACGTTTCTCCAATTTATCCCACAAATCTTTTGCTGATGACACATACAAGAAAGCTTCATGTAATTCCTTAGTGAGAGAATTAAGGATCCAAGATTCTACCATAGCATTTACACTGAGCCAATCCTCATAGTCATCTAAATCTTCAGCTGGCATCTTAATTTTTCCAGTAATAAACCCTAGCTTATGTTTCGCAGCAAGGGCCTTCTTCATGGAGGTACTCCATGTTCTATAATTGAATCCATTCAAAGGTGTAGAAACCAGATTGATATCTGGATTGTCAGATCCATGCAAATCCATTGGATTTCTTGTAACACCAGACCGATTAATTCTTCAGGTAACTTCCTCTTGATTTCTGCGTTCTTGCATTGGTGGATCGATTGGCTCCTCCATTAATCTCGTAGCAGAACGCAATCAAATCGTCTATCTTTAAGTTGCAATAAACTTGAAGAAAAACTTAGCATGAACGAGGCTCTGATACTATATTAACAAAACAAAAGAAACAGAACAAGAAGAAGAAGAAGAACTACATTCATTAATTCTTCTATCACACACAAAGTACATGAAGGTTGCAACTTATATACTGCAACGAACTAATAAAAACAGAAAAATAACTAAGGTTACAAGAAAAGAAAACAACGTGAACTAACAATCGTGAACTAAGTATAGTCACTATTAGTAAACTAACTACAGTTAATAAACAATAACAACTCTTTAGATGATTCATAGTAATTGGGATTTTGACAAATTCAATAATTTACTTTTTGTAAATTCTTTGAGAAATAGTGTTAATTCTAGCTCACTTTTTGATTCTGTAGGCTATGATGTTGTTATATGGAATTCTTCATCTTCAAGTAATTTTTCAATTAAAGTGGTTTATAATTTGCTTACAAATAGCTTTGGAAACACTAGTAATGGTAGATGGAATTTGGGGTGCAAATAGGATGGCCTTTAAAGAATTTGTAGTTTTTTATGGCTATATTTTCACAATAAAATTCTAACAAATGTTGAAGGAGTTAGACTTTACTTGAATTCTTCGTGCAGCTGCTCTATTTGCCATAATGGAAAGGAAGACATGCAACATGCTTTTTGTGTCTATTTCTAGAGCTAAAGAGGTTTGGTCTGGTTTATTAAATCCTTAACAAAAAGTTTCTTTTTTTGGTTGGTCTAGTGGAAATTGGTTTAATTCTAATTTGAAAGGGAAATTCGGTGGTCGTTTGCTAGTGGATTGGTGCATTCTTTTTGGTTTTGCAGTTTGGCACATTTGGAAATAGAGAAGTGAAGAAATCTTTAGCAAATCTCCTATTTTGGTTTAGTCTAAAATCAAAATTATCCAAAGTGAAGTAAAGGCAGATTTAGTTAGTAGTCTTTTCATCTTAGAAAAATTTACCTTTTTCTAGAAGAAGACCTAAAGATGTTTTGGTGAAGTGGAAACCTTTGGATATGGGTTCTGTGGCTTTCGATACAGATGGTTCCAATCATATTGGCTTGAATTTTAGTACTGCAAATGGGCTTTTTCGAGATAACATTGGCACCTGGCTAGAAGGCTTTTCTTTGGAGCATAATAATGCAGATTCTATGTTTTTAGAGCTTTGGGCAATCAAGCAAGGTCTTGAGCTAGCTTGGTCCAAGTGTTGGAGCAAAATAATTGTTCAAACTGGTAGTTTTGAAGTTGTCCAATGGTGAGTTCATATGAAAGATCGATGCTGATATCAAAAGACTTCTGGATCGTACGTAATTAGTAAATTCAAATTATTCATGTTATGTGAAGACCAATTATGCTGCTAAGCATTTAGCTAAAAATGACATTGTTCAATTTTTTCAGTTCAATTGGTTTGACGCTCCTTCAAATGTTAAAAGAGTTTTTTAGTCATAATAATTAGGGCTTATTTACTCCGGGGTTGATTTCTTAGTAACTTTTGTGGTTTCACTTCTATATAAAAATAAATACAATCTTATTTGGATATTCCGAATTATATTTTCGAATCAGTATTTTCAAAATTTTTTTAGATCAATTCAGGTCTTGTTCACACCTAGTACTCTTTTTAATGTTAGAATGTGCAAGAGTGAAGTAGAGCGCGTGTGGTAGACGAATTGCTTTAGCAAGAGACAATATAAAAAAAAAAGTTGGAAACTGAAGAACAGGAAAAAAAAAGTCAAAAAGTCAGTTGTCTGCTTGAAAAACTATAATCGTGTTTTCGTAGAGGTAGAAGAAAATAGAACACAAAAGTAGAGAAATGGTTTAGGATAGAGGATTTCTCACGTTATATATGGAATAAAGAATGTGGAAAGTTTCATCTCACCTAAAGCAACTAATTTATTACTATTATTATTATTATTTATTATTCCCTACATTATTTTTTATTAATCACTTTTATTATTTTCATCAAAATTAAGAAATTAATAAATAAACTTAAATTTAGTATTAAATTATATTATCAATACTAAATTATCAAATATAATTGATTATAACTTTATTAAAAAAGAAAAATAAATTAAAAAAGTAAATTAAATTGTATTGAAAGTTTAAAAGTAACAGATAAATATAATATGAATTTCACTCAAAAATGACAGATAAAAAAGAATGGATGGAGTATCATCTAACATCTTGATATTAATTTAAAATACATACCAAGCTACCATATATAACACATTTTCACTAACACTTTGATTTCTTTTCCTCCCATCCTAATCGTTCATTACAAATCTTATCAACAAACATACAGATCATTCTAGACTATTACCCCCAATATATAACATGAGTCATTTTAATATAAATTTGTACTATACGATTTTAAGATTAATTCACGCATTGATGCAAAAATTTGGTGCAAGCGCGCATATAAATCTTTTGATCAAGTAAATCTGTACAATTTAAGGATTCAAATGCGCGTGTGCCTTGAATTACTACTTTAAATATATATATATATATATATATAGCTACATTAAGTTGAGTGGAGTCCAACTAAGAAAAAATAATATAATTTTTTTGATGTGTAATTTTTTGATCCCACGGGATCTGATTTCTGACTACGTCCTTGATGGGAAAGAATATGAGTTATTAGGTTTCCTAATATAAAGATGTGATAATGATGACGGGGTTAATAGTAAGATATATGGAGTCGCATGTATGTTAAAAAAATCAATAATAATAATAATAATATAGTATTTATATAAACCAAATGATGATAATGAGCATGACATGCATGAACATTTTCCTGAGTATATATAGGGAGTGTTAGCCTTAGGACATACGTTTCAACCATTTCTTTCTTTCTTTCTTTCTTCTCCAAAAGGAGAGAAACTTTAAAAGGAAAGAAAGAAAAAACAAAAGCCATCGCATTTCTCATGAACTGTGGAGTCGTATTGGGTTTCTATTGCTGGGGTTGGGAGTTCTTAACTGCCCTTCTTCTTTTCTCATCCTCTCCTTGATTAATTATACCTTAATTTATTTTTCTTTTTCTTCTTTTTTTTTTTTTTTATTTCTTGTGTTTCTTTGTTATATCAAAGTTGAGATTTTTATATTTATGGAGGATATTATGGTTAATAATGATGATAAGGGTTTATTAGAATATATAAGAAAAACAACTCCACCACCATTTTTATTGAAGACCTACATGCTCGTGGAGGATCCGGCCACCGATCACGTTATATCATGGAACGGCGACGGAACAGGGTTTGTGGTGTGGCAGCCGGCGGAGTTTGCTCGTGATCTTCTACCAACACTTTTCAAACATAGCAACTTTTCAAGCTTTGTCAGGCAACTCAATACTTATGTAAGTATACTGTTTATTATTTCATTTTCAAATTTTATACGTATAGCATAGAATAGTCTACATTGGACTGTTATTTTATCTAAATTTAGTTTTGTTTGACTAAAGTTCGAAAATTCTTAGTTTCAATCTCGGTTTAGATCTGTTGGTTGTTGAATTAGAATAGATTAAATGGTCCTATCTAACCTAACTTTGCTTTGTATTTACTTGGTCTTCATTTATTAAACAATTAATTACTTAATCAAAGTCTTGGTATTACATATACGTCAAGTCAGAAGCTTCACAGTTTTGTATTTTTCTTTGGTTATTTGTTTATTTTTGTGCAAAGAAGCGAAATTAGAATTTGATAGATATATAAATAAATGGATCTTTTTCTTTTTCTTTGATCTTTTCTTAGGACTTAACATTTGCAACATACTAGATCGTGGACTTTCAGTATGTCCTAATCGCAGGCATGGAAATATCATAAAATGAATAAAAAGAAGTCAAATAATTACATAGTAAAAGATAAGATAAGACAAAAAAACAAAAAGAAAGAAATAAAGAAAAAAGAACAAGAAAAATGCAGTTGAATAGGTAAAGTAAGAGTTGAACATATGATATCATCACGTATAAGGCCAGAAGATTTTTATATTCTCATTCTCTTTTTTGTTTCTTCTAAGATAAAAAAAAATTGAAATTTCTAATGCACACGTTAATATTGTCATCATAAATAATGTTTCTTTTCTTTTTTTTTTCTTTTCTTCATTAATAATAATAATTGAGTTGTAAAATTTTAACCTAGTTGGCATTGTTGATGTGGGTACTTAGGGTTTCAGAAAAGTTGCAACAAGCCGGTGGGAGTTCTGCAATGACAAGTTCCGAAAGGGTGAAAGAGAATTAATTTGCCAAATTCGGCGAAGAAAAGCATGGTCTAATAAGCAACCACAACACAATCCCCCAATTCAAGCTATTCCAAATGAATTTGACGAAGATCAACGATCATCATCAACTTCATCATCGTCAGAATTTAGTACCCTAATCGATGAAAATAAACGTCTCAAGCTCGAAAATGGCGTGTTGAGCTCAAAGCTATTGAGCATGAAAAGGAAATGCAAGGAGCTTCTTGATTTAGTGGCTAATTATGCACATTTGGAGAAAGAAGAAAAAGATGCTGACGATGATAGACCTAAATTATTTGGTGTGAGATTAGAAGTTGAAGGAGAAAGGGAGAAGAAGAGAAAGAAAGCAGAGATTAAAGAATGCGCAAGCATTTTACTTTCTCAATCATGCAAATAAATTGTGTCTATTCAAAGTATTATATAAATTTTAGAAAAATCAAACAAAAGCAATAGCTACTTGAAATTTAAGTAGCTAATGGCTTTAGTTATATATTTGGGAAAAGTTTTAAGGTAGTAATTATATGTTTAATGTTGTTCTAGTTTATGAACAGATACGTTCAATGTTATGTAATTCAGTAGTATGGTAATTGGGTAGAAGCCCTTTGAATTTACATAATAATGTCATATATGAAAGCGCATGAATAAAATATGCTCGTGGAGGATGCTCCATTTGTTAAAATTCTGAGAGCAAATTCTCTGTCCTTTTTTTTTTTTTTTTTGTGTCTATATCTTTATTGTAGTACGTAGATCTATCATTGTTATTGTTATTGTTATTGCAATTGCTTCTGTTGTTGTTGTCGTCTTAAAGAATGTTTAGTTCATGTACGTACTTCATATTGGAGAAAATTCCATGTTGACTTATTAAAGAAAATAATGTGAACTTATATTTGTAGTGTAAATAACTCTACAGATGGCTTGAGTCATTTTGGAGCAACAATAAACCTGCAATTTTTAAGCATGAATTTCCATGCTCATCCAACTCTAATATGGCATCAGAGCTATAGGAGCGATCGACCATTACATGACTATTAACTTTGTATACGAAAATGTGCGGAGACTGAAGATTAAGCAAGCATGCGGTTCAAGTGAAGAGAAAAAATTTTAGGCGAATAATAATTTTGGATTTAACAAGTGACAATGGGGCTAAAGCTAGCTGCACTTGAAGGGGAATGTTGGAGAAAATTCCTTATCGCATGTTTGGTGGATAGAATAGGAGTTTAAAATTGTGGTGGAACTAACTTTTAAAATACCTAAATCATTTTGGAGTAATAATGAACCCACGATTATCAAACTCCATTCTCCATATTATTTACATCTTGATTCCTGATAGAGCTGTTCATGGGTTGAATTGGGTTAAAAATACAAAAAATCCAACCCAAATCAATATAGATGGTTTAAGGCGATTTGGGGCGGTTTGGAACGATTTTTTTTTATTGTAATTTATAATGATTTGGGGTGGTTTTAAAACGATTTAAATAGGGTTTGAAAAAATGAACTATTGTATTCATCTTTTTTTTTTCAGAACTTATAAAATAAAATAATAAACAAAATAATAATTATATTAAATTATAAATTGTACTAAATTTAAAACTAAAAAATACTAAAATTTATATATAAAAATTATATTGAAATATAATATCATCAATCAAATGCCCTAAAATAAAAGTAATACATAGAGAAGAACAAGACATATATCAAAAACAAAACAAGATCGACATTTCGGGCAACTTAGAGAAGAGTTTGTAGCTTCAGATAACAGGTAGTCCCAAAGACTTTCAAGTTCTTAGATTCTCCACTAAAGACTTTCAAGTTCTTATAATCTAGGACTACTAAAGATGAAGGAAACAAATATTAAAGCTAGATTTTGTGATGAAAGTTGGGAGGAAAAAAAAAGAGAGCTAAACGGCATTCAAATCCTAAAAAGACCAAGGGACACGGCAGCAGATGATATTTGTACCATTAGATCAGCAATATCTATATCATGACCACCTTCAACTAAGCCCCACCTATCAACCTGCAAAAGAATTAGCATTGGATCATGCATCAGATAGCAAACAAATTACACAGATGAAAACTCAGCATGTGCTCAAGTCCAGTTGAGACACTAAAGGTCTCTATAAGCATGCAATGTGTGAATGTCAAGAGACAAAAAGAAGAAGAAGAAGAAGAAGAACCTGCAAATCTTCTTCAAGTCTAATCAACTGAATTGCTTCCTCGATATCCAATTTCCCACAAAAAATTCCAACAGCAATTACTAAAGAATGCAATGCAGCCAATTCACAGTTGAAAGTCTAAATTTATGCCACAGGATGTAGTTCTGTAAATATCACAAAACATACAACAAAAAAGAACACGCAGGAAAACATCAACATCCCTTAATTTATCATATCTGCAATTAACTCCCTTAATTTTGCATAGAAAAGAACAGCCAAGAGGTTTCATTAAATGCAGACATCGAATTTTTATTTTATTTTACATAATGTTGAGATTCTTTTATGTTATGGTAAAAACATCTTAAAGGGGATTTGTAAATTGACCTCATACAGAAACACATCCCAAATCAAGTGCCGCCATTCTCCAATATTACACACCTATCACCTCAATCCAGGGATAATAATAATAAAGTGCCGCCATTCACCAATATTACACATTCAATCATTCAATCGTTTAGAAATAATGAAAAACTACAGCACAAAAACAAGAGTCTGACCAAGGAAAAGCATTAGCAAGAGATATAGATCAAAAGGATTGGCCATTTTCTTCAAATTCCATTGATTTTCAATCTAATAAATTAGAAAAATATAGATGGGAATAAATCTATTCATGTGGTAGCTTCAAGGGTAATTAAGATAACTTTACCAAACTGATTGATCATCATCTACCTCAATCATTCTTCGCAGTAAAGTTCTATTTCTCATTTAATTTGGCTTCATCTTGAATAGCCATATCTATATATCTAAGCACAAAACCAAAAAGACTTTCTTCTTAAGTTTCTATGTTCAAAGGGGAAAAGTAAATAAAAAGACCATTGAAGATAAGAAAAACAATTAGAAAGGAGGAAACCTGTGTAAGCTAATCTTTCTTTTCCATTTGTTCTGTAGGCTAATCTTTCCACCCTTCTTTGCTCAACCATCGAGAGGCACGGCCTTTAGATGAGACGTTTGGAGTAATCGGTATCAATGGCATTGTAGGTGCCTCCTTATTGTCCCAATCGTCACCCTAACTGTTATCCCATCCTTCATTAATCTATTCAGATTCTGCTTTTTCTGCTTTAACACCATGGTTGGATCCACAGGTCGGGTCTTTTTCAGTTTAGGGCTTGGTGAGAGGGGCCAAATAGATAGGTGGAAAAGATGAGTAGAAATAGATTTTTTACTGGAGAGGAGGATTTAGCGTCACTGCGTTAGGGGATGTAACCAAACAAAAATCACATACCCATTGAAGCAGATCTGAAACTAGAGAGAAAGAAATAAAGAAGAAAAGAAAGAAATAAAGAAGAAAAGAAAGAAAATGAAAGAGGTAGATAAGGGCAAGAGACGGCAAAGTAGCAAAGATAAGAAAAGAAATGGTCTAGGGCACGATAGAGAGAAACAGAGATGGAGAGAACTGAGAAGAAAGGAAATGGTTAGTTTAGGTAATAACCGACCATATTACATAGTAACCCGACCATCTTCCATCAAAAATTCACAATATAACCCAACCCATCTAAATCGTAATTTTTTGGGTTGATCGGTTTGAGTTGGTCGGTTTGGTCGGTTTATAAAAAAAGTTGAACAGTCCTAATTCCTGAACTCTTTCTTTCTTTCTTTCTTTCTTTCTTTTTTTTTAAACAAAAGAAAATAAAAATAAAAAAACAAACATTCTTGACCAAGCGGGGCCAAGAAACTCCTCTTAAGTCCTCCATTGTCAAACGATGAAGCTCTCCTGTAGGTCTGTTGAAAACTGATATACCGACTTGATAGTTATTTGCCATCTTTGCACAGTGATCAGCGCACATATTAGCCTCTGTATATATGCTTAGTGCTTATATCCTCAAACTGCTCTATATAATCTTGAATTCCACGGATTAAATTTTTGCAAGGGTGGTAGTCATCAGTGTTCTTCCTTATACTATTAACTACTTCCTGATTGTCTACTTCGATCAAGGCTTTTTTAACGCCAAAATCCAAAGCTAGTCTTAGCCCATCCCACAAATCCCAAAGCTCAGCATTAAAAATATCACATTGACCAACACATCTGGTAAACCCCAAAATAAACTCCTCCTGATCAGATCTTACCAGACCTCCTGCTCCTGCAACTCCGATCATTATGGATTTAAAGGAACCATCTGTATTAATTTTGATATATCCTAATTGAGGTAATTCCCAACCTATAAGCTGTTCTACTCTCCTTGGTACATCTGTAGACAGTCCAACTATGCCCCAAACTCTTTCATTCTCCAAAATTCTTTGCTTTAGAAAATTAATCGGGCGTTGGTGTATTTCTCCTTTTTTGCCAAACACCTGTGCATTCCTCCATTTCCAGATAATAACTTTATATGAAACTCGCAGTGCCCATGCTTTTTGCTCGTAAGACTAATAAAATGCATCCATATGATTCTACTCAAATTGCAATCCCTGAGATAATGCAAGACACTCTCTAGTTAACTCTGCACCTTAAACACACCTCTGTATCAATTAGTCTTCTTCTGGCTCTTTCTGCATTAGTCATAATTCTGCCTCTACTCACTAACCACAAAAATGTTAATTCTCCCTTGCACTTTTGTACACCAGATTGCATTCCAAAAACTCTATTTTTCCTCCCAAGCGTCTGCACCCAGCATATGGTGAGCTGTTTTAGTTGTAAAGTGATCTTTGCTGTTAAGTCTCCAGTTGAACACATCCTTTTGAAGTGCAGACTCACTCAAATGAATGCTTACTATTTTAAGACAAATCTCTCTTGGCAGAACTCCATCTAAAAGGTCCCAGCGCCATTGTTGCTTGTCATCTACATACTGTCTCACTATCCATCCATGTTGCTCAGTAGGTGGCTCGATAAGCGTGAATTGGCTTAAAGGCCTATCTAAAACCCAGCAATCATTCCAAAAGCTTACTCTTGTTCCTGCCCGCACATTAATTCTTAACCCTGTCTGAAAGACTTGAGCTACCTGCATCAAGCTTCTCCAAAAAAATGAAAAGGAATTCCTCTTCACCTTAATGCCCCATAGGTTCCCATCCTTCAAAGCGCTCTAATCCATAAACCCTCAGGATCTGTTAATCACCTCCACACTACTTTCACTACAAGAAAAAGACTTATTAAAGATTACAGTTTTAGGACCAATCAATTTTATAGTCCTTAAAAATATACTAATAAGGACTAGTTTTTTACATGGTTATTAATTTTTAATTTAACCCATAATAGTTGTGAGGGGAAAAATCTAGTCCTAAAAACAATTAATTTTCGGTCCTTAAAATCAAAAAATTGTGCGGGATAAAGTGGCACACGGATAAAATAAAAACCCTTTATCTATTTTTCACAAAAAACTTGGTCATTTGTTGTCTTCTCTAGCAAAACTCCCTGTGCCCTAACACATCTTCAGTTTCACCTGTGTTAGACTCCATACCGGTGCCGCTTTCCATCAACGGAGTCATCTTCACCATCAAGCTGCTCCACTAACGACAGCTCCGAGGTGACGTGCTCCACCACGGAGTCTTCTTCTCTGGTTATTAAGGAACTATTCTTCTTGCTTTTTCCTTATTTTTTTCTCTGGTACCTTTTCATTTCTTTTCTATTTTTGGGTTTCAATTTTTTGATTTGGTTTGGTTTAATTATTTATGGGTATCGATTCTTTGGACTAGATTATTGGACAGTTTTGAAAGAGATTCAACATTTGGGTCGGAATTGATCTCCGTTTTGGATGAAATTTCAGTTCTCAATTCTGGTAACTTTTATATTCCTTGTTTTTGTTCCTCATAATTCATTCATTCATCCTATTTTTCTTGTTTCTTCGAATTATTTTAAGTCAATTACATGTTATGGTTGCTGGATGATTTGAATGTGTTTTTGGTTATTAATTGATGTCAGTATATGTTAGCCTGTGTTACTCTAGGGTGGTGAATTTTAGCTCTCCTTCATTTTATTCTATTGGCCTTGGTTTTCTCCCTGCATATCTCGGTTGTTCTGTCATATTGCTTTGTGTAGTTTTATTAGAATGGGTTGGTCATTTTTCATGTTGGGCCTTTAATGAATTTTGGTTTTTCCATTTAATTATTATTTATTTATTGTAGCTCATGATTTAAAGAGTATATTGTGTATAATCCCCATAACAAAGGGGCCCCTATGGCAATGTATAATATGCAGCTGTAATTGATAACTATTAAAATAAATACATGTTATTTTGTATGATCAATTAATCTTTAGTCAAAAGAAGTGTTAATTATCTTTTTTATTTTGTAGTCTAGCTTATTTATTCATTTTTTGTTTTGTTTAATTTATTTATTCATTTATACATATAACCTTATTTCACTTTTAGCTTTGCTAGTGCAATTGCATGTTTGATTTTCTTGTCTAAACTGGATGTTTGTATGGTTAGATTAGGGTTAAAAAGGAATTGGTTATGCATTCATCAATAAGAGAGTATGTGATAGGTTTTTGTTGAACTAAAAATTATTTTGTTAAAATAAGTGAAAAAAGCCATTTGTTGTTGTGCATAATGGTCTAGTGGAGCTTTGTAACGAAAAGAGTTTTAGGTGTACTACTTTCAAGTTTTTTTTATTTCATAGTCTGGCTCTGGCTTTCTGTAGCTGGCTGATGTAATTTTTTGTTTGAGTTTGGCTCTATTGTCCTTTGCTTTTGGCATTTGGAAGATTTTTTGCTCGACTGCTTTGGAATGGAGCCAGTGGTGGCAGATTTGCTGCCTTGTCTTCTCAGCTGAAGATGCTCAGTTGTTTTTATAGTTTGGCAGTTTTGGATTCTAGGTGTTTTGTCTGTGTTGTGTAATTTGGTTTTTGTTCTCTATTTTAGTTTGGCTCATGTTAGGTGGTTTGGTTTTCGATGCCTTTGGTTTAGCTGTCTACCAGGTGTTGATGGTGTTGTAAGCACCTATTTTCTTTTTTCTTTATCTTGCTTCTAGCTGCTGGTTTAGCTAGCTTGAGCTTTCAGCCTTAAAAGTTTAATAAGATCTCTATAGCTTATCAAAAGATAAAACAAATAGCAATAACATATTAACAGACTTCTTCGGCATTGCGATGGTTTTATGCACTGTGTAGCTTCCTTGTGGATTTTTTTTGTTGCTGTTGCCTGATATTGCCAGCTGGGGATTGTCTTCTTTGCTGGAAGTAGGCATCAAGATGTTTTCGTTTGTTATCCTACTGTCTAGTTGTGTCACTAATCTTCTTTAGGAGCTTTCTTTTCTTTTATTTTCTCTTTGTCATTTGTACTGTGGTACCGCTCTCAGAGTTTGGACTCAGTCTTTTTTTGGTTTTTTCCTTACTGCTGTTGCCTTGGGTTTTTTTAACTTTTTTTAGGGGTAGATTGCTTTTGTTTTAGGCTGAGTTGTTCTGCTAGTCAAGGATTGCTTTGTTTATCTGATGATGGGAATTTTTCTTTGGCCACTGTTCCTATTGTTTTACCTAGTGCTGTCTTTATGAGTCTGTTGGTTTTTTTATGTTCTGGTTCTCTTCATGTTATTAGCTCTCTTTTTTTTGTCTGGTGGATGGTTCAACTTAGAACTCGTATACTTAAATTTTATTTTGTTTAATTTATTTATTTATTTTTTGTTTTGTTTAATTTATTTATTCATTTCTATTTTTGGATGATTTGTTTTATATGTAGTTTTTATATACAATCTTAGTTGGGAGCTCTATTTTCAGATAGATGCAGATGTTGTGCCTGGTTTGAATAGCACCCTGAACCTCTGCTTTGTCAACTTTGTGATGTAATGTGTGCTTTTTATATTTCATTCGGTTATCTCTATTTTTGGTGCTGTTATTTAAGCTCACATTAGTTAGAGGCTCCGCTGCAATTTAAATTGAATCAAACCCTATTGTTTTATTTTTTATAGACTCTGACATTTAGTAGGTCTGCTTCACCATGCTGGAGGTCTGCATTGTTATTCTCAGATGTTGGGGAGCTTATTTAAGGTTACAAATCAAATTCTCTAATAAAACTACAGCTTATCAAAACAAAATTATGTAGCTTTTATACTTAGAAACAGTAATTTGATTTTCCACTTATGTATGGCATGCTTCTTTTTTTTTAACTTTATTTTTTGCCTCGTTGATAAGTTGGTTCTTTAATTGGCTTGAATGTTCTATGAATCTGATGAATTTATAATTTTCTTTCCTTGGTTACCTAGCTTTGTTATTTTATTTTATGGACAGAAAGCATCTTGTTGGATGTATCTCTTTTTTTAATGAATATAACGTGAATATAGGCTTTGATTTGAGTTGTTATAATGCATTGCCTTTTTTGTTACATCCTGATCATTAAATGCTTGTGCTAGTTATTTTTGTAGTTAGATTGAAGTAGTTAGTGATTCTAATCTAATCATATTGATACTTTGTGGAAGCTAAACTCCAATATATACAATGCGAGTTATTTTTTAAGGACTCTGTCTTGGAAATTACTCAGAAACAATAGAATGTTATTTTCTTCAACCTTTTGAGTACCAGGCTTAGATTATAAAAAGAGAACTTCATTGTTGAGAATCAGCTTTATAGACAAATATGTAAAGAATGCTCTCTGCACTTGTATGTTTGCTTCAGACATGTTTATTTTGTGTGTATTAGAATTCTGTTATAGAATTTGTATCGAGACACTAAATTATGTAGTGAAAATAAGGTTTGGAAAAACTTATTGAATTTATATGATGTAATTCTTTCAGCACATGCTTAAATATCCTATAGTATTCCATAAATCAGTAATTAACTTCTTAAAGAAATTTAAACTTGATTATTATTTGCTTCTAGTTGAGACTGTGATTATTATTTCATGAGCCTATTGAGAATATTTAAAAACCAATATGCTGGCTTTTTCAAATTTACATTCCTGAATTTCTCTGAATTTTGCTTTGATGGTTTACTTCTACTTTTGGATTTGTATATGCATTTACTAAAAGCTTTGACATTTTAAGTGGATGCATGTTATCCAGAAGCTTGCTTGACCTAATGTGTTTGTTTGTCTATGTCATAGTGAGTTCTTAGAGACTACATATGATTTGATAGCATTGTCTTTTCAGTAAATTGGAGAGAAGCACATATTTTGCCATTTCTTAAGGAATTTAAAGGTCCCAAATGGATTTTCGTCCAATATTTCTCAATATGTAAACCTTAAAGATTACAAGATTTGTGGTTTAAAGAGTCACGATTGCCATGTGCTTTTACAACATCTACTCCCTATTGCCATACTTTGTATGATGACTAAATCAATGTATGAGCCCCTTATTGAATTATCTTATTTTTTTAATGTGCATGGGGCAAAAGTGTTGTGCATGCATAAGTTAGAAGAAATTGAAGCGCAAATTCCTGTAACTCTTTGCAAGTTAGAAAAGGTCTTTCCTCCTTCATTTTTTAATGCCATGGTGCACTTGCCTATCCATTTAGCTAGAGAAGCCATGATTGGTGGTCCAGTTCATTATAGGTGGATGTATCCCGTGGAGAGATGATTGCATTTTTTGAAATCTTTCATTGGTAATAAGGCTTGTCCATAAGATTCTATTGTAGAGGGTTGAATTTTTGTTTCCTTATATATTTTGCAGTTTTTGGTATGGACAAAACATTGAAGTATAAAATTGAATACGGAGATTCGAAAGAGTTCTTTCGATTTTTGGCTAGATAGAGAAGCATTATCTTATCTTGTTATAGATTTTTTTATTTTTTTTTTGCAAAGGGGCTATATAAACAATGCATTGATTTTTTGGTTAATAGTTCTATATACGTATCAATTACAAATTATCTATGAAAGTATTAAATTATTAATTATCTATCCTTTTGAGCAATCTTAATCTGGATGCTCTGGTTATGATACTAAATTAAAAATATGGGGTAAAAAGAATGGTCTCTAATTAAAGTTTTATTATTTTTAATTTTTAAAGACTGATTTATGTTATTTATTATATATAATTAATATATGTCCATATATATATATATATATATATATATATATATATATATATATATATATATATATATATATATATATATATATATATGATTTAGTTTTACTTTTAATGATCATATTACTGGTCCTTACTATACTTTCAAGGACTAGTTTTATGGTCTTTAATGTATCATATGGTCATATGATTATTACTTTAAGGATGGCATTTCCTTTCCTTATTTATATTTCAACGATCGAATTTTAGTCTGGTCCTTAAAAATTTACTGTCATTATTACATTTTTAAGGACCGAATTTCTGGTCCATAATAATCGTAATGATCAGGTGACTTACATTATGAAGGATGGTAAAGTCGGTCCTTAATACTCATTGGGACCAGTTTTTATCCGGTCACTAATGGTTTTACGCGATCAAATTAAAGACTGGTTCTTAAACATTTATGGTCGTCATTATATTTTTGCGGACCATATTTCTGGTCCTTATTAACTGTAATGATCATGTGACTTACATTATTAAGGATGAAAAAACCGGTCCTTAATACTCTTTAGGGACCAGTTTTTTATCCGGTCACTAAAAATTTTAAGGAGTCCTTAATTGTCATTAGCAGCTGCGTCTATACGGACGGGATAGTGACCGGATTTTCCTGTCCTTATTGGGTTTTAGGGATTGGATTGGCACTTTTAAGGACTGGATTTCCCATTCTTGAAAGCCTTTTTTCTTGTAGTGTTTCATCATCAATGCAGTATTATGATCTTAACTTTTGTGGATGCCTAACCCTCCATTTTCTCTAGGCATACACATTGTACTCCATTGCACCAAACTCATCCCTTTACTGGTCTCTACTCCCCTCCATATAAACTTCCTTTGGATCTTATCAATATTTTGACACACACCCTTAGGTAGAGGATTTGTCATCATCACATGATTAGGCAAGGCCCTTATAACTGTTTTGGCTAGAGTTACTCTACCAGCCTTTGAGAGACACACACCATGCAAAAGAGGCCTTCTGAACTCTCTTATGAAACAGCATGTGTGCCATCTCATGAAGCAGCAAAAAATAAACATTTATAGCACTGTCAACAATGAAAGCTGAATTTATTACTTCCTTAGCCGCAGTATAAGAAGTATTTGGGTCAAAAAAATTTATGAATCATTTAAAAGTAACTAATTTAGAAGAGCTTGTGACCATCTATAGTGACAGTTAGTTATCGATAACTTATATAAAAAATCTAAAATTTCATGGTAGGACTAAGTATATCGACATTAAGTATCATGACACAAAAGATATATTTGCAGGAGGAGAAGTGAACTTATGGTAGATTTCCACGCAAGATATGATAACAAATCCATTGACTAAACCTGTATCTAGAGATGTATTTGAGAGACACATTAGATCTCAGGGCTTGCATAGAATTTGAGTTTACTATTTTTTTGTGTAATCTCTTAGCAATATTATTTATGAATAATAATAAAGTTCATTATTTGGCAATACATGAGTGTGAATGTTTATATGCGAATATTTACTATTATTTATTATATGATTGAGCATGTTGGATAGAAAAGTAGTCCACTCATACGAGTGTTTATCTTAGTTTTGACAATGAGTTGATAAAAACTAAGATGAAATAATTTTTGAACATATGGTGAACTTGAGAACCTGCTCAAAATAAAAGTACCATTTTGTAGAAAATACAAAATTAGTCTTGTTAAGGTACAAGATAAAAACATACATGAGATTATATGCTTTAGATTGAGATCCAAACTGAATTAAATGTAATCATATGATAAGTTAACATAACTATCATATTCTATCTTGAAAGCCAAAAGTAGTCCTGAAGTGAGAGGACTAAAGTTGAATGCTTTGATGCGCCACAACCTTATGCTTCTGTATAGTATTAAAATATATTTTGTAAGACATGCGCTCTTTAAAGGAAAGGAAAGAATATCATAATACATGTTTCATACCATGTGTGCTTAGGTGACCAAGGGATGAAAATTTTATAAGTGAATTATCTTAACTAGTGTAGGACTCTATTGAATAGTGATCCTTAGAACCCTTAACTTAACCCTGAAGTATGGTTCAATGTGGCTAGTTTAGTTAGTTTTCAAAAGGCTACGAAATAATTCGGCCTGACAGATCTAACTAGAAAAGCGAGTTAAATCATGATGGATAGCATATAGTAAGAGGACAATATAGCCTTTCAATCATATTTAATAGTATCGTTGTAATGACCTAAATACCGAGTTAGTCGAAAATAGTATTTTTTGATGATAAATAGTGATACCGGGGTGAATAGTATGCCCTAGAGTCGAAAAATATTTGATTTGATCATTGAAAAGAGCAAGTTAGTAAGAGCATTTGGGTAAAATTTGGAATGAAAATAAGGTCAAATAGATCCCCAAAAGTCGAAAATAAGAAAATCTTACGGTTTCATTTTAAATAGTGCTCGGGTTGACTGAAGGTTTGACTTGAACTCTAAAAATAGCAAATGAACTCTAAAAATTTCCATAATTTTCATATCTACTTTAAATGAGATGTATAATCATATGATAATAAAAATTAATTTTTTGATGACTTTGAAAATTGAGTTATTGGACTAGTAAAAGTGAACCAAATCGGAAAACAGTCTTTAATTGATTCAAAAATATTCATGGAGCCTAATGAATATATTTCAAGGGTTAACGAAGTATTTTTAAGGAGGTTTGGACTTAGAAAGTAAGAGAAAAATAATAATTTCGGTTTGAATAGTAACTTGTTGATCGTGGATTTTATCGGGTCTTTAAAAATAGGAAAGGATCTCTAAAGATTGTAGGAATTTCTAGTTGAGTTCTAACAAGTATTTAGAATTATCTAGTAGTGAAAAGTAATTTTTTGGTAACACTGAAAATTTACTAATCGAATCGATTTGAGCGAATCGGATCGAAAATGGACTCTGATTGAATCAAAATTTTGCATGGAGGTTTAATTTATTATTTTAAGAATTATGAAATTAATTTTGAGTAAAATTGAGCTTTGAAAGTGATAGAAATGATTTTGGGATTCATAATGGGCTTACAATGGGAATTAGGCTAAGTTTTGGTTGGACCAAGCCCAACCCAAACCAGTCCTATAAATACCTCAAAAATCTGCAATTTTTTGAAAATTTCACCATGGTTCTCACGATTTCTCTCTTCTTCTTGGTCAAATGGCCTTTCTTCCACTCTCATGAAAAGTGCTTCATTTTTCTTCCTTAAGTCCACCAAATTAAAACTTTCCAAGTAATTTCCAACCTCTCTTTTAAGTGGTAAGGGTATCAGATGATCAATTAAGGTGCTAAAAGTGTTAGAAATCAAGGGTTAAAGCTTAGGTATCAAAATTGAGGTAAGTGAATTTAGAGTTTTTAATTTAGTTAAAAGGTTCTAATAGGTAAATTAAGTCATATAGATGATATTTATGTGGTTTTATTGAATTAAGGAAGCAAAAAAATGATAGATTTTTGCCTCAAGATATTCGGCCACTTAAGGAACATAAAGGAGATGATGGTGTTTCAAGGAGCCAAGGCAAAGAAAGAAAGATTAAAGTGTGGAGGAGATTAATTCAAGGTTAGTGTATACACTATCCCTGAATTTCCTTAATTTTGGTATGAGAATTTGCTTATGTATATATGTGATTTGTGTGATTATGTGTGATAAATTAGAAATAATGTTATCAATATCAAATTTGAGAACTTAAATTGAATATAAGTGTAAATTTGATGCTATACTAATTTAATTGAAATTTTTGGAATTTAGTAAAATATTTTAAGTTAAATTTTACATTATGTTGTAGTGAAAATATTGGATTTTAATGGAATAAATTGAATTATTGTATAAATAAAAATAATCTTAACCAATTAGTTAATTAGGATCAAAAAGAGAAATAAAAGAATGGAATATGACATAGTTAGAATAGGAAAAGAGCTTAAATGAAAGGAATCAAAATTTTAGGGGTAAAATTGCAAAATTGCCAAATATTGAGAAAAAAATATAGTTTAAGTGAAATAAAGGTTAGATTAGAGAAAAATGAATAATGAAATAAGTATTAAATGAGAATTTATGCATGAAATAAATTTTAGGGACCAAATTGAAATTTTACTAATGAATATGAAATTAGTAGTGTAAAATGTACAATTAGTGGCAATTTGGTAAATTAAATGAATTGAAGGGTATTTTTGCAAATTACTGTCATTTGAGGGACTTAATGGTAATTTGGCATGTCTAGGGACTAAATAGTAATATTAGGAATAAATATTGAATTAATGGTATTAATTAAATAAGTAATAGCATTTTGGTAAATAAATTAAAAGTAAAGAGGCATAATTGTAATTTGATGAAAATTTGAAGGATTAAATGGTAAATTAGTTATTTTAGGGATTAACATTTAAATTGTATATATATATATATATATATATATATATATAGGTATGATATTTGTATACATGCATGTATGAATTGTAAGAATAATGTTTATATTATGTATGAATGAGCAAGCATGTGAAGAGTATAACTATGATTATTATAATTAATTAAATTGTTATTTGATGACTTTAAATTATATGTAAAAAATAAATATAAATACAGAATATGGAATATTGCCCTTAGTAGTCTAGTAATAAATCTAGTTCAAGATATTATTGGCTAGCCATAGGAATACTTATACCGCGGTCCGGGTCATGGCGACTCGGTTCAGTAGGCTAATAATGGTGTACCCCATGTTATATGATCACAAGTTACAAGTACCATGTTCATGTTTATGTTTGTAATCTTTCAAGGTCACCCCACATGTGGGACTTTAGGGTCTTTGTTCTGTGTATCCAGTTCGAAATTTCTATTGGACTATTACTAGGGGCAGTTTACATAAACAAAGAAATACATATACGTAAATGTAACTATGTATGCATGTATATAAATATGAATAGGTATGCATGTATGTATATGTAAATGTGTATGGATGTATGTATATATGTATATGTCCATGTATATGTATGTATATGTATATGGGTATGTATGTGTATATGTATATGTATAGATGTGTATGTAAGTATATTTATATGTAGATGTAAGCATGTATGTGTACCACTATGTAATGTACGTAAATGTATGTACATGAACATATACGTATGTATATGTGAATATGAATAGGTATGAATGTATGGGTATGTAAATATGTATGTATATGATTATGAATTTATGTACGTGAATATATACATATGAATATATGAAGGTATGTATGCGAGTATATATGCATGTATATATGGGAATGCACGTATGTGAACATGTATGCATGTGTATGTAAATGTATGTATATGAGTATGTATGCATGTAAAAGAATATATGTACATGTACACATGTAATCTATGTATATGTATATTTATGCATGTAATGTATGTATATGTATAGGTATGCATGTAATGTATGTATATGTATATGTATGCACATAATGTATACATATGTATAAGTATGCATGTGATATATGTATATACGTACATGAATGTATGTATGTGTGTATGTATGCCTACGTATATGAATGTATGTATGCGAGTAGGTATGTATGTGAATGAATGTATATATGAGTAAGTGTATGCATGTGTGTATGTGATTTATTATGAAAAGTTTGGGATACTTATCTACCACTGAGCGATTCGATGCTCAGCACGTAGTTTATTAACTGCGCGCAGGTTATGTAGATGATATTTCAGTGGTCGGTACTACGAGGATAGTTAAGAGCGAGATAAAGATCAAGAAAGGAGTTAGATTTGGCATGTATATATAGGGATAGGAAAGTATAGTAATTGCATAGATACATGACTATTGTACATTATCTATCCTCGTAAAATATTGAGACACAGTTATTTATGTAGGTAATTATGTTATGAGTATGTATATAGGTATTACAAAAAAAATGCACTAATTCATGTATAGGTTTTAGCATATAATTACTACAATATATACTGTACAACGGTAAGAAGGTGTTACAATTGTGGTTCACTGACATGCCAATTATAGTCTCTATGAGTAGAGACATAATAGTGAACACAAAATTTGTTTTATAAGATCATGAGTTAAAACAGTAAATATAAGAAGGTAATATGGGGTTGAGCATACGTGAAAAAGAAGATCTTGTTTTTACTTTTTGAGATGTTACATATCCTTAACAAGTGTGTAGCATTAGTGCTCTCGATATATGTTGGTCACATGATCTATCTGCCTGTATGATTAGAGATGTTGACTGAAAAATATTTTGTCATGTGTGAGTGCGAGATGATAGAGTTTGGGTGCACTCATAACTCTATTATATTTAGGGATAACGCCAACAGAACAGACTTACCAATTAATTATTGTCCAAACTAGTGTCATAATATAAGACACCTTCCCTGTACCAAAACTCTCCATTTCTCCATGCAAAGTGTTCCATTCGCCACTAACAAAAAGAGCAACAATAGAAATGCATGAGGCAACAAGTGATGTGTAGATCTGCATCTCCAATACCACTGAAAATTTTTCCTTTCTTTATGGTCTTTTGGAAGTAAAGTTGCGTGAGTGAAAGTAATATAGAGTATATTGCAGAAGTGCCAAGAGTACAAAGGAAGCCAGCAATGTATTTCCACTTTCCAATTTCTAAACTTTCTATTAGTAACATGAAGTCTCTCTTTTTTCAATTGTATCATTTTTCTTTTTATTTTACTCTTTTTAGTTTGATAATAAATCTGTTTTTATATTAATTAATACAAATCTTAATTGAGACAAATTTGTTGGATCTGGATCTTGGTTCCAGAGGAAAAACATGAGAGAGAAAGAGGAAGAACAAGAGGAAAGAGAGAAATTTTGTTTTTCTTTTAAATTTTTTTGCCACATCAGATTACTTTTTTTTAAGTTTTTGATTAATGCTGACTAGGAGAGAAGGTGCCACGCAGATGCTGACATTTTGCGTCTCCATTGGGTGTCGTTACCTCTGTCTGCCATATGTGTTTTCCGTTCAAAGTAAGGGTATTTTTCAATCAAAAAAGTGACTTCAGGGGTATAATTCGACCAAAAAAAGTTTAAAGGCATTTTCACCCCATATTGAAAAGTTTGAGGGTAAAATTCACTGTTATCTCTTATATTTCTCCTAATTAGTTTAGGATAATTAAATTCTACATTCAAATTTGAATTAGAGTTAGACTAGAGTTTTAACTCTTATAAATTCTATAAAAGGGATTTTATAAAACCCAAGTGAGGTTACAAATTCTGTTGTAAAAATTTCCTTTTCCATTTGTTTTTCTCGTTTCTCTTTAAGGGGCTTTTAAACCGTAGAATAATTATCTTTTTACTGGCGTGCATGCTCGTGGTTAAAGGCCTTTACTAGTAACTTAAAAACAAGAGATCCCCTTGCTTTTGCTTTTCTTAACGGTATCTGTGCTTCATAAGGTAAATATATATGTTTATTTTTATTTATTGTATTTGTGATATTTTGAGTGCATAAATGCTTTCAATATATATATATATATGCACTTTAACAAAGTTAATGTGTGCGATTTCATCAAATAAAGAAACAAAAAAAAATTTAGATGTATATTAAAATAGAGTAATTTTGCCCCTCAACTTTTTTTTGAGCTATCTGTGTTCCTGAAGTCATTTTTTTATATGATTTTTACCCCTACAATGGATGAAAATCAGACGTGGCAAATGGCACAAACAGTGACCAATGAGAACACGACACCTCATCTGCCACGCACTACAAGAAAATTTCCAAATATCGACGAAAAATTACCAACAGAAAATTTTTTTTAGGAAATTACCGACGGAAAAATTGTCGAAAAAATATATATTGCGATGGAATAATAAATCCGTTGTAAATAATGGAGGAAAATTTTTTCGCCCAAATTTAACGATGGAAATTAGCGACGAAACTGAAAAATCCGTCGTAAAATTGGTGCCAATATTTCGAGGCTAAAATTTCATACGAATTTTACCGACGAAATGTTAATTCCGTCGGTAATTTACCAATGAAATCCTTTTTTCGTTGGTAATTTTCCTACGGAATCCCCTTTCCGTTGGTAATTTTCCTAGGGAAACATAATTTCGTAGAGAATTTACCGAAAGAAAATATAATTCCGTACGTAAATTACCGACGAAATGACATACTGTCGGTAATTTTCCTACGGAATTACATTTTCGTCGGTAAATTCCCTACGAAATTATGTTTCTGTAGGTAATTTTCCTACGAAAATTTCATTCCGTAGAGAAATTGAAAAAATTAAAAACCCAATTTTGTTAGCAATTTCTCACTGTGGCACCGTGACCATGACGCCCTTTTTATTTATTTCTTATTTTTATTAAAAAAATACATATTTTGAAAATGCTATTTTATTCATTTTATTTAGAAATTGTGGTTTAGGAGTTTCAAATATATATATATATATATATATATATATATATATATGAATAACAAGTAAGACAAATTTAATAAGAAATATTCTTTCTACTATTTGATTAATTATTACACAAAAAAACAGAATATTTCAGGCTATAGAACAAATTTAACCTAATAATAAAAAAAAATAAAAATGTGTTACCAAATGATGGACAATGTTAATTGGCAAATAGATTAAGCAGTTAGAAATTCCTTAAACCACCACTAATTTTATGGTAATGGTTGATTAATTTCTAAGTCTACATACATAGACATCCTTTTTCACTAAGTTTACTAATTTATTTGACACTTGTTTTGAAATCTCTTAAAGCAATTTTCAGAAGTTTTATCATTAACTAATTACTAATTAGGACGTTGATATCTTAAATTAGGTTTGTTTGCTAAACTTTTTTGAAATTAAATTTAATAATTGTGTGCTCTTATAGAATTTCGTAGATAGCACAAAATAAGTTTTCCAAATATTAACAAGCTCTTTGTCTCTAATATATTCTTATTTCTTATTGATATTCATGTTAATAATAAAATTTTGAATATACTATCTACAAAAATAAATCATTTACTTTAATAAAATCGGATACAGGTTTTAAATTATTCTAGTTGCTATTGTGCTTTTTTTACATTTTTGTTTATATATATATATATATATATAATTTTTTTTTTTATTTTGGTGAATTCGGTTAGGGTTTGTTTGGGATAAATTTTGATTGGATTTTGAGTATCTTTGTTGTTTGAGTGAGAGTTGACAAACAGAACGGTATTGGATTGGCTTTTGCTTTATTCTAATTACATTTTCGAGGAAATTTTTTTTCGTCAGTAATGTATCTACGAAACCATAATTTTGTAGGAAAATTAAAAAAATTGAAAATATATTTTTATTTTTTGACTTTAATTTAAAACCATAAAATTATAAATTTTAGCGTTTAAGTCAATTAATTAATTAAACTATATGTTAATCTAAACTAAATTCATGTAAAATTTTAATTAGTTACTATATTAATAATACATTTTTATCTAAATAATTTAAACTATAAATATGTAATTATTATGAATTTTTCTTTTTTTAGAAATAAGTACATAAAGTCAGTTGAAAATTTATTTTCTTATATACTTTGGTAATTAAATGACTGAACAGTTATCTAAATGAATAGTATTTTGATACAGTATTTCAAGGATTAAAATTTATTGAAAATAAGATAATAGTGGGCATTATTGTTTTGAAAGCCTTTGAATTTACAATTTTAACCAAAATACACCTTTGTGGTCAATAAGAAATTAAATTAAATAGAGAATAATAATAATAATAATAATAATAATAATAATAATAATAATAATAATAATAATAATAATAATAATAATAATAGCATAAGTCCCTAGAATTTTATAGATGAAAATTTTCGTGGTCATAAATTGAAAAAAAAAAAAGAGAATATATATATATATATATATATATATATATATATATATATATATATATATATATATATATATATATATATATATATATATATAAACAGTCCCGTTTCCAGAATTCTCTAGGAAAAATATTATTTGCCACAACTTTTAAAAGAAATATCAATTAAAAGAAAGAGATGGGGGGAAGAGAGGAAAAAGAAAACGAAGAAAGGGGGAATGACCGGCACAAAGCCATAATCGGCAATAGCCCACGTGCCGCCACTGATCTTTTCCTATTGCCGGCTAGGAGGTCGTCGACGTCGCTCCACATGTGGCGGCTCCTTCCCCGCGATCCTCTTTCTTCTTAAATCCAAGCCTGTCCATTTATTCTCCCTCCGGTGAGCCACGGCGACGGGACCCGCACCGGTCAACTGGCAAAGCTGAGGAGAGTTTGATAGTACCTTCTCCGGTCATCACCGCCGACATGAGGTAGATCGGGGATGAGTGTGGTGAGATGTTCAAGTGTAGATTTCGGCCACACCATGGCCCCTTAAAGCGCGTGACTACCGTAGTCGAGTCCCTCGTGACAACAGCCACCTCCAGGTGCCCTTGGGCCACGCCGGCGAGGCTCCGATCAAACTCCAGCGAGGTTCAATTGTTCACAAGGCACGCGGCTTGTTATGTTTTATCTCATTTTCTACTGGCTATTGAATATATTGCCTACATTTTTTTCTGTCTTTAGAGTTTTTTACTTTGTTTTTGTTATTCCACCTCTAACTTTGTGGGTTTCTTTTACTTTGTTATTACAATGGAGTTTAAGTTGTTCTTATTTTTTAGCATTGTGGTCTATATATAGCTGACTTTGGATTAATTGAATTGGAATGCAGGCAATTACAGCAGGGGTGTTGTTAGCCGTCAGTGATATTGTGGCACAGAAAGTCTCAGGGATACATAAACTTCAACTTCAACATCTGCTGCTCAAGTGGTAATTGCCTATTTACTATTTCATAGCCATTCTTTACTTTTAATTAGAATTAGTATATAATTGAATTATTTAAAGTTTCAATTCTTTCATATTTCCATTTTCTTCATTGGAATATTGCAGTCATCATTATATATTAGATCTTACTAATATAACTCATTATTCGTGCTGTGAGCATAAAGATTGATGGTTTCCTTTTCTTTCTTTTGCATTGAATATTTAAGCCTGCTTTATATTCTCAGACTATTTTATGAGTTTATGTTTGTTTCTTTTGCATTGAATATGTCCTTGTTCTGTTGCTCCATGGACTATGTAGTTATTTAACAAGCAGAATTGCCCTAGTTTTTTTACCCTCTATAAAATCTTGCATTCAAGATTTTATTGCTTGTAAAGAATAGTAAAATTCTCCACATTGGACCCACAAATTGTGTCTTAGAAAACACACAAAAGCTCTCAAAAAATAGGCAATGCAGCAGTTTAAGGGTCTGGAAATCAACAGTGGCATTCTTTAAATTAGGTAAGTGCATAATCCCATTTCTAATTAGTTAATCTGTTCGATTTATTGTGCCCTAGAGGATAATGATATGTTTGCTAGATATTTCTTAAAATTTGTTTTATTATTTGTTTGTTTGTTTATTTGTTTGTTCTAATATGATAAATTACATTGTAGCTCTTCATTTCTTTGTAATTTTAGTATGAACGTAATATCAATTATTTAAAAAAATTAAAACTTATTTTTTTATTTGCTGTGTTCATGATGAAGAGTACTACATATTAATTTGGTTATATATATATATATGGGTACCCAGCATCGGAGTAAATCCCCAGCTTCAAGCCTTTAGCATAAACATAATCTGCCAATGTCTTTATTCCTGAGGGAAATGTCGAAGCTTTAGGATCTAAGTTTCCCTGCAAGAGATAATTTTTTTTACTGATTAATCAGATGAATTTACTTATGAAATCAATATAATATATTATAGAGTGACCTGAGAGTCTCTGCTCAGTTCAGCCCAGCAATCATCTAAGAAAAAGGATAAATCAGTCAGTTAGGAGGCTGCAATTGCATTAGCATCACTTAGTTAAATCTTGGATATAGGCCAGTTGGAAATCAAGTCGGCCCTTTCTTTCTTAATGGACCGAATTCCGAAATTTAAGAGGCATGCATCTCATTCTTGAAGCCCAACTTAAACATTACATTATAGGGGTGTGCATCGGTCGGGTTCGGGTCAACCCGACCCGAACCCGACCAACCCGAAACCCGAAATAGTGACAATCCTATCACCCGACCCAACCCTATATAAAAATCGGGCCCCTACCCGATTAACCCGAAAATTGTCGGGCCCCGACCCTTTTAACCCGACCTACCCGAATTTAGTATTCTTTTTTTTGGTTTAAACTTAAAATAAAATTAAATTAAAATACAAAGATCGTAGCTAAGTAACCAAAAAAAAATATATAAAATGCACCCATGATTAATTGAATATGAATATCACATTCACATGCACCATGCATACCAAAATCTTTTCACCAAAGAGAATCTTGAAAATCATATAAACATTGTTTACCAAATCCAGCTCCTAAATCTTGTTATTGTTCATTTAACATCCTTCAAGATTCACAAGAAATATATTCCTTTTCAGCACTCTCTGCCTTTTTCTCATCCATGAAACCTTTCATGCTGTTGCTGTTTCTGCTTCTGCACTTCCACATTCCCTCTTTTTCCTTTTCACTTTCTTCTTTTCCTTTTGTTTCTTTCTCCTCAACCTGCACCCAATTCATTATTCTTTTCACTTTAATTCATATATATATATATATATATATATATATAATACACTGGATAAATTGAAAGTGACCAAACATGCAAGAGGAAACCGAACACTTTATATATATATAAAAGGCAGCATCATTTTATCAAAAGATTAGTAAATTCAATTATATCCATTTTTTTCTAAGCAAAAATCAAATCAAACTAATCAAATCTTGTTCAATGTTCTTGTACGTAAAGAATATTTTCTCAAAGTTCATATATGCTACCTACTATGATGAAATGGACTCCCAATCAAAATGTAATTCAAGATTTCCAAGATTTTACAAAATTATCTGTTCCCAACCCTGTCAACTAAATTGGTGAATTGCAAGTGCAATGATACAGAATTCTGAATGTCATGATGCATAATTAATTTGGATACCCACCTAATTTATAAATAATGAGAGATAATTATTTATAAATTAAGAACAAAGCTCAAAATAAATAAGATGTAAAATGTACTTAAATTAAATTTACCATACTTAATCATCTAACGTTATACTATTCAAATTTGATGATTTCTCCAAATTTACACTTGATGATGTATCTTGATTGGCTTGAGCTCCACTTTGATTAAATTTCTCCAACTCTATAAATTGAATAAACAATTAAATAGTTATAAAATAAAAAAATTACAGTAATATAATACAAGACAAACACTCAACACTTACTAAACCAAAATCAATCTTGTCTTGTCCAGCAAAGGAAGCCAAGTTGAGTCTAGAGCAACAGATACTACTTCAAAAAAATGTATGACAGCTCAAGAAATTATTCCAGCTAAGAGACCAAGAATGTGGAAAACAACATATAATCCTCACATCAGTTCAAAGGAAAAAAAATAAAGAAAAAGAACAGTAGAATTCATTTAGTAAAGCATTCAGAATGTACATGAGAGCGAGAGATGGGGGGTAATGAACTGGTTTTATTAGGTAACTAAATACAATAAAGTTATGTGTAAAAGAAAAAAAAAACGATAAAGCTAAGAGCCTAAGATCATTGATTCCCAAACAATAATATGAATGCAGCTATGGTTTAACACCTCACGGCAATGACCTTACCTGCAACTCTGTTTTGTTTTTCTTTTTTTTTTTGGCCCCTTAACTATAATGATTCAGAGGAGCAGGAAGAGAAAAATCTAAAATCAAATTAATTTACACAAAAACAAGCAGCATCTAAATTAATTTACCTTTGAAACTTGAAAGAACACGCCTTTGGAATAGCTCTACAGATGAAGAGAAACCGAGAGAAGATGCCAGCAACAAGCGACGGTGGAAGAGGTAAGGATCTCAGATCTGGATATCGCGAAAAAGAAAGAAGAAAGAAAGGGGAACTGGGTTTTTTCGTTTTCGTAGGGTAAGGATCTTAGATCTGGAAAGGAAAAACGGTGGAAGATGAGTGAAAATTAGGTTTTTTTGCTTTTATAGGTAGAATTTCGGGTCGGGTTTGAAGTGAATTTAAACCGACCCGACCCAAACCCGAATTATCCAAAATCCTCAAACCCGAACCGAACCGAAAACCCGAACAACCTCACCCGAATTAGTTCGGGTCGGGGTTTTCGGGTTTTTCGGGTCGGTTCGGGTTTTGCACACCCTTATTACATTACCCTTTTCTTTTTTTATTAAGAAAAAAGGAAGAAAGGCAATTTAGGTAATCTAACTTTTTCCATCTTAATTTACCTTTAAAATTTCTATAATTTGAATAGAGTCGAAATTCCATGTGAAAAATATTAGTGTTTAATATTCAGTCATATTAGATAAATATTATTACATTAATTATTAGCAGTTATTTAACATTTATGACTTTATTAAAAAATATCATATAAGTACTTTGAGCTCCGTCAAAATAATTATCTAAGTTCATATATTGAATTTTTTTATATATTTATTTTAATATACTAGCTCGAATTTGAGAGATTTTTTATATTGAAAATTTTGATGCTTTTCTTTTGAAGTGACTGAAGTTAGGCAGGTGTCCTATGCAGCAAATGAGGCCAAAATTTTGTAAGTTTGTTTTGTTTTTATTTTATCTTTAATGAAACAGATTAAATAGTCAAGTCTAAGTAGGGCAATGCCTGATCTTTCTTTTAAGTATGCTTCTTTTAGACATTGAATAATATCTATTAAGTTAGTGTTTAATTCAATTTACATGTTTTTATATGTATATAGTTATGATGATAATGTCATATTTTTAAGAAGATTGAATCATAGCATTGATATTTTAAGAATATTTGATAAAATTTTGTTAGATAATTGTTCTTTTATTGTCTTAAATTTTGATGGGGTGGGTTTTCATAAAGTTTAGAGCAGAAAACTGATTGTTAGTAGGGCTGAGCAAAACCGAACCGAACCGAATGGATTTTGATCTGTTTGATTCGGTTTTTTCGGTTCAGAACCGAAAAAATAAATCGGTTTTATCGATTCGGTTCGGTTTTTAAAATTAAAAAATCGAAAGAACCGAATCGATCGAAGTTTTTAAATATATATATTTTATAGTGTTGTTATATCAAAGTGAAAAGTGTGGCTTAGTGGTGGCGTGAGACTTACTCAAGACCTAATGGTCTTGAGTTCAAATCCCAACATAGGCATCATTTGCATGTTTTTTATTTTCCAATTTTTCCAATTTATTTTTTTCAAGTGAATTAAAATATAAATTTAAATCCTTAATTTATTAAATTGAGTAGTAGTGTATTAGTGTTCTCAATTTTTTTACTTTAATTTTTTTTACAAGTGATTTAAAATTTAGAAGTTAATTAAAATATAAATTTAAATTCTTAATTTATTAAATTGAGAAGTAGAATCAATATTTTTACAAGTGAATTAAAATTAAAATTTAGAATTGAATTAAAATATAAATATAAATTCTTAATTTATTAAATTAAGTAGTAGAGTATTAGTTTTAGAAGTGAATTAAAATATTAATCTAGAAATTAATACTCCTTTAAATAGAACATAGACTTTTAAGTTAATTTTAATGGAACTATGAATGGAGGAATTAAAGTAAATTTGCTTCTAAAAAGTTAAAATTCATTAATACGTTTTAAGATAAAATTTTATTCTTAAATTAGTCCAAATATTTTTTTTTTAATTATCCCAACATCTTTTGTTGAGTTAAACTTGCAATTAAAAATTTTAAGTCTTCAACCTTTTTTTTTTTCTGTCAATCTTAAAAATATTACTTTTTCCTTCACATCAAATTGTCACCTTTGAAAGAATTTATCCCATTAAATTGTCACTTTAAAAAATTTTCAATTTAAATCAGGATTTAGTTAAGTAGCGAAGCTTATCATGTCTAATTATTAGTATTATTTTTTTATATGAAAAAAAGATGTGTGATAATTAAGAAAAATAAAATAAAAAAAAAGAAATCAGTTAGACACTTAGACTTGAATATGAAGCTTCGAGAAGAAATAAAATCAAGAAAAATAAAATCTATATTTTTGCAAATTCATAAATATGATTAACTAATTTAATTGTTTTAGATTATGCGTTTTTATATTTTTTAAAATTATGATGGATAATCCAATTGTATAATCATTTTTTCTTAAGCTTTGATATATGGGATTTACAAATATTTAAAAAGTCCAACTTTCACTAAGTAATTACTCGAATTTATTTAATGTAGTCAAGAAAAAAATTCTTAACTAAGAAAACTCTTTAAGCTATGTTTTTTAAATACATTTTATCTTTATTTTTTTTAACTAGTTTGATCATTATTTTTTTTTACTAAAAATATATGGAAATATTCTTTTTATATGACCGGATTTTGCTGTCAATAATAATTGATTAATAGCTTTGGATTCAATTTTATTGTTTCGTTAATAATTAATTGATCTCTATATGTAATTTTATATAAATGTTAAGGTAGTAGAAGTAATAATAATAATAGTAGTAGGTTGTAAATTAATTTATTATTTATTCTTTAATGGAATATATTAGAAATTATGTTTGAATTATGTGTTGTAAAATTTTTTAATTTTTATTTTTTAGTGTAATTTTTAAGTTATGTTGTATGTATTTTTAATTGGTTTTATTTTGTTGGATATATGGGCCTATTTAGGTTAAAAATTCAATTAAAAAGAGCCCAAATATGACCTAGAACCGATAGAATCGAATCGAACCGATCGAAATTATTTCGGTCCATTCGATTTTTGGTTTTATATATTTCGATTTCGGTTCGATTTTTAAATTTTCAGAAGTTTGGTTTTTGGTTCAATCGATTCGGTCCAAAATCGAACCGAACTGATCAAATGCTCACCCCTAATTGTTAGTGCCTGTGATGCTACTTGCTACTTTGTTCCCATAGAAATTACTTATATATAGTTAATAACTTACCTGGTCTTGATCTTTTGCTATGAATTTAGGGATTTGAGTTAACATTCTTTTGGTTTGTACTTTCGATTATGTAATGGAAATTCTGACTTAGTTTTATTTATTAAATTTGTCTCTTTAAATAAAGGTTACAAGATTAGGAATATTTAATAAAATAGAAATTATATTTTAACCAGGAATTATAGATTCATTCTGATTAGCAAATAAATCGTTGATCAGGAATTAAAAATTCCGTAGGCAAATTTAATTAAGTAGGCAAATTTGCCTACGGAATTTTAATTTCGTCGATAAATTTGGCAAATTATGATAATTTTTTGGTCTGCACTTTTCAGCGGAATTAATAACGGATGATGATTTCGTCGGTAAATTTACCTACGGAAATATTTCCGTCGGCAAAAGTGCCTGCAACCAATTCTCTAACGCCACTTTTCGTCATTAAATTCCGTCGGCATTTTCTTTTTCCTACGGAAATTTACTCATTTCCGTCTGAAAATTGGATTTTTCTTGTAGTGACGTGTTTTCTCTCTTCTAGTCAGCATGTTTGTTTCCCAAGAAAATTTGTAAATTTTCCAAGAAAAATCTTATTTTTCTTCCTCTTCTTACTTCCGCTCTTCTTCTTCTTCTTCTTCTTCAAAAATCACTAACTCCCAAACATTCAAACACAAAATTTCAAAAAGTTTAACAATGGCAAACAAAAATTAATAGCAAATTCATAAATTTTATCCCTCAATTATCTGTTCTTGGTTTTCAAAAATTAGAGAGAAAGAAGAACAAGGAGGCTTGATTGCAACTTCTGTCCAAAGAAAATCGGATAAAGTTATAATTATCCAAACACAATCTGTACCATTCAAGTTGAAGAACAAGGAGTTCTGACCATATTCATAAAAAATCAGTCTAATCTAACGGTAAATAATTGTTCGATCGTCAAAAAAGATGAAACTATTTATTTACATAAAAAATTCAGAAAATAGTCCATTTTTTGCAGCAAAAATTAAACTTACAGATCTTAAAAACTAATTTTCACTGTTCTAATTTAAGAACAAGGAATTTCAACCATACTCATAAAAAATCAGGCCGGTTTAATGGTAAATACCGATCCAATTGTCAAAAAGGATGGAAGAGGAAAAGAGGAGAAAGAGAGGAGGAAAGAGGAAGAAGAAGAGAGAGGAGATGAGAGTTTTTTTTTTTTTTACGATTTTGCTATGTCATCAAAGTGCTGCCACGTATGTGTTCATGTGTCGCATTCTCATTGGTCGCCATTTGTGCCGTTTGCAACATCAGATTTTCGTCAATTGTAGGGGTAAAATTGCATCATAAAAATGACTTCAGAGAAATAGATGGCTCAAAAAAAGTTGAGGGGCAAAATTACTCTTTTAAAAAGTACAGGGACAAAATTTCACCTTAACCCTTATTATTATTATTATTATACATATGCTTTTTATTTGTTTGTTAATCATAGTTATGTTTTAATGAAGTTATTATCGTTCATGTTAAAGTTCCATAGGCAATACGAGGTACTGAAACTGAATATATAAAATATTCCTTCCAAATATAATAGGCAGATCCACTTTTAATTTATTTCACTTATATATTTTTGAAAGGAATTTAATTCGCTTATATTAAGAAAATGTAATTCTAATAAAAAGGAAAACATGATTATTAATAATTTAACATTCTTAAAATTAGATAATTTACTTGCATTAATTTTTACTAATTAATTGATTAATATATACTTGCTGTAGATATGTGGAAAGAGTGTCTCTTAACGCATCAATTGCAGGCCGAGGGCTTGACATTTTAAAATTTTCTATATTGAAGTTTTTTTAAAATAAATTTTTTGATAAAGTCTTTATATTTTAATATGATGTAATACACAGTTTCTTATAAATCACATGTTAGCATATACATTTCAATTACTGTTAGTGGTGCGTCATGTTGACAAATTTTTCTCGATTAAATTCCTAAACTTTTAAAATTTCACACTAAATCTCTAAAATTTTATAATTTTTCATGGTGAATACCTTTACAAAAAATGACGTATTTTTTAACAGCGATTGAAATACATCCTCATTACTTTTGTTAATGAAGGATTGAATATTATTTCACATTGAAATATAGAAATTTAATCAATTTTCTTTTTTTAAAAACTCTATATAGAAAATTTTAAAAGCATCGTAGCTTGAAATTAGGTTTTGCCGTAAATTTATTATCCAAAATATGTTATATGGGTTAAATATTATATTATATTATATTATATTAAATTAAATTAAATTAAATTATATTATATTATATTATATTATATTATATTATATTATATTATATTATATTATATTATATTATATTATATTATATTATATTATATTATATTATATTATATTATATTATATTATATTATATGTTTTTTCAACGAAGTAGATCTAATTTTTCTCATTCTCCTTAGCCTAATTTTGACCGGAATTAAGATTTGAGATTATTCAGTGAAAATGGTCATTAAGTTTTATTGAACCATCTAGTTAATTAAGGCAATTGATACATTTTTTCAAAAACATATTATTAGTATTTTATTGGGTACATAAGACTAAAGTATTCATTTGATAAATAATCTAATCCATTAATCAATGTAAGGTGCGACAATCACGCACACAATAGTCAAATTCTCATACTCTTCAAGTTATGCAAATATAGGAAACTTAAGCCTATAATTGGAATTTTAAATCTAATTGATGATTAATGTAACAAAATAAACAATACACCAACTATTCAATTTATTCTAATTTGAAATAAATTTATTTGTTTCAATTGAGTTGTTATTATTATTCTAGTACTACATTCATTATACAATATTTCATTTCATCAATAAATTTTAATTTAATGGTACTGGTTTAAAGTATTTTGATTTAATAGTAATATGGTGATTAAAAATCGTTACGTCTCAAGTTTCTATTTCAACATGGACTCTACATAAATAAAAGATAAAAAAAAAATCGTTTTTCATTAATGAAAAAAAACAAGAACTAGGACTTGGACGTTATTCCACCATTAAGATCCCACTAGTAGTGGAATTTAGTGAAAGTTTACCTATTTTTATACTAAAATCAGCAAGACAATACATACCGTAATCAAGAAAAATTAATTGCAAATAATTTTATTTTATTATAAATTACGCTTTTAGCATTAAGTTTAATTCACGAGACTGATTAATTTAGAATCGAAAAACTAACAGATTTTTTCAGACCGACAACCATTATTTATATTTTAATTTTCTTCAATTACTTTATTTTTGCTTCCAATTCTTCCGTTATCGTTGAATATTGACTAAAGTTGCGTGTTACTTATCAATGAATTAAATGTTTATAGAAATAGAACTCGTGGATTAAAGTCTTATGAAGTCATTTTCCATTTGATTTTATTTTTAAAAAAAGGGACCACTTGAACCAATCCCGTGTCATTTGATTTGAATATATATGTCAACTCTTCTATTTAATATAAAATATTATTTGAAATATCCCATTCAACGTCTAAATATGGTTTTCTTTAATTAATAAGTTTTAAGGTATTAGTCTTATTCAATTTAAATGACTTTTACCAGAAGCATATGAATTAATTAATTATCATGTGGAAAGAGTCTAATGGTTTGAAGGAAAAAAAACAAGTTTTGATGCTTCAAAACAGCTTTCTCGCTTGCCGAAGAAAATTTACTGGTGGGGTTCAAAAGTTTGCAATATTGTTATTATACTGTTATATATTATATCTTCTAGATTTCGTATGGTGCACATGCTCTAATTGTATAATTTGATTCAATCCCACATGCAAGTTTTATGTTCAGTTTTCATTCTCTAATTATTATTCACCTATTATTTAAAGTATTTTAGTTACTAATAATGCTAACAATTACAATCTTTAAGACGGTCATGATTTATGGCATGCCCCTGTCTAAGGAGCTCACTTGAATGTTTGAGCATTTATTCTTAAACTCTGGAACGAACTCACTTTTCTTTGTTTTCATACTAAGAAAAATAGGAAATTAGCAGCCCCAAATTCAGTCCCTAATTAATTTTAGTGACACACGACTAACAGTGGCACCTAGCTCAATCGCTAGGGGTTTTTGACCAAAACATAAAACCATCGCTAAAAATAGCAACCGAAAAACCGTTGCTAGAAACAAAATCCGTCGCTAAATAATCCTTTAAATTAGTCGCCTTAAAATATAAAAAAATATTGATGACAAATTTTTGCATCGCTAAATTCCCTCGCAATACAAAGTACTTATATTGTGACAGAATTGTCGCAAAACTTAACGATTGCTAATCAAAAATCATATTTCTTGTAATTTCCATAAAAACATAATTTAATTTTTTCAATTATTTATATATTTATTTGCATAACATTGAATTAATTACTTGTTTATAGAACTTCGAAAATTGAACATGCGTGTGTGTCTCTCTCTATATATAAAACTTATAAATTTATGTTCTATAACAAAATATCATAACATATATTATATATTAAGGCTGAGCATGGACTGGTTAACTTATCCATGAGTCAAAAAAAATCAGTCCATTAAAAACGATTTTTTAAAAACATTAATCATTAATCAGTCCGTTACGATCTGTTAACCAGTCCATCAATTTCAGTTTTTCGAACTGATTAATTAATTTTTTTCGGTTAACCACAACAATTACAAAATGCAATTTTGAAAATTAAAATTTTCAAAATACTTAAAAATAAAAATTAAATATAATACTTAATTCAATATATTGTTTAAACTACAAACATAAAAGTTAAAATGTTAAAGATACGTGATATTAAAATTAGAAATTACACACATAGTATTCAAATCAATTCAACAAATAAATGTCAAATAAAAATACAGTTCACATAAACTTTTTCATAGTCAACTCTTTAGTCATCAACTTGAATTACATTATGGTCGCTTACATCACAAGCTGATTCTGCAATTAAAAAAAAATATTACAAATTAAAAATTGTTAAACCAACGATAGAAATATAAGTATAAAAATCAAAATAAGAAAAAATAATACCTATCTCCACACTTTCAAGTTCTTCTAAAACTTATTCAATTGAAATTGGTTTACTACTTGATCCAAACCTATCTTGTCCACAAATGAGTGCTTTCATAACTCTAAGAGTTAAACTAAATCGAAATAAGTCAAGAATACGACCCATTATACTAAAAGCAGATTCTGAAGCAACGGTTGACATAGGCATTGCCAGTATATCTCGAGCCATTCAGAAAGCATTCAATACCTTGATGAATATACCTTCCACCAATTCAATATATCAAAGCCTTATTTGTCTTCCTCAAGCACCTAATTGTAATACCTATCAAACTCAGTTTTTACTTCCCCACTGCCTCTAGAAACTTTTTTCTTCTTCAAAACTGCTCGAATAATATCAATAGTAACCCTGGACTTAACCTCATTTTTATCAAGCTCAATTGTTTCAACTGCTTCTTCTTGAGTGGATGGCACTATTGATACACCATAAGAATCATACATGGCAGATAAAACTTTTCTCAATATTTCTTTTAACTTTTCACTATTCTCATGACCATAACAATTCTCAATAATGACATCAACAGATTCCAATTTGAAACGAGGATCAAGCACCACAGCAACAAACAACATAATATTTACATTATCAACATTTGCCCAATACTTGTCAAATTTTTTTTTTCATTTTAACGGCTATGTTCCTCAAACCCAAATGGTCACTTTCACACCACGAAGAAATCAACAAGCCCATACCATAAATATGTCTCATATATTAATTCCTAGTAACATAAAGTAAGCCAGAAAAATTCACAGTTGTTTCATAAAATACATCAACAAAAGGAAGCAGACTTTTAGCATATTCCTAATCTCCCCTCGCAGGTAAACCACTTTTACTCAAAAGCTCACTCACAAACTTATTATCGGTCACCTCAAGTAAGTTAAAAGCCTTTTCAAACTTATTAGCAGACTTTAATATCAAATAAGTTGAATTCACCTAGTTTCCACATTTAGGCATACAACACCCGAAGTGTCTAGCAACTACTTTTTAGCACAATCTTTAAACTTACTCAACCTATAAGAAGAATATCTAATATACTTTACTGCATTTTGAATTTTCTCAATTGAAAACTCAATATTTTTCAAACCTTTTTTCACATTAAGACTCAAAATATGAGTAACACATCTCATATGTAAGTATTCACCATCCAAAACACTACCCTCCCAACTATTCAACCTTCTTTTTAAATAATGAATACCCAAATCATTTGAAGCCACATTATAAACAGTCACAGTAAAAACTCTACGGCTACCCTAATCAAGCAGGCACTTTCCAATTGATTGACCTATGACTTCACCAAAATGACTAGAAATTAGACAAAAAGAAATAATTTTTTATGCAATTTCCAATCTTAATCAATGAAATAACATGTGATACACATATAACTCAAATTTTGAATGAAAGTCCATGCATCAGATGTAAGGCAGATTCTAGAAGATAACTTTTTCAAACAGTTCATCAAATTCAATTTCTCTTATTTATAGATATTATAACAACCCCTAGCAACTGTAAAACGTGATGGCATGACAAACAAAGGCTGCATAGCACAACAAAAATCATGAAATCCTTCATGCTCCACAAATCTAAAAGGAATCTCATAAAAAATTATCATTCCAGTTAGACATCTCCTACACTCTTCTTGATCAAATTTCCAATTTAAAAGTGTATGTGTAGTGCTAGCAAAACTTCCACTTGGTAAAGGTTTAAATGTCAAAATTTTTTGGCTTTTTTCTACATTTGTTGGATATTTTTTACACCTACTCAAGTGGTTACTCAAACAATTAGTGCCACTAGATGATGGATATGCAAGAGATTTCTCACAATATTTGCAAGTAGCCTTTTGGTCACTGCTATTTTTACTGTCAATTTTATCAAAATGATCCCAAACCCAAGATTTTTGCTTACCACTCTTTTTTGATTTTGGAAGTGGCAGTTTTGTTGAATTCCCACATTGAGTTACTGTCTCTATTTGAACCATTTGAGTACACTCTTTATTTGTTGTATGTTCTTGCTGCTATTGTCCTTGTGGGGTGGTGCTTCCATTGTTGTCTATGGAATTTTCAACAGTACTAGATAAATTCTCCATAGATTCTAAACAAAACAAAGACAAGACATGTTAAACCTAGAAATCATCGACATTCAAGAAACAAAGTTAAATTTCATATAATTCACCAATATGATTGTTTCAGTTATGCTTTTTATATGTTGCATTAGTTGGAGTCACATTGATAGAAGCAATTTTAAACCAAACAAAGAGACTAGAGAAAAAACCAATCAAAAAATTAAAGTAAGGATAGAAGCACTCTTGGTCTAAGAACCATGTACAAGTTTTCTTTGGTTGATGTATATAAGTAGTTAAGTTTTTCTACGTATTGAACAAATGGAGGTCATATTGATTTATATAAAAAAAATACTTTAATTTTTATTCACAGTAATGCATTATTGCTCAGCTAATGAACACATAAAAAAGAACTAATTTTACACAGTTTGTTTTTTTGGTAAAGTATGAATGTGTAACAATTTAGAATAAAAAATGAAATGGTGTAGCAATTTGACAAGAAACATATATATATATATATATATATATATATATATATATATATATATATATATATATATATATATATATATATATATATATATATATATATATATATATATATAAGTAAATTGGTCGGTTAACCAAAATTGATAGTTTTTTCAACCCGTGGACCGAAACCAAATCGAAAATAAAAAATATCTATTTTTAAAAACCTTAGCCATTTTTTTGGTTTGATTCAGATTGTTTTTTCGTTAACCTTTTATTCGGCTTTTTTTGCTTAGCCCTATTATATATAAACTAAATTACTTGAAATATTAAATAAATTTACTATCTTACAAAATATCACCTTAAATAATAAACCATATTGGTAATAATATCGTCCAAAATAACATTAGCAATAAAATTAAAATAAAACACTAAAGGAGTAATGGCAATGTCACTTTGTGGTATAATTGCCATTAACATAAAGAATCGACATGTGGATGAAAACCTTGTGCAGCTAAAAGGGCAACGTCAACATCATGTGTCAATGTTGCAGTAATAGTATTAGGCTTATCAACTGGTTGTTGAGTCTTTAAGGGAGGAAATAATGAACAAATAGTCCGTGTGATGATCTCATTGACATCCTCCTTTGTCAAGTATGTCCTACTAGAATGGGATGCACTGTTAGTATCAGCAGCATATGATGGATCTAATGGGGATCCAACATGAGGCACAAATGAGCCAAATCCATGTATTTTTCTCCTTTTATTGCATCGTGTAGCCTTATAGAACAACTCAAACTCATCCATGGATGATTCATCTTATGCTCGCTCACCTCGAAGTTACTCATACCTTACTATAAAATGACAACAATTTTAATAAACATAAATATGAGAACAACTTATAATTACAATCATTTACCGTTTAAATAATTGTGAAAACTAAAACTACTAAATTCTATATTACTTACATGCACCTTCTTGCTACGATCTATCACATAAGTCTTACCATCATGATTTATAGTGTGTGTATGTGTGTAGGAAGATCTCGAGAACTGTATGTGGCTGACCAATCTCCTTCTTCTATATTAAGTTCAATAAAAGCTAGCAATTGAATAAAACGAAGATGATTAAAAAAGAAGAGGAATCTAAGGTTGAAATGAGTTTGCAGGAAATAATTAATAGCAATCTTAAGTGGACCAATTATGATAGAATGGTGAGTTGGTTATGAACACAAGGCATTACAACATATTGACAAGATTTGGTGGGATACTTGATCCATTAGGTAAATCTATCACAAAAGGATGTGGTGCAGCCACTACTATAAGTGTTAGAGCTAAATTCGCAAGCGCATGATTTACCGATTATAGTACTTAAGATATCATTCCCACGAGGATCAGATTGATTATCACACACTACTACTTGATTTTAATCTTGTTTATAATAAATCATTAATTTTATTGTTAAATTAAACTAATAATATTATACTAAACTATTAATTAATCTTAAGTTGACGATGGTCAAAGAAGACAAATACAAATAATGATGTAAAAATTAACAATATGAAACTTGATATTATTCTTTTGATTGAAAAGCAACTTTTATAATGTAAGCCAAGTTGGAATAAGGTTCTAATTCATTCTCTCGAACTGAAATAAAATGCCTAAAACATGTAAATAACTTCTAACCCTTAACTCTCATTAATGAATTAGATTATCATACTTACAAATTTTAAGAATAAACACCAACCTATAGCAACTATCTTAACATCCTGATCTCTCTAATGAAGTTTCGATAATGAATTCTTAATAGATGTAAATAAGAATCAACCTCTTGATCTATACTCTTACTTATAATGATCATTTAATTTCTTAAATGCATAAAATACTATTAAGAAATTCTGCACTAAAGATTACTTATAATAATAAGAATAAGCAAATATTAACAAAGTTATTCAAGATTCTAAAAGACATCAGTCAAAGAGTTGCAAAGAAGAATAGACAATTGAAAGATAAATAAAAAGATGATCTCTCAATCCTTTTACTCATAAATAATTTCTTCTCCTTCTTTGATCTTTGTCTTCCCTTCAAAAGATAAAATTAATCACTCCTTATCTCTCATCAAGAATTATTTCCTAACTCTATTTTTTCCCTCTCTTATCTTCATTGTATTTATAGACTCCTTGCCAAACATTGTATCTCTTCAAACATCCTTCTAGAGGTACACAACCCTTTGTGAAAAGTCATGCCTCTTTAAAATTTGATTTGAAATTTGAATTGCATAACCACCATTTATTTTTATAACTTCCTTGTCAAGCATTGTGACCCTTCAAGTATCCTTCCAAAGCAACACAAATCTTCAAGTACTCCTATAGAAGTACACATCATTTGGTGAAAAGTGGTGTCCCTTTGAAGTACCTTTCAAAAAATAACTATCCAATGTCTCTCTCTATTGCGCCCACGACTCTAATCGCACTCACGACAAGACACGGAGCTTCAAATGTTGACTTTCTTCTGGTTTGACTTCTCCTCTCTTCTTTCTTGCTTTGTCACGCTTGCAACTCTATCGCACTTGCGATAGGTCTTCTTCATTTGCTTGTTTTTTTGCCTTTTACTCCATTAGTTGTAGCTCCTTTACACCCTATACACACTTACAGTAAAAACACATAAAAGGCATCCTGTTTCATATAAAAACTTAACTAAACCTAGATATTTACTTCACAAAAACATTTACACATAATGCATCAATTAACCCACATCAATAAGGTCTCCAAGGATATTTAACATATCTCTATAAGCTGGTGTAGATACCGGATCCTAAGGTAGCTTAAATTAGAGTTACCCGATAAGGAAGCATTATTCATATTACAGATGAAAAATGAAAACTCTGATTCATATCCTTAATTTTTACAAAAATTATGAAAATATTTTTAGTGGGGTTTGATCATTTTGTTTCCTAGAGAGAGAGAATGATGTTTTATTTACAGAATAAGGACTTTTTTGTGACAAACGCCCGTCTCTCATAAATAGAGATGGTCATATATGGCTTATTTTTACCTTTCCGTCTCCAAATTGATGAGCTACTTTGGCCATCTCTACCCTGTCTGTGACTCGATGAAAGGCATCCATCACTCACTAAGTTGTGGGCATAAGTCGTTAGGTTATGAAAAAAGGTACATTTGTAATTTTAATATGGTTTTCTCAGAAGCACACATCTGTGGGTTGAGTGGCGCTCGTATGTGGCCTCTTTATGCTTATTTTAAGCACTTATGTAGCTGGAATTTAGGATGAGATTTGGTTTTAAAAAAGATCAAATTTTGAAGGAGATTTTGGAGGGATTTTACTAGATTTCAAGGGAGAGATGGTGTTTGAAAGATTTTAAAACTCTATCTTACTATAAAAAGGAAAAACCTTAGGGATTTGGGGTATCTTTTCATAAAAGCAGCCATCAATTTTTTTGAGAATAAAAAATCTGATTTTTAGTTCTTAAGAAGAGGCTCTTTTACATTCTTTATAAAAAAAATTCATTCTTTTTAATTGTGAAATCATTCAAGGACGAACTTAGAGTATGATTTTTTAGCATTACAAAAATCAAATTAAGGGTAATATTCTAGGCTCCTTTTATTTTGTATTAAAATAAATTTAATGCCATATAGATTCTTTAGATTCATGATATATATGTATTATCTTATTTTGATTTCAAACCATGCTTCTTTAATTAAATGTCTCCGTCAAATTTATAATGCCATGTTTGACTGAAAGATGAATAAATATCATCTAGAATGGTATATTTATAGGATTTCCTCCATTAATGCATGATTAAATTTTCTTGGTGAAATCCTTGATTGCATGTTAAACTATTGATTTTCTCTGAATAAAATGAGTTCTTAGCCTATCGGAATAATTATTGCATGTTTATGAGGTATTTCAATACATTTTTAGGGAATATTATGCCTTCAATTATGTGATTTTCACATTATGTTCTTGGGATTACGTTTTGGGAGTAAGCGAGGGGAAGAAGACTCGATAGATGCCCATCTCTCTTAGCAAGTGATAGGACATCACGTACCTCATTCCTTCATATCTCTCACCTTTTAGGTAGCCTCCTTCCTTATTTTGGCCATCTGTGAGTTCTTGTTTGGCATTTTAGTGGTTTTATGCCTATTTTCTTGCCCTGAATTGGTTTATATGAGATATTTAAATTTAAAGTTTACGTACTTTATTTTGTTTCTGTCATTTGCATATTTCCATTCTATTTATTTAATTTTGTATCAGTATGTGCATGTTTATTCATTTTAATATTTATCTTTGTTTATTGCATTGCTAATCATTTATTTCTCCTTAGTTTTCTTTTGAGCAAAATAACTTATATGCATAGTGTTATTTTAGAGACTTAAGGTTGGAAGAGTATGGCACATGTGCCATGGGAATAATTAATTTTGTACTTTATTTGGTCTTTTCTTTACTTTTTCTTTTGGTTTTTGCCTTCATATCTTTGCTTTGGATTTATAATAATAAAGGTTTTTCTTTCACGATGAAATAAAAATTCACTTAATGATTTTTACAAATAAAAGTGAGATTTTCTTAATAAATGGACCAATGTCCAGTTTTCCTTTCAAAATGACAAATGAAAAAGAAGAGTTCTACTTTTATCAAAATGGGATCACTCATCCCCTTATTTTCTAAAAATTGCTCAAGCACTTTTCATTCTTTTTGTAAATATGCATGCAGAAACCAGTGTTCCCACCTTAATGAATTCTCCATTTTATGAATGTTTATTTTTCCATTTTGGAAAATTTTATTTATGTACTTTATAGCTTTCTCTATGTGCTTGCTATATGCATTTTATTTATTTATTCCTTTGTAAACCATGTGAAAAGGGAGATAGAGAATTAATCCTTAAAACTCTTTAATAAAATATTAACCAAGGCAAGTAAGAATAAAGTTCCGACCCATCTCTAGTTTGGGCTTTATGAGGTCAGATTTTTTTTCCAATGAACTATTGGATGGCAACTCCATATTACCCACCTCGTGTGCCCATATAGATGCCCTTGTAGGTTGATGATCAATAATAGAATATGGGTACCTTGAGATGCTATCTCATGCTTTTTTGAGGCATGATACTTGAAAAATTGGGTATTATGAAGCAACCAATCTTCATAAAAACTCCCTCGAATAATTAAACATGCAGTCAGGGATATAAGGTGGAGTACCAAGAGAGAATCTCGCACTGATGATATCGATAAATTCTTTAACCAAGGGACATAGCTCTTGGTGGGTAAACCTAAATACGTGGAATCTGGGATCCCAGTATCAAACAACAGCTAAAATGAGGTTGGTGTCAAATTTTAATCTTATCAGAAACTTTAAGTTAGAACAAGGGGTCAAAATTAGGTTTTCCTAAGTTTTAGGATCATTTAAGAGTCTGTGTAGTCTAGTTATGGTCGGTGTCGTCATGATAAAAATATAGACATGGTTTGTGCAAAAGTAATAAAAATGGGAAAAGGCATAAAATAAAAATGAAAAAGGAAAAAAAAAAGAGAAGAGGAGGAGAAAATTACCTGGTTAAGAGGATTTTGACCAATCAGCTAAAGAGTCTAGTGCACAAGCATCGAAATCAAGGCACCATTTATAAAGTTGCCATGAGGGATGGGCGTGGCTATAGAAGTGAGTCACTTCCTACCAATGTTATTAAAATCGGACCGAATAACGAACCGAAAAGCTTAAGGATTCGTGGTTCGATCGGTTCTTTGGGATTCAATCGGATTTTTTTCATTTTTTAAAAAATATATTATTTTTTAAGTTTTATATAAATATTATGAAAATATCACTATATAAAAAAATTAAAAATAGTTTAGAAAAATATATTTATCACCAAACATTAACAATAGGACTATATTTTCAAGTCATTCAATATTTATAATAAAAATTTAAGATAAATATAGTAAAAAATTGTAAATTTTTAAAGAAATTCTTCAAATATAAATTATAAAATTTTATTTTTATTTATAAAAAATTCATTAAATTATTTGAATTTTAATTATTTTGTATTTATAATTTTATTTTATTTTTTCCAGAAAAAATAATATTGTATAAATATTTTGGACAAAAAGTTGGTTTTTCTAAAATCAAACCAGTTTTTTAATCATTTAACCCAGTTTTATCCCGGTTCAACCGGTTTTTTGGCGGTTTGAAACAGTATTTCCCGGTTTTCATCCATTGAACCAACCGGACCAGCCAATGGTTCGCGGTTAAACCGGTTCAACTGCCCGGTCCGGTTTTAATAACCATGCTTCCTACCCATCACTCACCCCTGACTCACTTGGATGAATAAGTCTCGGTATTTTTGCATGGCCCATACATTTCACGTCTAAGTTTTCTGCATATTGCTTTTGTGATCTTTTGTTGAGAAAGGAAATCCAATATTACATCAGTAAGGATCGGGCTCAAGCATTCAAGGAGATCAGACTTGAATGTTCATGTAGTATTAAAAAAATAATAAATAAATAAATAATTAATTAAAATGAATTGTCTAACACTTGATAATTTGAGGCTTGAAAATAAATTTGTAGACTTTTATAAAGTAGAAATGTAGATAACTCCTCTTAAAAATGTTTTTATTGAGTTTTGGCACCAAAATTGAGGAAAATTCAAATTTTAAAATGACAGACAAGATGTCCCTTGTGCCCGTCACTTGCTGTGAGCCACGAGCAGCCTATCTGTCACGTTGAATTTTAAAAGCTTAATCTCTTCTTCTTCTTTTGCATTTTTTCCTTTTCGTTTTCTTTTGCCTATATCTCAATTTTCTTGCTTTTCTTTTCCATTTCTTCATCATTTTGTGTCTCGTTTGTGCCAAAATGATCCCTTGATCGGGTTTTTTTTAGGTATAACTTTTTTTTGAGTTTTCTCACATTTTTGCATACAAGATGCCATAGAGATGTGATCCCTTCAAGTGCCCGCTGTGCCACCAACACCCTAGTGGATGATGCACGACCAGAGGCAGTGATACTAGGCCTTATCTCATGTATAGGTCAGAGCCAACATATACATGTCCCACACCTTCCTCTAGTGGATGGCTATGTTGGAGGATATAGATGCTCTTCTGGCAGCTACAGGCTGGACACGATTCTTTGTGCCGTCATTCTTGACCTACCCAAACTTTGTTATGGAGTTCTTATCTACATTTCAGTATAGAAGATTTCAGAGGTCCGACGATATGCCATATGTCATCATGTTCAAAGTCAGACAGTCCACCTATAATATCAACTGCTGTATATTTGCATAAGCAATGGGGCTCTCGACAGGGAAGGGATTCTTAGTTGCTGATAGATCAATAGAGTAGCAGCACTAGGCCGAGATCACACTGCTAGGGGCACCTTATCATCTTGATAAGATAAAGAGCACCTGATTAGCCACCCAAGTCCTTAGGTATATATAGCGAATTCTCTCTAGTTCCTACTTGGGACTCACAAGTAGCCTAAGGTTAATGAATGCCACAAAAATAGCGAGTTTATGGGCAATGACTTAAGGATGGCACATAGACATCATCCATGAGATTATAGCAAACCTATTCAAATTAGCCATGCAGCCGATAGCTCAGATATGTGTAGGAGGAATGGTTACCAGGTTGTTACTCCATCTAGGGTTAGATGTGGAGGTATACGAGAAGCCCCCTGATGAGGACACCTTTATGGATTTGACTATTACCAAGACCATGGGGATAGTAGAGCCGAGACCTAGACACCCTAGTGTTTACAAATTACTTACAGTACAAGAGACTAGGAAGGCCTACCATTTGCTTGAGTTTCCAGCAGTAGTAGAGCAAAAACAGCATGTAACGCCTTGATAATTTTGGTTATGTGAATAGTATTTTTAAAGCTATACACAGTGTGTATTAAGGTGAACAAGTTGGAGCTATATTAATTATGGTTATTATTTAAAACTAAAAAATTAGTAATGAAAAAAATTTGTTGGATTAGAGAATTAAGAATTTTTATGTGGACAAATTTTTGGGACTTTAAAAATTTTAAAAATAAATAATAATACATGAAATATATTTAGCCCAATTGAATATGGGCCACAAGAAATAAAGGAAGAAAAAAATAAAAAAGAGGGAGAGATAGGCAGATCGGGGAAGGAGAGACAGGTAGGCGAAAGAGGCAAAGAGCGATGAGCGGCTCACCAGCTCCGGCGATAGCCCAATGCCATCTCCACCACTCTTGCTAGCCACCATCCTCCTCTCCAGTAAGCCACCATTTGCCCTCTATTTTTCTTTTCTTTTCTTTAAAACTCAACGGCTTCTGCTTGTGATTTCGGCCACCTTCGATGTTGAATGGCAACATTAGCACCACCACTAGACTAGTAAAGATAAGACACTACTTTCCATATGCACTGATCGTCCCCACTCGCCGACAGTAAGGAGTTCAAAGATGGGTATGTCGAGAGCTTTCGGTGAGGACTCTAGCCAACCCACGCTATGTCAAGGCACGTAACCATTGGCGATGGATCTCTAGCACGCTGGGCTTTACAATGGCAGTGGCGGTGTATCTCCGATGAAGCTTCGACGATCAGTGACCGACAAGAATAAAGTGGTCACAACAGAAAAATGAGCTAAAAATGTAGATTTTGACTTCAACTATAATAAGTACTCTATTAAACTTGTTTTTCCCTTAATTATTATGTTTATGTATGCGTTAAAAGCAATAAAATTGATAAATACTTAGTTTATTAGTAAGCGGGTATTAAAAGTGTTAGATATTACTTGAATTAAATTGCATAATTAATGGGTTAGTTAAGTTTATAGAATTTACTTTGCAAATTTAAATATATATATATCAGGTTTGAATATCCTCCTTTCGACCTTAAAGATACCATGGTTGTCCTCAAGCTTAGAAAAAAACAAGAATTTAATATATCTATCCCTTTTATGTTTTTATAATTATAATTAATTGGTATGATAATTAATTTGTTGTTTAGAATTATATACATAATAAGTAGCAGTTAAGATATATATTGACTAATTAAAAAGTAAAAGAGCAAATTGACAAACAACAAAACAAGTAGGTGCCAAAAGAAATTGCAACTATTTTAACCAACTTAGAATTTTGGACCTTTGAAAAGTGGTCTTAATTGAAAATATTTATTCTCAATGAAATGTTAGATTAATTGACCAACCAATATGATAAACACAATTCTAAAGTTATAATAAGATAAATATGATGTATAAATGAACAAAAAATTTGGAACTTGTAATGTATGTTTAAATAGAAGTATAAGTGAGTAATGTATGATTTAAAATTTGTGTGATTAGTTTAGCCAAATATAACTTTGAAGCTGTTATTATATTGATAATAAAACTTGTGTAATTGAAGTATTAGCTAAAGTGCTGGGCTTGACTATTTGGTTAGAAATGTTAACGTAGAGGCCGTCAATTTAGTTGATTGTTATTTGTTTGGTTATAAAAGTAATAAACAAAATGTTATGTTTAAGAATTTGTATGAGAATGCCTATAGGTGAAGTTGTGATCAATTATATAAGTGATGACAAAATGATCTTGAATATGAATACACGTATGTAATATATAGTTGAATTTAATGATAAATAGTAAATGATGTGAGATCAAGAAACCTGATGAAAAATAGATATTTGATTGTATGTTGTTATACAATGTGAAATTATGGAAGGGAGATGAAAAGATAACACTATATTTGCCCTTATTAAAACTAGACAAAAATTGGAGCAATAGGATAAGGTTGGCATGCAAATTAAGGAGTTAGCAATACTGCATCATGATATGTGTTGCTGGATTGAATGGCTCCGAGAGCTCCTCCAGTGAATGTCTTTAATTTTTTCTATGGATAAAATGGCTATATGAGCTCAGTTCCAATAAATGGATTTTTGAAAATTGAGAACCATGGACTTTTTATTTCAATTTTTTTTTATATTAATCCAAATCTAGTTTTCACCTAGTGCAATAATCTATTCAATTGCTTTCTTATCTTTTAAAAATAGTTCATCTAAATCGTAAAAGATACTTTCTGAGATATAAAACATGTAAATGAACCAAATGGTTCTGAGAACTCTGTCTCGTATTTTAAAATCCCGCTTATCTAGCTCGATGCAATCCCTCTGGATTGCACTTGGGAAAAATATCAATAAAATGAATAAGTAAATATGAAATTTTATTTAAATACTTTGACAAATAAGTAAATAGTTATAAGATTTGTATTTCTATTAATTTCACATTATATAATTTGGAATAATTTACTATAATTAGGAATAATATATATATACATATATATGTGAAGGTGTGAGGTTGTGTGTGAACATCTAAAATTTGATGTTCTTGTATAATGAAAATATTTAATGAAGAATTTATACAAATTAAAGTGTTGATTCTGAAAAGGAAAATTAATTTGAGTTTGGCAACATTGTATGCGTGATAAATTCTTATATTATATTATTAAAAAGGCAATTTATATTGTATAATCTTATCCTTACAAATAAAAAAGGTAAATCTAGATGGAAATATTTGATGTAGTTGTAAATTATGATTCTCTCGTTCATAATGTTAATATTATGCTTGCAATTGTGATATTGGAGAATAAAAAGTAAATTTAGTGGAGTACTCTCACTAAGCTGTAAGCTTAGTACGTGGCTATTTTTTGCACACAGATTTAAGGATAATATTCTTGAGACTGAGGAAAATAAAGCTGACAGTCTTGCTGATTCTTAAAGAATACTAAGATGAAAAATTTCTCAGAGAATGTAATTGATATGTATTTTAGGCTTTTTAGTATGGTTTTGGCATGTATACTAGATAGATAATTTGGAGGATTATTGTAAAAGTGAGTTTTGTATCAAATAGTTAAAATTAAGCTATGTTTGTAAATTTACAACTTGCATATATAAGAACATCGTGTATGGTTATATTTGAATTCTGATTAAAATGAGTTGCAATGTTAAGGAGGGTGGGCTAATTGATCTATGAAAGGAGTTTGTTTTGGTGATTTTGAGGATAGTCGTGTGATTTTCAAAGTGTAAATAAAGTTTTGCTGCAGGAGATTTTGACAAATACAGGGGAAATTCTATCAAAAATTTTTATAAATGAAATAGTGTTTGTAAAAGTGATAATTTTTTTAGTAGAAAACTTGGTAATTGGTCATATTAAAGAGGTTTGAATCATGTGTGACATCCGATATTCGGGTTTGTTAACAAACGGGGTATAGGGTGTTACATTTAGGTAGAAAACTTGGAAATTAGTCATATTAAGGAGGTTTGAATTATGTTTGATATCTGATATTCGGATCTTTTAATGGACCAAGTATAGGATGTTATATTTAGTGGTATCAGAGCTTAAATTTAGATGTTTTTGGACCTAAGGTAAGGGAAAGCTGGAAAGGAAGGTTGGCACTGCAGATATTTATCAGCAACCTTTGATATTAAGGGACCTACTATTTAATATTTTATGACATAGGGTGGGGCAAGCATTTTCATTACATGAGATGCACCTTTTCATGATATTGCATACATGAAACAATTTGCATCTTTGCATCCGCATTATTTAACCATCCATTACAAAAATCAAATTTTGTGCATATGCCCCAATTAAAAAAGGAAGCTGACAAGATATCCATTGAGTGAATTGGAGTTAGAGTTGTGGTGTTAGGGAAGCTGACAAGATATAAGAATTTAAAATGATAAGGGAAGAGTAGAGATTAGGGGAAATAAGTGGAAAAGAGGTAAGTGTAGTTGCCATTGATTATTAAAGAAGTATTATGGCTCTGAAATAGATCCACTATTGATTAAGTCTAGTATAAACTTTACTCAATTCTTGAGTAGAATTAAGAAAGAGAGCATTCTTAGGCCTGGATTCTTTATTTGATGCTAGAATTAGAAATCCTCAAGAACAACAATAATTTTAAAGATAGAATGGTAGTGTACTAACAATTATAGCCATCGGTATATACCTATTGACACCTTGTCCCACTCATGTGGGGGAATATGCGGTAGTAAGCACATAAAAGCTATTATAATTTATTTGAATTTATATCAAATGAGGAAAATATTATGTATTTATATGAAAATTGACTAAGTGAAGAAATTAAGCATAATACTAATAAAAATAATAATAAATATGTGATAAATGAATAAATAAAAATTAACTAAATGTGTTAAAGAAGGCAATATTTATGTGGCCAGAGAAAGAGAGAAAGGAAGGTAAACTGTTGAAGGGTTTGAACATGAAAAATATGGTTTGAAGAACTCTGAATGGGTAAGAATTTTTCAAATATTGTCAACTCTTAGTTTTGAATGGGTGATAGTTTGAAGTTGTTGGAATTCTATGATTTATATTTAAAGAGTTATGATTATCATTTAGTGTTAGTAATTTAAGGAACACAACAACCCCATGATTTGGTTTGCAAGAAAATTAAAGGGATTTTATCTGATGGTGTTATTATGTTATTTTTCATTACTTTTTACAAGTGAGTTATATTTGAAACATATATTGTGACTGACTTAAGAGTTTGAGAAGTGAAGTGATTGTGTAAGAACCAATTAAAGATTATTATATATTATGAAATCTTGCATATGGTTTGGAAAAATTTCCCTTATTATTATTATTATTATTATTATTATTATTATTATTATTATTATTATTATTATTATTATTATTATTATTATTATTATTATTATTATTATTATTATTATTATTATTATTGCGTGGTGAAATAAATTTGAAATTTTTGATTAAATTGATTTGTAGAAGAAGAATCGTAGAGAGAGACATGGCTGTCTATTGAATTTACTTGGTGAAATTGGTTCGATAATGAAGGAATTTTGCAACTAAGTTTTATTCTTTTATGGCATCTTGAGTTATTGATTGATTAATTATATTAACGATTATGTGTAGTTATCTATTTTGTATAAAGGATGTATAGTGAGCCATGGGAGGAAGTACACTTCGCTGGCTAAAATTGTGATAGTGGAACTAGATATTATTAGCATCTTAGTTTAGTTTATTTTCATTGGCAGTAAAGAATTGCTTGACATAATATAATTTCTTTCGTTTAGCGAAAGGGGGTTGATATTTTATCTCAATTGAAAATAAGAAGAGACTGATAGGTGCTACTTATAGACTATTTTAAGAAGGGAAGCAAGGTAAGATAGGATTTAAAAAGATGGATATTTATTAAACAGGTAGAGAATATGTGCTCCCAACAATAGGGAAACACTAGAATAACATTGTAATGATATAATTAATAGCTAGAGTTAGATATTGAGATTGTTTTCGACAACGAGGAATTATAAACAAACATAAAGAGAAATAGACTAAGAACTTTCTTGAGGATGCAATTACTCTAGGAAACAAAAGAGATCCATTGGTAAGTATGCTTAGTATAGATCTAAAGATCGAGGAAATCATGAAGAAGCTAAATAATATAAGAGAGAATCATGCTTTAATGCTCTAACTCAAATAAATTTCGAGGATGAATTTTTCTTTAAGAGGGAAAAAATTGTAACATCCCGACAATTTCAATTATGTGAATATTATTTTTCAATTTGTACACAACGTATATCAAGGTGAACAAGTTGGAGCTATATTAATTATAGTTATTATTTAAACCAAAAAATTTAGTAATGAAAAAAATTTTGCTGGATTAGAGAATTAAGAATTTTTATGTGGACAAATTTTTGGGACTTTAAAAATAAAAAATAAATAATAATACATGAAATATCTTTAGCCTAATTGAATATGGGTCATAAGAAATAAAGGAAAAAAAAGATTAAAAGAGGGGGGAAGATAGGCAGATCGGGGAAAGAGAGAGAGAGGCAGGTGAAAGAGGTGAAGAGTGATGAATGGTTCACTGGGGCTGGCGATAGCCTGACGCTAACTCTACCGCACCTACCAAGCACTCCTTTTCGGTGAGCCATCGCTTTCCGTCTATTTTTCCTTTTCTTTTTCTTTGAAACTCGATGGCTTCTCCTTGTGATTCTAGCCAGCTCCGACATCGAATGGCGACATGAGCACCACTATAGACTAGTCAAGATAAGATGCTTCTTTCCATACCTATTGATCTTCCCCGCTCACTGGTGGCAAGGAGATCAGAGATGGGTATGCTAGGACCTTTCGATGAGGATTCTAGCCATCCATGCTATGTTAGGGTGCGCGACCACTGGCGATAGGTCCCTGGCAATCTAAGCTTCCCAATGGCAGTGATGGTGTATCTCCAACAAAGCTCCAACAATTGGTGACTAGCAAGAATAGAGTGGTTATGATGGAAAAATGAGCTAAAAATGCAGATTTTGACTTCAACTAGTAAGTACTCCACCAAACTTGCTTTTCCCTCAATTATTATGTCTATTGTATGAGCTTGAAAAGCTCATAAATAGTGTATTTTAATGTTTAGTTTTGTTTAGTATTGTGTTTATTATTTTGATATTTTATCTATATTTTGTTGCTTTTATGCGTTCTGTGTGTTTGTGGTTGTTTTAGTTGTCTTGTAGGAGAAAGGGAATTATTTGAGGCTTAAAGGAGTCAATTGGAGAAGGAGGAGGAGAATGAGAGCTATAAGGGCATTGTCGCACTCATGTCGCGAGTGCGACAATGCAAGAGAGCTTGTGACAGCAAGCAGGGAAGAAAGCCAGGCCAGCAGAAGAAGTATGTATTGTCACGAGGGCGACAATGAAGGAAAGGTCGTGATAGCTAGCGATGCCAGCCAAAGCATGGGCTTGTCTTGTCGCGAGCGCGACACAAGACAGATGAGCAGTTGTATTTTTAAAGAGATGCAATTTTTCACCACCAAGTGCAACTTTTGTGAAGAATTATTTTTGAAGAGCCATATCTTTTAGAGATGCATATATATGCAAGTAAACAAATTTTAGGGGATATTTTTTGGAATTTGATATTGTGATCTTAAGAACAATAATTTTCTTTAGTACTTTTGTTTAATTTTCATGACTTGAAGAAGGAGCCAAGAAAGGGAGAAGACATCTTTTGTGAAGGAAAAAGGGTTGAGAGATCCCCTTCTTCTTGTTCTTAATTTTATTTCTTCCTTGCAAACTTTATATGAATTTTATTTTGGCATTTGATTATATATGAACAAGTACTATTTTTCCATTTACTTAATTGATCTTTGAATGTAGAATTTTCTATTAAAATTATATTAGTATCATTATAGGTTGAGGAAAAAGACCTTAGATGGCAATTTCTTTTCTGAAAATCAACATAATGGTCATAAATAAGGGAGTTAGCGATAGCAACGTCTTATTGAAAGTTAATAGGAAATTCATTATCAAAGCATAGTTAGAGAGATCACATGTGGAGATAATTGTTATAGGTTGGTAGTTAATCTTAAAATGTGTAAATAAAATCAACTAGTTCATTAACGAGAGTTTAGAATTAGCACTTTAATTGCATGTCTTAGGCAATCTAATTCATGCCGATAGAGTGGATTGGAAATTTATTCCAACTTGGCTTACTAATAAGATTAAAACATATTAATTAAAATAATGGTATCAAGTGCATGATTATTTAATTTTATTATATTTATTATCTTCTTTGATTATATTTAACTAGGATTTAATTTACACAATAAGGTAGTTTAGAATTAATTTCCACTTTCAGACATTGTAAAAAAGATTAAAATTTAGTAGTAATAGTGGGTAATTTAAATCAACATTTCCTCGTGGGATCGATATCTGAAGTACTATAACCGATACACCGTATACTTACAATATTTAAGCTTCTAGAAAAAGCATATCAAATTTTTGGCGTCGTTGCCGAAGAGATGTTTGATTTAATTATTGCATTATGAATCTTGATTTAAGATTTTGGATTATGATATTTAATTAGTTTTTGTTTGTTTGTTTTATTGTGTAATTTCAAGATTTGACAGTTCATGCCGCGTACAAGGAGTTTGCAAGAAGAACTTAAGTCGTTGAATCTAGAGATAGAGATATTTATTTTGAGTAACTGCAAGTCTAATAAGAAGAAGAATCAGACTAGAAGATTGACCATGGCTGATGAAGAGAATCCATCGCGATTGATGGACTTTGCCACACCGGTATTGAGTGGTGCTCAACAAGGGGTGGTAAGACCAACGGTAAAAGCAAACCAATTTGAGATTAAACCATCACTCTTACAAATGATTCAAAATAGTATACAATTCTATGGTTTGGCAAATGAGGATCCCAATGCTCATTTGGCAAACTTCTTAGAAATTTGTGATACCTTTAAAATTAATGGGGTTTCAGTGAATGCAATTAAGCTTAGGCTTTTTCCTTTTACATTGAAGGACAAAGCAAAAGCTTGGTTAAATTCCCTTACTAGGGGTTCAATAACAACTTGGGACCAATTAGCCCAAGCCTTTTTATCAAAATATTTTCCCCCAGAAAAAACGGCAAAAATTATAAAGGATATCACCACTTTTGTTCAATATGACACTGAATCTTTGTATGAGGCATGGGAGAGATTCAAAGAATTGCAGCAAAGTTGACCACACCACAACTTACCAAGGGAGTTGCTGATGCAAACGTTCTATAATGGTGTAAATCCAACTACTTGAGGCACCATTGATGCTGCAGCTGGGGGATCTCTTATGAAGAAAACAACGGAGGCTGCGTTTAAGTTATTAGAGGAAATGTCCATGAATAATTGTATGTGGCCAATCGAGAGAGTAAGAGACCCTAATTCTAATTCCAATGCTAATACTAGGGGGGTCCATTCAATAGATTTTGTTGTGGCCTTGCAAGCCTAAGTAGCTGCATTAACATAAAAGATTAATAGTCTAGGAGTGGAAGGAAATCCACAAACTGAGTGCACTATTTATGGTCAACTAGGCCATGGTAATGAGGGTTGTAGTTTGGGAATAGGTAGTACAAATGAGCAAGTGAGCTTTTTACAAGGGCAAGGACAAGGAAACCCCTATTTAAACACCTATAACCCCAGTTGGAGAAACCATCTGAATTTTTCTTGGGGAGGTAATAAAAATCAAACTAGAGGAGTAGGATTTCAACAACCTCAAGATAGGTTTAGAGCCTTGGAAGTGAAGGTAGATAGGTTTATTGAGGAGCTTAATTTAAAGTTTACTTCACAAGAAGATAATCAAAAGAGGTTAGAAACTAAATTCGATCAAATAACAAAGAATCAAGCCTCTTCAATTCATAATTTGGAAGTGCAATTAGGGCAAATTGCCAAGGCTTTACCTTTCCGCTTACAAGAAAACTTACCAAGCAATACGGAGGAAAATCCTCGTGACCATTTGAAGGAAGTCTAGGATAGATTTCAGATTGTTTATATTTATATTTAAAGTTGATTTAGTGGTTATTTGCATGTGTAATTTCTATTTCCATTTTTATTTTATTTTATTTTTATTGTTTTATTTGTATTGATTTATTTTCATATTATTTTTGAATACTTACACATTTTTATCTTTATTTTACAAGTATTTATGTATTATTTGTTTGTGTTTTCTATTATTTACTGTATTTTTCCATTTAAAAAAACATTTAAGGCATGTATTATCATCCTTGTCACAAGCGTGACATGGATGTGTGGGATGGATCACAAGGCTCTGTCGCGAGTGCAAAATTATTGCCCTTGCGACTGTTTCGTCATGATAGTGGGTTTAGGGTTCTGTTGCAAGCGCGATGGTATCGCCCTTACGACTGATGAATAGGGAGATTAGGCATTTAGGCTCTATCGCGAGCACGACATTCATTGTGAGCTCGCTAGGTTCAAATACCGTGTCTTGTCGCAATCGCAACTATGTTGCGAGGTCACGACAGGCCACGGGATTTGAATTTCTCAGTTTTTGGCTGCCTTTTCACCTCCCCTATAAATAGCTAAAACCCTAATCTAAACCCTTCACCTTCCTCACATCAGCTGTCTTCTGATTTTCTAGGTTTGGAGCTCTCTCAAATCTTTCTTCTTTTCCTCTTCTCTTCTTTTTACTTGATTTTGTGGAGAGTATTTGCTAGATTCAGTGTTATTTCTTTTTCTTCTTCACTTTGTGCTATGATTTTAGCTTGGATTTCTCTATTTTCCATCATGGTACGCACCAAGTCCATAGGCCGTAAGGATAAGCAACCAGTCATAGAGCTAAGTTCTCCGCCATCGCCGCCGGTTGAGTATCTTCAAGCCAGGTTTGAGTGTCCTTTTCCTATATACTCTGAAGATGAAGGAAAGAAATTTAAATTTTTTGCTACCAAAACTTATGTGGGTATATTACATCTAGACAATGATTTACTTAAGGATCTAGGTCTCACTGCCCAATTTGATAAATTTGTCAAATACATGAAATGGGAAAAATTTTCTATTATGAATTTGCCTATTAGGAAGGAATGGACTGTGGAATTTTTTGTCACCTTGGCATATGTAGATAGTAAAAAGACTCATTTTAAATTTAGACATCAAGGTGCTGAATTTATTTTTGGTTTTGAAGAAATGCATGCTTAGTTTGATTTTCCTTTGAATGGAAAACGGTTTAATGCCAATTTGTTTGATCACCGGCCTATTTGGACTACGATAACTGGCTTAAAAGAACTCAATAACAAAAATGTATCCAATAGACTTACTAAGGATAATGCTATGTTCTTATTTTATAAGTATCTTTGTCATGCATTATTTGGACGAGTCGAAAGCACAAAGGTTCAAACTAAAGATTTGTTTGTGCTTGATTTGTTGTTGTCACGTAAAATACCATGTTCTATAGATTTTATCTTTGATGGGTTATATCATGCGTCCATTGCTAAAACTAAAATGGTAGGAATGTGTCACATGGTAACATGCATCATTCTAGGGTGTTTAGGTGACTTGGACAATTTTGTTTTGGATGAAAATGAGCATATTACTTTAATGGATATCTGTTATCTGCATAATTCCCATGTTTTAGATAAAGGCGCTTGGCCTCCACAGTTTCTTTCACATTTTGCGCAGGAAACGGGTCCTCGTCGTGCCAAGGGTAAAGGGAAAGCACCTGAATCATCAATTTCTACAGCATCTGGTGATTCGAAAGGTGATGATGATGAAGATAAAGCTACCTGTGCTGGTGATTTGGGTTCTGGACGTGGTGATAGTGATGCACCAAGTGTTGGTGCTGAGCAAGGTGAAGTTGTTGGATTGCAGCAAGTTATGTCCCGTTTAGATGGCATTGAAGCTACAAATCAAATCATGGCGACTCAGATGGATTCTCTTGAGGTGAATGTGAGACAAATGCATAAAATTCATAAGAGCCTCAGCCGCAAGTTACTTTCTTTCTTCCACCATCAAAACATTCCATTCACTCCTTCTCTGTCGGGGTCCCCAAGTGGACCAGCTGAGTAATGTTCCTCTCTTCTATTTTTTTTCTTTTTCTTATGTTTTTATGCTTGTTTGAGTTGTGTTTTTGTTTCTGTAGTATGTTTGTTTTTATGGTGTCTTCCTTACACAATAAAGACATTGTGTCCTTTAAGTATGGGGAATCTAGTTGCTAGTGTGTCTATAGGATTAGTTTTAAATTTTTATGTTTTGTTATGTTGTGTTATGGAGTTTTTCTTTTTGAGGTTATCGCCTAGTAGCATATGTAGGCGATCTTTGCATAGTTAATTATAAGTCTATTAGACACATTTACTAAAATGGAATTAAGGATTTTTTTTTTGTTTTAATATGATTATGCTTCTATGGATAGGCATGTTTAGGTAAAGTACTTTGGTATACATTTCTTTTAAGCCAAATTTCTTTAAGTGTGTTCTTTAAAATAGTGAGTTTTGCATGATGTAGAGTTTATCATAACCATGGTGAGCTTTTGAGCCTTAACACATTAAAAATTTTTGTTGAGAGAATTCCTCTTGTATTTATTACTCTAGAACTTGTGTTAAATAATTTTTGAGATCACATTTAGTATATAATATGCATGAGAAATGATAAGGGCATTAGAAATAACCTCTTTTAGCTTGCTTAAACAACTACCCTTTTTGACTTTAGGTAGCCATTTTGAGCCTATAACCATTTGATTCATGAGCATATTTTTAGCCCTGCACCAATTTCTAATGAATTAAACTTTTCTTTTTGAACCCTTATGTGGAAGATGTAGTAGTGCTTTGATGAGTAGGATATAGTATTAATATTGTGTAAGCATGAATTATAAGCATGAATCATTTTTTATCCCTGAAGTTTAAAGCCACTAGTATTTTCCATTTACATTAAGAAAAGAAAAAGAAGAAAACTACTACACTAGTTTGCTTTACAAAGAATGAAAACAAAAGTAAGAGAAACAACTAGTTGAAGTTGAGCATGATGTGAAAACTATTGGGAATTAAAGAATGTTGTAAGGGGATATGTAAATTTCATTAGGAAAGATAGATATCATGCTTTAGTTTTTTTAATATGAAGTCTTACTTATTTTAGTAATTGCTATATTTTTCCACATAAATGAGCTACTTAACCAAAATTGTTCCTACCCTAACCTAAGCCAAGTTATAACCCTTTTAAGACCCTTTTGATTTTGTGCATTATTGTATGCTAGTGATGGAGATTTTTGTTTAATACAAGCTTATGGTATGTGGTGGTACAAGAGGAGATATGAGTTAAATACAATCCATTAAACACTTGAGTGATGTAAGGCAAAAATTATGAGAGAATGACTCTACATTTTGTAATACTTGCTAGGTTAGAGTACATGTTGTAAGAAATTATGAGCTTTATATATATGTACTTTACGTTCTCTTGTTTATCTTATTGGGAGCATATGAGTATTAAACCTTATAGATCTAAGATTTTATTTTGGTATTTGTTGACATTGACTTCATAATTAATATGTTAAAGAAACCTTGCATGTGTTAACTTGTGAGAATCTCAAGAAAGACGAACTCCATATTCCATATTTCATGTTTTATTTATTTGTTTATTTGAGCTATGATCGTTTTTTGCATTTTAAAGTTTTGCTTGAGGACAAGTAAAAGTTCAAGTGTGGGGAATTGATATGAGCTTGAAAAGCTCATAAATAGTGTGTTTTAATGTGTAGTTTTGTTTGGTATTGTGTTTATTATTTTGATATTTTATCTATATTTTGTTGCTTTTATGTGTTTTGTGTGTTTGTGGTTATTTTAGTTGTCTTGTAGGAGAAAGGGAATTATTTGATCCTTAAAGGAGTCAATTAGAGAAGGAGGAGGAGAATGAGAGCTACAAGGGCATTGTCGCGAGCGCGACAATGCAACGGAGCTCGCGACAGCAAGCGGGGGAGAAAGCCAGGCCAATAGAAGAAGTGTGTATTGTTGCGAGGGCGACAATGAAGGAAAGGTCGCGATAGCTAGCGGTGCCAGCCAAAGCATGGGCATGTCTTGTCACGAGCGCAACACAGGACGGATGAGCAGTTGTATTTTTGAAGAGATGTAATTTTTCACCACCAAGTGCAACTTTTGTGAAGAGTTATTTTTGAAGAGCCATATCTTTTAGGGACGCATATATATGCCAAGTGAACAGATTTTGGGGGATGATTTTTTGGAATTTGATATTGTGATCTTAAGAACAATAATTTTCTTTAGTACTTTTGTTTAATTTTCATGACTTGAAGAAGGAGATAAGCAAGGGAGAAGACATCTTTTGTGAAGGAAAAAGGATTGAGAGATCCCCTTCTTCTTGTTCTTAATTTTATTTCTTCCTTGTAAACTTTATATGAATATTATTTTGGCATTTGATTATATATGAACAAGCACTATTTTTCCATTTACTTAATTGATCTTTGAATGTAAAATTTGCTATTAAAATTATATTAGTATCATTATAGGTTGAGGAAAAAGACCTTAGATGGCAATTCCTTTTCTGAAAATCAACCTAATGGTCATAAATAAGGGAGTTAGCGAGAGCAATGTCTTATTAAAAGTTAATAGGAAATTCATTATCAAAACATAGTTAGAGAGATCACATGTGGAGATAATTGCTATAGGTTGGTAGTTAATCTTAAAATATGTAATTAAAATCAACTAGTTAATTAACGAGAGTTGAGAATTAGCACTTTAATTGCATGTCTTAGGCAATCTAATTCATGTTGAGAGAGTGGATTGGAAATTTATTCCAACTTGACTTACTAATAAGATTAAAACATATTAATTAAAATAATGGTATCACTTAGCTTACTAATAAGATTAAAACATATTAATTAAAATAATTGTATCAAGTGCATGATTATTTAATTTCATTATATTTATTGTCTTCTTTGATTATATTTAACTAGGATTTAATTTACACAATAAGCTAGTTTAAAATTAATTTCCACTTACAGACATCGTAAACAAGATTAAAATTGAGTAGTAATAGTGGATAATTTAAATTAACATTTCCTCGTGGGATCGATATCTAAAGTACTATAACTGGTACACCGTATACTTGCGATATTTAAGCTTCTAGAAAAAGCATATCATATATGTATGCCTTAAGAGCAGTGAAATTAATAAATACTTAGTTTATTAGTAAATGGGAATTAAAAGTGTTAAATTAGGTATTACATGAATTAAATTGCGTAATTAATAGGTTAGTTAAATTTATAGAATTTGCTTTATAAATCTAAATATATTATCAGAGTTGAATATCCTCCTTTCGACCTTAAAGATACCATGGTTGTCTTCAAGTATAGAAAAAAGCAAGTACATATATATCTATCCCTTTTACGTTTTATAATTATAATTAAATGGCACGATAATTAAATTGTTGTTTAGAATTATATGCATAATAGGTAGTAGTTAAGATATATATTGACCAATTTAAGAGTAAAAGAGCAAATTGACAAACAATCAGACAAGTAGGTGCCAAAAGAAATTGCAACTATTTTAACCAACTTAGAATTTTGGACCTTTGAAAAGTGGTCCTAATTGAAAATATTTATTCTCAAGGAAATGCTAGATTAATTGACCAACCAATATGATAAACTCAATTCTAAAGTTATAATAAGATAAATATGATGTATGAATGAGCCAAAAATTTGGAACTTGTAATGTATGTTTAAATGGAAGTATAAGTGAGTAATGTATGATTTAAAATTTGTGTGATTGGTTTAGCCAAATATAACTTTGAAGTTGTTATTATGTTTGATAATGAAACTTATATAATTGAATTATTAGCTAAAGTGCTAAGCTTGACTATTTTTTTTAGAAATGTTAACATAGAGGTCGTTAATTTAGTTGATTCTTGTTTGTTTGGTTATGAAAGCAATAAACAAAATGTTATGTTTAAGAATTTGTACAAGAATGCTTATAGGTGTAGTTATGATCAATTATGTAAGCAATGTCAAAATGACCTTGAATATGAATACATGTGTGCAATATATAGTTAAATTTAATGATAAATAGTAAATGATGTGAGATCAAGAAATGTGATGAAAAATAGATATTTGATTTTATGTTGTTATACAATGTGAAATTATAGAAGGGAAGTGCAATAATAACACTATATTTTCCCTTAGTAAAACTAATAAGGACTTGGAGTACTAGGATAAGGTTGACATGCCAATTAGAGAGCTAGCAGTACTGCATCGTGATATGTGTTACTGGATTGAATGGCTCCAAGAGCTCTTCCAGCGAATGTTCTTAATTTGTGCTATAGACTGAATGGCTCCAAGAGCTCAATCTCGATAAACATGGACTTTTTATTTCAATTTTTTAATGTTAATCCAAATTTATCTTTTAAAAATAGTTCATCTTAATCGCAAAAAAATACTTTTTGATATATAAAATATGTAAATAGACTGAATGATTCCTTGGACTCAATCTCGTATTTTAAAATCCCACTTATCTAGCTCGATGCAATTTCTCTGGATTGTACTAAGGAAAAATATCAATAAAATAAATAAGTAAATATGAAATTTAATTTAAATACTTTAAAAATAATATATATTAAAAATAAGTAAATAGTTATAAGATTTGTATTGCTATTAATTTCACATTATATAATTTGGAATAATTTACCGTAATTAGGAATAATATATATATATATATATGTGTGTGTGTGTGTGTGTGTGTGTGTGTGTGTGTGTGTGTGTGTGTGAGGGTGTGTGGTTGTGTGTGAACATCTAAAATTTGATGTTATTGTATAATGAAAATATTTAACGAATAATTTATGTGAATTAAAGTGCCGATTCTGAAAAGTACAATTAAATCGAGTTTGGCAACATTACATGTGTGATAAATACTTATATTGTATTATTAAAAAGGAAATTTATATTGTATAATCTTATCCTTACAAATAAAAAAGGTAAATCTGGATGGAAATATTTGATGTAGTTGTAAATTATGATTCTCTTGTTCATTATATGTTTATAATACATCTTACTTGTACAAATTTAAATTGTCTTGTAAAGTGGGATTGACAATGTGTGTGTGTGTATTAATGTTAATATTATGCTTGAATTATGATATTAAAGAATAAAAAGTAAATTTAGTGGAATATTCTCACTAAACTTTAAGCTTAGTGCGTGAGCATTTTTCGCACGCGGATTTAAGGATATTATTCTTAAGACTAAGGAAAATAAATTGACAGTCTTGTTGATTCTTAAAGAATACTGAGATGAGAAATTTCTAAAAGGATGTGATTGATATGTATTTTAGGCTTTTTATTGTGGTTTTGGCATGTACACTAGATAGATAATTTGGAACATTATTGTAAAAGTGAGTTTTGTATCAGATAGTCAAAATTAAGTTATGTATGTGATTTCACAACTTGCATATATAAGAATATCATATATGGTTATATTTGAATTTTGATTTAGATGAGTTCAAATGTTAAGGAGGATGGGCTTATTGTTCTATGAAAGGAGTTTATTTTGGTGATTTTGAAGTTAGTTGTGTGATTTTCGGTGTGTAAATAATGTTTTCTTACAGGAGATTTTCACAAATACAAGGAAAATTCTGCCAAAATTTTTATAAATGGAATAGTGTTTGTAAAAGTAATAAGTTTTTTTTAGTAGAAAACTTGGTAATTGGTCATACTAAGGATGTTTGAATCGTGTGTGACATTCAATATCCAGGTCTTTTAATAGACCGGGTATAGGGTGTTACATTTGGGTAGAAAACTTGGTAATTGGTCATATTAAGGAGGTTTGAATCATGTGTGACATCAGATATATGGGTCTTTTAACAAATCGGCTATAAGGTGTTGCCTCTACCTCTTCATCCACTAGAAGACCAGCCAGCTTCTCCTTAGGATGAGCCACAATAGATAGACATGGACCTAGGGCAGATATAGTTATTAACACTACAAGGGAGACATTGAACTGATGCCATATGGAATAATTCAGTAAATATATATATATATATATATATATATATATATATATATATATATATTAAGAATTAAATTTTTTATTTAATTAGTTTGACCTGTTTAATTTATACTAAAATGTTGAAAGGGAAATGTTAAGAATATTAAGGAGCAATGTGGACAAGTATTATAAAAATATTGACCAAAAAATCTAATTATCTATGGTGTTGGGATACCCATGATGCATTATAATTATGATGCTCCTTATACACATTGATTATCCAATAAGGCTAGATCCTTTTCTTTATAGCTCTTAGTTTCCAAAGACAACTTATATCGGCTCGTGTGCAGCAGACCGCCCAATACGAGGTTTTTTACTCAATAATTTTATAATAAACATTATTCTGAATTGAAAATTTTTTAACACATGCCTTGACTTCATCCTTGGATGTGAAGGTCAATCCTTCACATAACTCAAAAGCACCATCCCATCTTAGCATTGGCCAATCATTAAACATCTTAATCTCAAATTCAGTAAAATTAACAGATGTGTGGTGTACAAATGCAAAGTGAAATTGTGAAATATCGAACTGCGCATCGGGTCCATCTCTAACCTCGTGAATATGCATATTTTGAAGTTCTTCTATCTCATGGATTGGACTACATGGCCTAAAGTGATCATCTCTTCCAATAGAAATTTCTTGGTCCACATCATTCAAGTTTATTTCTTCATCATCATCATCTAAGTCACAATTTGGAGAAATATGTCCATTATTCGCAATATTATCTTCATCTATATATGTATCATCACTTGTAACATTTCTATCTTCAAAAAAAGAACTTGAAGCAAAATTCATTTGATTTTCACCCTAAACTATCAAATATGACTTACATCTATTCTTTCCAAATCATCAACCTTTTCACATTGTGTTGGAGCCTCAAACTATGTACCAAAATCGGACAGAGTAACTATAGAATAATATGAATTAACACTAAATACATTTCTTTCATCCGCAGTTGGTATAAACTCTTTTTCTCCAGCATTAGTCATCTGATTAATATTATTCAATGCATTTTGCCCATATCCAATATAATTTTTTCAGTTACAACAATTAGATTCAGAATGGTGTATCTAGAAAATATATCAAAATTTTCATAAATTTGATCGATGTTATTTTTATTGATTACATCCATATACACCCAACGAATTGATCCCTGCTTATTTACTAAACATTTACATATCACCTTACTAAGCCTCACATCCATAACTAAATCTAATATTTTATGAACAAATTCTGCAAATGTCGGTTTGTTCTTAATTTTCAATCTCCTCAATCTCGCTCATGGACTTGAACTGTCATATTGAAAACCAACTATGCCCAAGTCTGATTGTCCTCTAGTATGAATTATAAACATTTGTGGAATCAACATTTTTTTCCTACATTATATTTACATATATCATTATTTATACACCAATTTCCTATTTATATCACAAACATATCATCTTTAAAAAAATATATAAATTTCTAAAATATTAGTACACACTTAAAAATTAAAATTAAAACTAATACTATTTAATAAAATTTATCATTATATGCAATAATTTTTTTTCTATAACAAAACATTAATTTTTTTTTTAAATACAAACATCTTATACTAATTATTCCTTTACCTTTGATATTGTAGATAGTAATGCTTTTATTGTAATTATATATATTTTAAAATTATCATCACCTACAAATTAAACATGAAAAATAATGTTAAAGATAATATAAATTTTTGTTAACAAAATTAAATTATACTATACTACACTCATATCAAATTATCTTTTTTTTCAAAGAATTCTTTCGAAATAACTTCACAACAAATTAGATCAACTAATTATATTTGATAATGAGAGAAGAGTTTAAAATGGGAGAAAAAGTTTGAAAATGAGAGTTTGAGAATGAGAAAACGAGTTTGAAAATTAATGGAATAAATAGTTTTAAAAAAATATATAAATAAAATAAAATAAATTCTAAAATTTTGATCTACTAAATATAGACACATGGATTTCAAAAATTTTGACATTTGACTGTCAGAAATCGGCATAGGGAGTGCTGATTTTTTATATGCCACATTCTATACAATAGGTCCCACTCTACCTGTACCGGTTTTGACACTCTAAAAATCTAATTATGTTTATTGTAGCCCCATTTTTCTAATTTTTTTAACAATTACACCAATTATTAAAAAAATCAATGGCTGTATTGTGATTTATGATTTGGTTAGCCTTATTTTGTACGTATAATTTGGTACTGTCAATGGTTGTAGCTTTATTTTTTGCACTTTAATTGCTACATTTAGGCTTGTAGTCTTATTTAATGGATGCTAAAATGTTAGGCTTTGCTACTGTAAATGTATTTAGCTTAGTATTTTGAAGATTTACAATCCAATCTTCTGAAACATTTTTGATGCATCTTCAAGTATGAAGATTCTATTTAGCGAAAATGCCAATTAAATTCTAATTAATTTGAAGCAAGGACTGATTCTAAAAAAGGGATTATATATATTAATGCAATTCTGAAAAGTTACTCTTAAAGATGTTAATAATGTAGAGGAAAGTATAAGAAGAAATGTTGATTTGCGCTTAACTTGAGAGCGTGCATTTCAAACTTCATATCTAGTCAGGAATTAGTAGTTTAAGATTTACAATTAATTGAAGTATAGATACTAAAATTTTACACTTAAAAGTTCAAGTATCAAAATCTCTTATTTTTTACAAGTTCAAGGAGAAATCATGGGTTAAGTCAAAAATAAATACGATAAGAATAGTGAGACTAAATTATTCTAAATAAATCAAATTTGAAGTGTAATTTATAATTGATTGTATTTGAATTATTATTTAAAACATGATTGTTTTGTTATTGTAAGCATTATTTATAGCTATAGTTAGTATTTTAAAAATTTTATTTTGAATCTTGTAATGTGAAATATATGATAAAATTTATATTTTTAGTTAATTTTATCTCTAATCAGTTTGATTTCGATAATGATAAATTCAATATTTTCATAGAAATGGAAGAGGATCCTCATTTATGAACAAGGGGAGTCGATGTGACTTTGATGAGATGGGACTGGTCGAATGATAGATTAGGAAATCCTGCAAAAAAAAGCTTTCCCAATTGGATCGGGTGTTAGCAGTCCGAAGCTTAAGTTAGTAAGAGGAAGAGAGTGGCAAGAGAGAGAATACATAGAAATCAGATGCCTTATTTTAGAATGAACATGCTATTTATAGAATTGAAGAACTCAAATAGTAATCATGAATAGTAAGCCTACCTTGTAACAAGTATTGTAATGGCCTCAACACCGGGTCAGTCGTGAATAGTACTTTCCGGCAGTTAATAGTATTTCCCGGGCTTGAAAGGACACCCGAAAGTCGAAAATATTTTATTGGACCATTTGAAAGGAATAGTTATGGTGAGTCTATGGTTGAAATTTGAAGTGCATTTGAGGTCAAATAGACTTCCAAAAATCAAAAATACGAAAAAAGGTATCGAGTTAATTTCCCTGGTAGGGAAGGGGACTTGATTTTGCTTAAATAATTAAAAATAGTAAACGAACTCCAAATATCGCCAGATTTTGCGTACCTACATGAATTTTTATGTAGAATATTTTGGTATTGAGAATGGAATTTTTCGGTGACACCGGTAGTTGTCGAATCGGATCAATAAGTTTGAATCGGACCGATAACGGACTCCGATTGAGCCGAAAATTTATATCCTACCTATTTTTGATGTTTTAAGAATGATGGAATCAAAATTGAAATAATTTGAAGTGAGGAAGAGAGAGAAATTGATTTGGGCTTTAAATAGGCCTAATTGGGCCTTAATGTTTGAGTGGGCAAAGCCCACTCATTTAAACTCTAATTTGGCCCATAAATAGGATATATAAGGAGAAAAATATCTGGAGTTCATCTCCAGAAACATCCAGCTTGGTCTCCTCCTTAGGTGGCCGAACCACCACTTCTTCTTCTTTCCCTTTTATTTCTTCTTCTTCTACCTTAAATTTCTCTTAAAACCCAACATAAGAAATGAAGTTCCAGCTCTCTAGATCACCCTAGTGATCTTATGCAAGTGACTTGAGCAAAGGAAAGCAAGAAATCAAGTTGAGAAAGAAAATAGGGTAAGTTGGAGTTTATGAATTTTAGTGTTTTAAATTATTTCTTTGATATTTTCCCATAGATTTTGAGGTCTAGATAATGAATATGAGCTTGGATTTGTCATTTGAGGACAAAAATTTGATGTTAGGAAGCTTGAAGATTTCGGCCAAGGAGGAGAGTGTGGATGGATGGAGTTGAGCCTTGTGCTAGGTGAAGAGAAATGAAGTTTAAGGAAGGTTAAGCATGGAAAAAGGTTAGCGACTACAAAATCCTTTAGTTTCCCTATTAATATGAATTTTTCTTAATTATGTAATTAAGAGAAAAATATGTAAAATTGTTAATTAGTGAAATTATGTTAGGGAAAATGAAATGAAACATGAGAGGAAATGAATTAAAGGCTTTAATGAAAGAAAGAAAATTTTTAAGGTGAAAAAGATTGGTGGCCGAATTCCCTAAGTAAAGAAAGTGATGAGAAAAATGCATGAAATTAATGTATGTTAATTAAAAATAATAATATACATGATAATTGATGTCTATTAATTTTTAGAGAATATTTGAAGTTTATTTGGGAATTTTTAAGATTTTGTATAGTATATGTATTAAAGGAAAATTGTGATTTATTGTGAATTAAATGGTTAATTTGATGAAAAATGACAATAACCAATAAATAATGTATGAATAAATTTTATTGGAATTTATTGAAATTATTGAGATTTTATTGGAATTTTTATGTGTATATGTATAATGAAAATAATTGAATTTTCTAATGCATAATTGTATAAAAATGACAAAAGTGATGAATTAATGTGTTAGGACATTAATGTCAAATAATGAGAAAGAAAAAGTCAACCGATGGATTTTTCGCAATAATTATTAGGTCGAGAAAATAATAATAATAATGAATTATTGGAAAATAATTCATAAATAAATGAAAATGAAGTAAATAAATTATTACGTAAATAAAAGAAAGATAAATGAGTTTTGAATAGATAAAGGACTTAATTGAAAGAAAATAAAAGTTTTGGGTGCAAAATGGTAATTTTGCCAAAGTAAGTAATTAACGCGTAAAAATAAGTAAGAAATATTCAACAAGGGTAAAATGGTAATTTTGGAGGCCTACGGTTCCAAAATATAAAGTTTTCATGATAAAAGGACCAAAATGTAATTTTACCCGAAATGGTAAAATAAAGAATTAAAAAATGAATAATGAAGTAAATTATGTATTAAAAATGAAAATAAATGAATATAATGGCAAAATCGTAATTATGCCTATGAAATGAATAAATCGATGGAAAAAGGTTAAATTATGCATATTCGAGACTGAAATAATAAATGATATTAATTAAGTCCCTAAATGCATAAAAGTAGAAAATAAAGACGTGACTAATTTATCAGAATAAATTAGTCGACAAAAAGTATTAAAAGAATTAATGGTTATAAAAATGTTTCGCCGACGAAATAAAGTTGGCATACCGAACGATTAAAAAGTCTGAACGATAAAAGAAAAAGAAGTCAACTATTGAATGATTAAAGAATAATTCGCAAAAAAAAAATTATATAAAAAGAATGAAAAGAAAATTGTGAATTATTATGTTATAATTCATAATTTATAATCTGTATAAAAGATTAAAAGATCTAAGTATCTGAGTGAATTATCGAATAATAATTCACTAAAGTCACTGGAAAAGAGACAGTGAATAAAGTGAATAAAAAGTTATTGAGTAGTCAAAGGCACGAAAGAGTGCATTTGACCAAAATATAATGTATAGTGATAAACAAAAAGAAAGAAATGAAAAGTTTTAAATGTTCAAAAATGTTTGCAATGATATTGATTATGTTTGCCCTTAGCGATAGACAGGTAGTATGATTCTTGTTTTGGATATAATTGGCTAGCCATAGGGACATCTCTGTACCGCGGTGCAAGTCATGATGACTTGCTTAGCTATGGGTGGGATCTTTGATCTCCATAGCTTCTGTAAAAGTGAAAGTGTATCTGTATCTGTATCTGTTTTGCGAGACTTGATCTTTCGAGATCATTTCTCTGTCTGCTACGTGGGACCTTCGGGTCCAGTCCCGTGTATCCTATGTGGGAAACCTGTTATATTGCACTAGGGGCACATCGAAATGAATAAATAAGTACTGTTTCATTGACTTGAATACAGAAAGTTATAACGAAACGATTCGTTTGAAATAAAATGCAAAGTCAAAATAAATCTGTAAAGATTTATGGAAAGTGTAATTAGTAATAAAAAGAAATGTTTTATAAGAGTAAGATATTAAAGAAATGTTTAGTTAAGCTTTTACAAGAAATTGAATATATCTTGATTTATGTGAGAAAGATAATTTTAATTGATCAGTAACGCTTGTACCATTTACCACTGTAAAGATAATGACAACTCTGGAAAATAATATTAATTTTTCTGCTTAAAGTTAAAAAGTGATGATATTGACAAAAAGTGACGCTTTTCTGAAAGATAAGTTACCTGAAAAGCAAAACGATATAAGGCATAGGATTATGCAATAAAAGTAAAGTACAAGATATAAGTTTTAATTAGATAATTAAATATGAATAATGTATATAAGAAAAAAATAAGTTTTGACTGCAAAGTACTCCAAAATGGCTATATCGCTTTGCGATGAAGCTTATAAGTCTTTTAACAGTAATGTAATTATTAGATCAAAGTTAAAGTAAAGTAATAGAATATATAGTAAAAAGTGAAGTCAGAACATAGATTGAATAATTGACTAATAAAGCAAGTAGTAAAAAGGAGTTTATTTTGGTACTAGTAAAGACACGAGTACCAATATACATAGCTAAATGAAATGATAATTAAATTGCTATGACTAAAGGATAAAATGAAAGTACTGATAAAAAGTAAAAGTTATAGTAAAGATTAACGTAAAGAAAAAGGTAAATCTGATATTGATCTACCTAAAAAGATACTGTAGTACAGTTAAATGTTTAGAATAAAAGGAACAATGATTATCTGAATGTGAATAATGATAACTGAATAAAAGGAAATGTTAAATGAAATAAGAACAATAGAAGCATAAAATATGAAAGTATGCTTATTCTTGGGAAATTCCTGGATTAGTAGTCACCACTGGGCATATTTAATGCTCAGCACGTAGTGTTTACTGCGTGCAGGTTCTGAAGTGTTGCAGGAGCACAGTACATTGAAGGACCAGATCGGAAGAGAAGACTTTTGTGATTTTTAGTGTAAGCTTTTGGCATGTATATACTTAGATTATTAAGGTAAAGGCTCGAACTGTATTTAGATTGTATGTTTATTTGTTTTGGATGTATGGACAGTATGAGTTTCGAGATGATGTTTGTTTTAATTGTTATAAGATTGTTATTTGATTCTGGAATTAATGGAAAAGTATTTTAAATGTTTTGAATTGCTCGGAAAAAAAAAAACTTACCGGTTTCGGCTAAGTTTCGTTTCGGAAAAGACTGTTCCGAGAAGGGTGTTACAAGTATGGGTTGGTATGGAGGTGATAGTGATTTGACAGAAGCATGTGTTAGATGCCTTTAGTGTGTCAGGGATTAGTCGTGTCTGATCGAACTGCCTCATTCCATGCATCCTAGCTAAATAGATGGAAAGGCCTACACATCTTTGGGCTTTTTAGTGCCAGTCCTTCTTGGATGACCCTTGATTGGTTAGGCTTAATTTTGATTATTTGAGCATTATTATTTGTCCCCTTTGAGTAGTTTAATCAATTTTATGAAAACCGAAGGTTAAGGTCTTGATATATCCTTGGCGAGCATATCGTCATTTGGGAGCAACCATTCTTGTTTGCGTATGCTAGAAAATGTAAATTTAAAATATTTTAATCGTCGATTTTGGTGATCGGGATCCTAAATTCATGAGATTGATAAAATCATTTGTCAAGAGATCGGAATTAATTACCTCGATCAGGAATGTCATTAATGAGGTCATCAGTTCAAAGTTACATCGATCGGGAAAAATGAGATCATTAGTCGAGAGACTGGGATTTAATTACATCAATCGGGATGATCATCGATCGAGAAAAATTGGATCATCAGTTGAGAGATTGGGATTTAATTACATCAATCGGGATGATCATCAATTGGAAAAAATGGGATCATCAGTCGAGAGACAGGGATTTAATTACATCGATCGGGATTATCATCGATCAGGAAAAATGGGATCATTAGTCAAGAGACTAGGATTTAATTACATCGGTTGGGAAAAATGGGATCATTAGTCGAGAGACTAGGATTTAGTTACATCGATCAGGAAAAATGGGATCATCTCTTCTTGCAAACAATCCTTTCTTATAAATGTGAATTGGTGTTTTCAAAGTTTAACTTTCTAACCTTTTAATGATGATTGTCATTATGAGAATTTGCAATTTTGACATCGAGTAGCTTTGTGCATTTGCGCGCTGTGCCATTTTCTTTCTTCCCTAATGTTGAACCAGTTTATACGAACTTTAGTAGATATTCGCTCATCATGTGAAGATTCAAGGTGATCTTTTATGGCACATTTGCTTTCCTATTGTGTTTTCTAGACTTTACAAAGGAGTATCTTAATTATATCTATTATGAAAGAAAGGGTGGAGTTACTTAAGGATGTTACCGATCATTGCTAATCCATTTATTTGAAAGTAGATGTTTGAATTGTCATCTCTTTGACTGCATCACTTTGCAAAGGGGTGCCTTTCTTAAATTTTACCGTTTTATCTTCCAAGCTTTTATTTCAGTGTTTACTCCTATATTTATTGGTATTGCCATGTGGTCTGCTTTGAGAATTTTTCTATGAGGTGGTTTGTGGAAATCCTTATAAATAAGCATGTCTTTTTCTTTTTCTTCTTCTTCTTCTTCTTGACTATATTTTTTTACTTTTGCCTTTCCATTTTAGGAAGATGAATGAATCACTAGGTTCTTTCCTATCAATGTATGACTTGCCACAACAGGTCATATAGCCTTCATCCTTTGTTGCTTCTTCCGACTTTCAGTCTTAGTCGTTCCTAATGCCATGGTAAAGGATGTAATTCTGTACTCTCTTCTCCATTTTCTTGATGCTGACTTGACAGAATAGGGTTGTGGGATGAGAGGTGGCCTTATTGTAGTCAAGCCATGGATTATATATATATATATATATATATATATATATATATATATATATATATATATTTGTATTCAAGCAGAGAAGCTCTCCATTTGATGTTATCTGTACCTTTGAAAAGTTTAATGAGTTTTAGCTTATAACTTCCTTTCTTTGTCTTGCTCTTTTTTTTATTCTTTTATCTGCTGTATTATATAAACTTTGTACTTTGATATTTCCAATGATATCTAAAACCTAAAAATGGGAGAAAGAGAGAGTTTGATCGAGTGGGGCCTTAGAACATCCTACAAACATGTATTTTTGTAACCTTAGCTTGATCGAGCTAGTTTACCGTCCATCTGATTTCCTCTGAACCTTTTTCATTCTTCAAGATTTATTCATATTCTTCAAGCTTATGTGCGATATCAATAATTTGAAGATAATTCTGAGGATAACCTAGATTCTTTCCCAATCAAAGCTAATATCAATTTGTGGTAGAAAGCACTTTTAGCTTGATAGACTGAGCTATCAAATACGAGTTGTAAACATACACTTTATTCCAATCAGCAGGTATTGGTCAAAGCTTTTTTGATGACCTTCTTAATATCCTACATTTAACTAGACCATTAATTTATGGATATTTGATAGTCATTTTTTTCTAAACCATTGCCTTTGACCGCATCTATTGGAAAACGACATTGATTAATTACTCTTTATCACTTTGGTTTTTGGACTTTAATTGCAACTATTTATTCTTTTTTACTCCTCATTTATTGAAGTTTCCACATGTGCTTTTAGACTCTTATAAATAGAACTGTGCCTTCATACTCCTATTTATCTATTTTATTTTTTTTCCCTTTTTCCTCGTCTTTCCTAATATTCTCTTGTTCTGCCCTTATTCTTGCCATTTTAGGAAGCCAAATGAATTGTTGTGTGTTTCTCCACTATGGTGTCACTTACTATAGTACGTTATGCAACCTCTATCTTTTGCTATTTTCATCAGACTCATCTTCTCAAGCCATGGCTGATCTTATTTCAAATTTTGGGTTCTAATATGCCACAAGTGGGAAATATTTTCAATTTCTTAGGAGCTGACAAGGAATGAGAGCATGAGTGGTAGATATAAGAATGTACTTTTGCCTTTGTCAAATTTCAAATGTAATCCTTAGAAAGAATTTCAATGGAATTTTGATTTTCAATCTGTTGTGTTATCTCTGTCCTTAAATTTGAAGTGAATATCTTTCTTTGACTAGATATCTGTAATATGTATAAAATTTTGAATTTTTGATTGGGAAAGCATTGATCAATAAAATAATCAAATCATAAGCTTCGTTTATTATTCTATTAACCAATAAATTTTGATTGATCTTTCGATTAATATTATAACAATCATTTTCATTGATCTTTCGATCAGGATATACATCAACTAATTCATCTTAGATTAAAATTTCTTCAGTTGTAACTAATTATCCCATTCTAAAGTCTGCCTTAATCAAGAATCCATTGATCAAGTTTGATTGACTTTAATGATATTTAACTGCTCTTCTTGGTTTGAGGTTAAAGGAGAGAAATGCCTTTAGGGCCTTCTTCACCTTTGTCTCATCATATCAAGTTTTTCTTTTCACCTATCCACTATTTTTCTTTTATGTCAAAGGTATCGAACTATACTAGATTTCACCGTCCAAATGTCTTCATCCACAGGGTGCTATTTCATAGTTATCCATATAGGTCGTCAATCATTTCGATTGGGAACATGTTGATCGGTGGGCATTGACTCTTTAGCTTTTTGATCTTGATCCCTAAGGAGGAATTTTAAGAGTCTTTTTTTCCTTTTTTCCTCCTTTCCTGCCTGGTGCTTTCTCCAATTGCCTTCGTCCATAAAATATGATTTTGTAACCGCCTCTGGGATTCATCAATCATTTTGATTGGGATTAAATCCTCTTATTGGCCTTTCTTGACGCGCTCATCATAGCGATAGCCATGCAATGACCGCAAGGAAAAACATTTTGTTCTCCTTTAGACTTGGTTCTTGTTGTTTTATTCTCCTTCAAACTTAGTGTTTCCTTTCTCCAATTCTATTTCCTCCTTTTAAGCCTCAGATTTGATCGGGTGTAGGGGAAAAGGCCCCTGCTCATCTAAATTTTTCCCTTTCTTTGCATTTGATTGGATTTTGACTTTTTAATTTCTTCTCCTTGCTTCATTTTTGCTGAAGGGAGGAGTTGGTGAGGCGAAAGCATTAGCACCCAAATTTTGGTCTGCTCGAATGTATAATGATAGTTCTCTGTCCTTTCTATATCTTTTTTTAGGAGAACTATGGAGACTTGAGGCTTGATGCATGATATTGAGGGAGGGAAATGTTTCGTCCTCCTTGAACATTAACACAAGCAATTTCATCTTCCTTCAATATCAAATGAATTCTCCCCCATTTTTCTACCTAGGTGCTTCGCTAAAGGTATGAGTCCTGGCTTATTTTCTACTTCCATTGCCATGAAGAAGGGATCTCTAGGTTGCCCTTTTGATCCTGATATTTGGTATATTTTAGATCATGAAATAAGACATTTTTTATGCTTTTTTTATTTTAGAATTGCCCTTTTTGAATTTTTTCCTTCAGACTTTTTGACTCATGACCGCTTTCCTTTCAGTTGGGAGCGGCTTCCCCCCTTTTTTTGGGGCGACTTCGCTTATCTGATCATTTCGTCTTGAAAGATCTTTCCCTTGTGTGTGCTACTTTTTTTTCTTGAAGTAGATGGTAGAGTGAGTTTGTAAGAACCCAACATCTACCCTAGTAGCAATATGGCATGTCAAATGTGTAGTGAGTACATATACACGAGTTAAAGGGCATAATAGTAATTAATTTAAAAAGCAAGGATAAATTAGTAATTTAATTCTTTTTGGCCTAGACAAGCATAATTGTATAAATTAAGGATTAAAATATAGCAATTAATAATATTACATGCCAATGTGGAAAACTAAGGGAAAATAAGGATTTAATGGGTAATTAGCCAAAAACCTTGACACTTGGACCATTAGACTTCGACATGTGTGCTACTAGAAAGTTGTATGAGATGAAAGGGAAGAAAGAATAAGGGAGCACAGGAAAAAGGGGAATCTATTTTTTAGATTTCCTATCCTCCTTTCCTCTTTATCTCATCAACTTAATCACACTAAATTTGCATGCTAAGAGTTTTATCAGATCCTAGGTGGAATCAAAGTAATTAGCGATATATTTTCTCTTTTTGTCTAATATTCTTGCTTGATTTTGCATGAGTTAGAGCCATGGGTTAAATTTTAGATTGAGATATGAATTTTTAATGTTTCTAGTTGGTTAATCAAGTGGAGTTAAAGAGAAGGAGAAGCATTAAAGGAGCTTATTTGGCTAATATTAAGGTTTAGGAACATTTTCTCTTATGATTATGTTAAATATGTGTTTTTATTGATGAAATTGTGAATTTTGTTTTCATTGTATTGATTGATGATGATTTTGCTTGATTAAGATGGGAAATTGTATAAGGGTCACTTTGGACCAATTTTTGTCAATTGGTTTACTTGAACTAGTTTTGTTAGGATGGTTGTATCTTATATTAAGAATGTTTAAATGGAGTGCTTTCAATGGGAAATGAAAGTAACTCATGGATCTAAAACTTTTCTTTAGAAAACTAAGCCTAATTCTGCCTTTAAAGCCCTTGAAATTTGGGTTGAACTCGAATGATAGTTATTGCCTTGTCAATGGGAGCAGTCTGGATTGTCAAGGACATATCTCATGATCTAGAAGTCCGATTGGCTTGATTTTTGATGTTTTAGAAACTAGAAACATAAAAGAAAAGATCTTTAGAGACTATATTGCCTAAAAATGTTGTTTAATAGTTCTAAAATAGCATACAAGTTGAAACTAGAAGTTTGTCACTAGGATTTTGGACAGAATGGTACCTCATGGTCACAACCAATTAGTTACTATCATGAACCCTTTCTAGAACTGAATTTGCACCTATTTTATGCTAAGGTATTTTAGACATAAAAATAGGGGCACAAGATGACATGAAATGTATATAACACATGTTAGAATGTTAAAATAAATGTATATGAATGTTTGTATGCATAATCTTACATGGCATATGATGAATGATAACAAGTTATCTATATCTAGTATGTGATGGTTGCAAAGCAATGTGTGCCCATGTTTCTGGATATATTATGTTTTAATGTGAGCATGGCCTGCTAGAGTTTAAGTTGTGGGTAAATAGGCATGCCTAGAAGGGTTACAATTGTTGTTCTATTAGACACTTCGGTGTTTTCTATTAAAGGTTATAACTCTTCTATTAGAGACCATGTCTTTTCTGATTTTTGAATCTGATGATTTTTTATTTAGAGGTAATGCCTCTTCTGTGTAGATACCAATGGTATCTTCTATTCTGTCCTATTACCCGTGTCTTAAGACAATAGTAGGCAATTCTGAAATAATCTATTTTTGTTACCTATTATCTGTTATAATTTATGATGAGAGTAACTTTATTCTAATTTTGCAATTATGTATTCAAGAATGGCTAAGTTAAATTATTTTATATTATTACTTACATAAATTACTTGTGTTCATTTAGTTTGTATGTCTCATTGTGTGTGTTATTGTTGGGTGACTATTGTGGGTAGTCGTCATTTAGTATTATTGTTCCTCACTAAGCTTTATACTTAGCATGACAGTTTATTTCCTCCATATAAGTCTTAAAGAGCAAGTTTAGGAGTGAGACAACCGCCAAGTAGGGGTGCTTATGAGGTGGGGCGAGGCCGAGGATTATATCGCCACTCATTGCCTTGCCAGGGTCGGGGATTCATTGTCCCCGCCCCTGACTCTAAAACGGGGATGAAATCCCCTGCGGATCCCCGTCCCCTGAATATTTTTTTAATTTTAAAATACAATATTTTATAAATAATTAAAATTAAAATATCACATTTAATAAATAAAAAAATTAAAATCAATCATAATTTAAATTAATATAAATTTTAACCATTCATAAATTTAAAATTACGTTATATTTTAATTTTAATTATTTATAAAATATTATATTTAAAAATTAAAAAAAATATATTTTTTATGGGGCAGATACCCCATTTTCCGTCCCCGCCTCCAAATTTATAACGGAGATTTTTTCCCCCTATCCCCTTCCCCGCGGGGGGAAAATTTGGGGATTCCCCGCCCTGAACGGGGTAGGTCCCTGCTGGAGTCGAGGAATCCCCACCCCTTGATCATCCCTACCGCTAAGACCAGAGAAGTTTTTATATTATGATGATTTTGTCACAATCATTTTATTATAATTATAACGGGGATGAACCAATGTTTTCATTAAATATGTATATGTATTAATGATGTTATGTAATATAATTTTGAGCTCTACAAAGACTATGGATGCTTGTATTTGAAATTGGAATGTATATATGTAAAACTCTGAGAAATGTATGAGTTATTCTTATATGTATGCTATTTTGATTAGTCTGTGCTTGTGTACACTTACCTATCCTCCTAGAAGTGTATGAGGGTGTCACAATTTTGTGGTATTAGAGCAATGGTTTAGTCAATTCTGGCCTAATCGTAGTATAAGGACCATTTGTATATGTATTTATAAGTCTTGCATTTGGCCTAATACGGTTATCCTATATTTTTGTTATAGATTAAGTTATGAAAGGATCTAATAAAATAACAGATGATGGGTCTAAAAGCAACAATCCTGTGAGATCTTGTTCATCTGGGCCTAGACCCATTAGGTTAAGTAGAGATGATGTGCCACCTCTTCCTTCACTGCCAGCTGAGGGGTAAGTGTTATTGAAACTATCGCAGGATATGATGGCATTAATGCATCGTACAACAACACCAAAGGCTCTTAAAGATTAACTGTGAAAGCATGTAGCCAATGAATTAACTGGTACATCTATGGATAAATTTATAATGGCTGAGTTTTAGCTTGAAAGGGTGAAAAGAGTGCTAGATGAAATTAGATGCTCACCTAACTAGATGGTGCACTGTGCCATCTCCCTTCTTCAAAGAGCAGCTTATGAATGGTGGAAGTTTTTTTTGAGGTGACTCCAATTGCCTGAGCCTCTAACTTGGGAATTCCTTACACAAGAGTTTAATTATAAATATGTCACTAAAGTTTATAAGAATGAGAGGTGGATGCAATTTTTGAATTTGAGGCAAAAGAACCTAACTATTGCTGAGTATGATAAGAAGTTCAATCACCTTAGTAAGTACACACATAGAAATGTGCTTACTGAAGATTTTAAATGTTGCCAATTTGAGGATGGCTTGAATGACTCAATTAAAGAGCATATAACAACATCTACTTTATTATGGCGACTTATCATCAACTAGTTTAAAGAGTAATTAAAGTTGAGAAGTAGGGAATAACAATGAGAGAAAGAGCTCAACGTAGGGATTTTGCTTGAAAAGGAGAACCCTCTAGCAAGAGGAGCTGTGATAATGTACCTTTGGTGTAGGAGTCCACTCAAAGACCCAAAAATAGAGGAAGGCAATAAGGCTTATCACCATCAATTGATTCTGGTAGGGGCTCTTTTAGTGGCCAAGGTTTGGGTATACCAAAATGTCCTCATTGCTTTAGGTATCACTAGGGCCCTTATTGAAGGGATACAGGTGTATGTTTTTGATGTGGTAGTACTGACCACTTTATAGCAAATTGTTCTATGAACATCGCTCAAGCATCGTAAGTAAGTAAAGAAGCTTCTAGTGCACCTTCTGGAGGTAGAGGACGTGGAAGATCGAGCAAGTCTAGGCCTAATCTGAGCACGATGTCCAAAACTGTGGATCCTCCTATTACACCTTCTATTTTAGCATTGGCCTAAGCTATGAAGGCTAGAGAAGATCAGGACACACTTGAGGTTATTGTGAGTATGGTTTCTCTCTTTGATTCTAATGTACATACTCTAATTGATCCTGGATCTACTAACGAGCAATTTTATGATAAATTAATACCTGTAGATCAATTGAATTATGACATTTGTGTGACTAGTCCTCTGGGTAGTAGTGTGCTAGCTAATATAGTTTGTAGAAATTGTTCTGTTAAAGTTTAAGGTAGTGAGTTTGTAGCGGATTTAATTGAATTTTCATTTCATGAATTTGACTTGATTCTAGGTATAGATTGGTTAGCTAGACATCAAGCAGTGGTTGATTATAAGTCTAAGGTTTTTATTCTTCGAAATTATGTTGGCATAGAAATAGAATTGTGTGGTATTCGAACAAGCTCTTTAACTAACGTGGTATTTTCTTTACAAGCTAAGAGGTTTCTTAAGAAAGGGTGTGAAGCTTACCTGGCTCTTGTGCTTAATTCTAAGAGGGAGACTATGAAACTATAAGATATCCCGATAGTGAATGAGTTTTTAGATGTTTTTCCTGAAGAATTACTTAGACTACCTCCCGAAAGGGAAGTGAAGTTATCTATTGAGGTTTTACTTGGCGCTGCTCTTATATCTTGAGCACCTTATAGGATGGCTCCTATTGAATTGAAAGAGTTTAAAGTTCAACTACATAAGCTATTGGATAAGGGATTTATTCAACCCAGTATATCACCTTGGGGAGCACCAGTTTTGCTTGTTAAGAAGAAGGACAGTACGCTTCGAATGTGTATCAACTATAGACAATTAAATAAGGTCACCGTAAAGAATAAGTACCCATTATCTAAAATTAAAGACTTGTTTGATTAGTTGAAAGGTGTAGGGGTGTTTTTCAAAATAAACCTATGGTCTGGGTACTCTCAGCTTCGGGTAAAGGATATGGATATTCCTAAAACTATGTTTAGGACTCGGTATGGGCACTACAAATTTCTAGTGATTCCATTTGGGTTAACTAATGTACCGGTTCCATTTATGGACTTGATGAATAGGGTGTTCTAGCCTTACTTGTGTTGGAAATTATCGGTTACATGTATCTCATACATAAGCAAAATTTAAAATTTTTAACCAATATATCTGATCTTGCCATGAATTTACAATATACATATTAATGAGAATAAGAAAAATCACCTTTGATTTTTGTTGAACAGTTGATTTTACTTCTCATCGGGTTGTCACAAATCACAGTGTCCAAAATCGAACACCTCTAATAAGTAATCCACACTAGAGAAGGATTGAAAAAACCAACAATTGGGAGGAACTTGGGTTGGCCGAAATCCCTAGATGCTATCTAGGGAAGGTGGCGGCTAGGGTTAAGAGAAAAGAGAGAGAGTGTTTTCTTAATTGTTCACACTTAACCCCAATTCCACATCTCTTGGATTTTTATAGTTAGGTTAAAAAATCCAACTTCATAATGGGATTGAGCTCTTTAAAATTACTAAAAAATTATTAATTGGGCTTCTGGAATTATTTATAATTATTTGGGCTCAATTAAATCCAATTTAAGCCCTTTCACAAAAGACTATGCATAAAACCCATAAACTAGGCCCTTTGTACATATACTTGGATTTAATTACCCAAATGAATTCCAAATCCAACCAAATTAAATATGTAGGCTCCACAACACTTATTTAACATATTTAATTTATTTTGGTCCAAGAAGTAGGCATGGCCCTTCTTCTGGAGGGCTTCTGTGCCAACTTCACTTCTTTGGGCCTTTATAATTCCTCCAATGGACCTATTAGTTATTATATCAGCCCTATAATACTTATAGTTTAATAATAATTAATTATAAAATACATTATTTCAATTAGGTCCAATTTTACAGAATATTTTAAAAAAGTTCTGCATACAATTTTACTTGATCATAATTAATTAAACTCTTTAATTAATTATTATCTTATTCACTTCTCTATCCCATAATAATATCAAATATTATTATCCTTTCATTTTACCATTTTATCCTTTTTCTCTATATGTGTGTGACCTATTGGATTCCTGTCCATATTAGTAGTATAATATGTAATTGTGAGTTATAATCAAAACTAACATGATTTAAACTTCTTTAAATCATTTTATCAATCCCTATTGATATTATCGATACACTATTATACAAATCATGATTAGCCTTTAGCTAGGCATGATGACTACCCAAATGTCAGGAAAGTCACATGGTTTGACTATACCTTTCCATAGAAATAGTTACCGTGCAATTACTCCTTCCACCACTCTTATCTCAATTAGATTTTGAGTATTGATTTCTATCAACTCATATAAATATAATTATGTATGTTCTATTAATTTAATCATTGTTTCCAAAATGCCCTCCATAGATCTCTATCCATCTTGGCATATTACTTTGGCCAGAGATTCTCTGAACAAGGCAATTATGGAATCATGCGAGATAACTTTCCTTATTAAATCTGGGATGGTGAATCCTTTGTCAATCACTCAACTATCTTCAAGTAGGTCATGATATACCTAATCTCCTAACTATGTTCACTCCCAGTTGGAAGTAATCAGTTATGGAGTCAAAATATATCACTTGCTACTTAAGATAACTTTGGTGATCTCAAGTCTAAGAATACTTGCACAACCGCTATGAAGAGATTCCTCACTGACATAGATTTAATATCCATGTGAGGATTCTCTTTGCAGATCTCCAATAAACTTGTTCTTCTAACAAGCATCTACATGTTAACTTTGATTATCTTCCATAATCACAATTATGAGAACCACTGCTTGAACCATTAAGGAAGCATAACATGTGCTAGTCTGTCCGAATTAATAATGTCCTATCTTGTTAATTCTATGACTAGGGATGTTTAGATATTAACACATTTGCATGCAATAGACACCTCATATCATGAACACTTTTATGATTGCCTTTGCACTGTGTTTATAATATCAAGGACTTAATTTATTAATTTAAGATTTACAAACTCATGTATTTAAACATAGCATTAATAAATGAATAATGCCTTTTATTAAAAATATAAATTCATACATGTGAAATTCATCCCTTTTACATGGGCTCTAGAGCATACTCTCTAACAACTTGGACCAGTTTGTTGTAGTATTTATTAATGATATTCTAGTTTATTCTAAGAATGAACAAGAACATGCTCAACATCTACAGATTGTGTTATAGACACTTAGGGAGAAACAACTATATGTTAAGTTAAGCAAGTGTGACTTTTGGTTAAAAGAAGTATCTTTTCTAGGGCATATAGTTTCTTTTAAAGGTATTATAGTTAATTCTAGCAAGATTAAAGCGATTGTCAATTGGAAGACCCCACAGAATGTGATGGAAGAAGAAGTTTCTTGGAGTTGGTTGATTATTATTGTCAGTTTGTAAAAGGATTTTCGGTAATAGCATCTCATTTGACTAAATTGTTACAAAAAGAAGTAAATTTTGAATGGTCTGCAAGATTTCAAGCTAGCTTTAATCATTTGAAAAAAATGCTTACTGAAGCTCCTGTGTTAGTACAACCAATTTCTGGTCAGGAATATGGTATGTTCAGTGATGCATCTAGAAATGGGTTGGGATGTGTGTTAATGTAGGAGGGTAAAGTGGTTGCATATGCATCTAGGCAGCTAAAGCCGCATGAACAAAATTATCTTACACATGATGTGACACCCCTACTAAGGTCCTAGAAGGATGTATATGTATTTAAATGATAATATTATTGATATATGATGGGTTAGTTAATAAATTATAGGTTGAGGACATATAGGTAATTGCTTAAAAATGAAGGGTAAAATGGTCATTTTAAATTAAGTCATGTATATGATTAATTTTGAGAAAATATAAGTTAAGGAACCCAATTGAAAAGTAAAAGAAAGAGTTTAGGGGAAGAAACATGAATTTGAGGGAAAGAAGGGAGTTAAATACAATATTTGGTAAAATCAACAAATGGTCCAATAGGAGCATGACACCTATCTCTTCTAGAATTTCTTGAAAAAGAAATAAACCCAAAGATTTTAAGTGTGATGGCTAACCACTTCAAGGGACTTCAAAGCCGCCATTTTTCTCCCAGCAATCCTAACCCCTAAAATCCAACCCTAGCTTTTGAGATGAGAGAGAAGTTAGTGGTTAATCTTCTTAAGGTAAAGACTTTCTCTTCTCTTCTTCTTGTATTTATTATAATTAGATATTAAATTGAGCAATTAGATGAACTTTTAAGCATAATAATATGCAATTTATTATGAATAAAGAGAGAGAAGCAAGGGCAAGGAGCAAGAGGAGGAAAAGCTTGAAGAAGGTGCTGTTAAGAGGTATGGGAACTTTGGTTTTTTTAAAAGCTATATATATATATATATATATATATATATTTAGTGATCATAAATGTTAATTTGAGAGTTTTAATGTAATAATTCATTAATATGATGGTTATTTAGGTATAAGAACTAAAATAAGAACATATTTCTTCTAGTTAGCAAAATTTGTCCTCAGATTTACTAGACCTATCCAGAATGTTTTACCTATATCTGGTGTTTGAGAGTCAAAATTGAGTAATTCAAGTTATAATAGAAACTAGATTCATAAATTTAAATTTCTTAAGGAGAGACCAACATCTATTTCATCCCCTATGATAGCTGAAAATTAGCTTAAAACTTGATTAGGCCTGCTGCCTTATCATTGGGAGTAGTCTCCATTATTTAGCGAATATCTTGAGTTTTAGAAGCCCAAATGAAGTAATTTTTAATGTTTTGGAAACTAGAAATATAAGAGAATAACTTTTTAGTGGAACACTTGGCTTAAAACTATTTTTTTCTATGTCTAAAATGATGTACAAAAAAGATACAATAAAACTGTTAGCTAGAATCATAAGGCAGAATGGGGCACTTGGCCGAGACCAATTTGTCTCAGCCATGTGGAACCTTCTGAACCTTTGTACATGGCCAAGACAAAATTTTCTCAGTCGTGTGCCACCCTTGTTATAGCTCATACATGATTTTTAGGCCAAAAAGTCACCGAAATTTACTCGAACCTTTCAGGACACTTTTGGGTCAAATTAAACATATAAATAGGAATTTACCAAGTCATGAAACACATGTCATACATGATTTAGAGATTAAGAAACAATTTTAAATGAACCCAAATTAAGAAAACATAAGAGTAAAGATTATTTAGGCCATTGGTTAGACCACACATCAATTTTATGCAGGTAAACAATGGAATTAAAGTATGAGAATACAATTGAAGAATTGTATGCTAGAATACATGCAAATATATATATATATATATATATATATATATATATATATATATATATATATATATAATGAGTTATGAAACATGAGAAAATTAATCAATTAAATTGTCATGGACCATAATTAAAAAAAATTTAAAATATGTCTACACCTGATATTTAATCTTTAAAAATCACTTACAAACATGCCAAAATCGTTTTTACATTTAATATTTAAAAATAGTTGTTAAACTAACAATTAACATGCCAAATAGCACTTAGTTTTAATATTAACATGTACCATAAGGTATTATCAATTAAATCCGACCATTAACAGCTCCTAGAATATCTTAGGACAGTATATTAACATGTCATATTAATTATAATACCTATATAATCAATTAAAATTGTTTTTACACCAACACAATGCAAAAAAAAACTCAAAACAGAAATTTTCAGCATTGCATGTTTTCAAAATAATGATTTTTAATTAATTTTTTCATGCGTCTAAAGCACTAAAATAAGCATGTTTAGGCTTTGATACCACTGATGGAAAATTTCATGGTATGCACATAAAGAAAATGCAGCGAAAAATAATAAAATTTGATCATACATGCCATACAATTCCATGATAAGAATCGAAACATGCAATTTTAGGGTTTTAAAACTTACAACTTTAGATGCCTTTAAAACTTGATTTTGATGATGACCAGCAACCAAGAAGGATATCTTATCCTTAAACGTTCACCACCATTGCCAAGGAACAACTTTTTAAGCCACTCCTCTCTATGTTCACACACACAATTGCACTGACGGCTTAAAATCGAGATTGCTAGCTCTCTTTTAAGGTATTGTGTAATGGCTATGGTTTGAAGCAACAAAATTTGATTTTGTACTTCTCTTAGGTTGCTATTACTATCCAAGAACACAAAAGAATGAGGAACAATCCTTTCTCCTTGTGAAAAATTGGGCCAAAAGAATTAGGTGAGAGAGAGATGTAATTCACGCCAAAACCAAAGCTAGGGTTTTTCACGCCAAAACCTAGTTGTCACACCTAGGGTTTTATTTCTTTTCATATATATATTTTCATATATATATCCTTATCTTTTGGCAATTTTTTTATCTGAATTTTATCATCTCAAGATAATTAATTCAACTTCAATCACTTCCTAAAAATAAGTAATATATATTGATTTAAACTCTTTTGAATTTAAAACTCAAATTTGAAATAAAACACAAGACATTTAATTAAATAAAATCACTTAATATAAATAATGAACATGTGCCGAAATTCCTTGATTTTCATCTTGGAATTTCGGCCACTCCATCTATTATTTAAATGATTTAATTTAATTTAAATTCTTTTAGGCTTTAATACTCAATTAACTTAATTAATACAAGATAATTAATTAATTGAAATTAAAACTTGTGGGCTGAATTTTTCTCTCTCATGGACCAAGGTCCAATAGCAATTTTAAAACCCATTACACACATTAATTTGACTTTAATTAAAATCCTAAATTAATACCCAATACTTTACTTAAATATTTTAAGCCCAATGCTTTGTGTGCGATCCTATAGGTTCATTTAATGTTGGCAATGAATTAATAAATTAATTCAAAGGCTATATATATTCTCTAGCAAGATATTATAGCATTCCAAATTAAATGAAAATGCATATGGCATTTAGTTACCTAATGCAATTTTGCATAGTCCTTTACCCATAAATATCAGAATTAATATAAGGCATGGAACTAGTTATCCTTATATATATTAATTCCTTTCTTGATATTCCAGTGACACTGAACTCTCAGATAAATAATGATTACTCATTATTTCATCTCGGTATGGCCATACACTTCTCAGTTCACTGATCAAGTGGCCGATGATATTTTTCTCTCTTATAGAGAGGGGTAATCACTTCACTTCTCTCATGCTCTCTAACATAAATCAATGCATACCCAAGCATACCCATACTTGTCACTCTGTTATGAGCACGTTAGGTGTATGTCAAAGCACACAGTAATTCATAAAGAGTTTCATAGAGATTTTAGGTCTAAGAACTCCGATACAAAACTTGCATATGAGAAACACTTATGACTTGTACCATATAGTATTCTCATGAGTGGATTGAATCCAGATACCATGTTCTTTAACATGTATCTATGATCTTTGATTGACACTCTTGTCCTTATGATTCGTAAGACATAACTCAACTTATTAGAGAGAGCATACCAGTCTTAATTCATTGTTATTCCCATAATAATGACTGACTAGGGATATTTAGAATGAAGTCTCATTTGTTTCAAGGTCTTACAACCATGTGCCTCACACATGATAACTTAAACTGAAACAACATTCTTGGATAGTTCTATCTATTGATATGCACAGGAATACAATAGATAAAAAAATGCCTCATTCATTAACCAAAGTGTTTTATTACAATGTATAGGGGCTAGGGCTTACACTAACAATCTCCCACTAGCACTAGTCCCAATTGGGCATAGCCCTAAGACCGAACGCTCTCAAATGAGCTTCGTACAGATTTGGACGCAACTGTTTCGTCAAAGGATCTGCTACATTGTCTTCACTTGCTATCTTGCTAACCTTGACGTCCCCACGATCAATGATTTCTCTGATCAGGTGGTACCTCCTGAGTATGTGTTTGGATTTCTGGTGTGACCGGGGCTCTTTGGCCTGTACGATGGCCCCGTTGTTGTCACTAACCTTCTTGTACACACAAGGCTCATCTTCATTCTTGATGAAGTCAAATTCTTTGACTGGCTCATCAAAACGAAGATTCCAACTTCGGGGTGCATGCTTTAATCCATAAATGGATTTTTAAAGCTAGCAAACCTTCTTAGGATGCTTGGGATTGACAAAACCCTCAGGTTGTGTCATATACACATCCTCAAGTAAATTTCTATTGAGGAAAGCAGTTTTGACATCCATTTGCCATATCTCATAATCATGATATGCAGCTATGGCAAGCAAGATCCTAATGGACTTGAGCATGACTACAGGCGAAAAGGTCTCGTCATAGTTTACACTATGAGTTTGTCAAAAACTTTTTGCTACTAGTCTATATTTGTAGGTCTTATCAGTTTTGAGTTTTAATAGCCACTTGCATTCAATTACCTTAGCACCTTCCGGTGGATCAACCAAGGTCCAAACCTGGTTATTGTACATTGATTGCATCTCAGATTTCATGGCTTCAAGCCAATTTTTTGAGTCTGGGCTTTCAATAGCTTCTCGGTAGATAGTAGGATCCTCACGATCTACTAACTCAATAGTGTCACTGTCAGTGATTAGAAATCCATATCTCTCAATATCCTGACATACCCTATCGAACCTTCTAGGTACTTGTGTAATGGGTTCTTGTTCTACAACTGGTTGTGAACTTGATCCCACTTCCAACTCATCCTCTATAGGAGTTTGTGGCACTTGAATTTCTCCAAGTTATACTTTACTCCCACTGTCTTTCTTGAGAAGGAACTCCTTTTCCAAGAAAACAACCTTGCGAGCAACAAATACTTTGTTCTCGGCTTGTGAGTAAAAGTAGTATCCCTTTGTTTCTTTGGGATAACCCACAAACAAGCAGATAGTGGATTTGGACTCTAGTTTGTCAGATGTTAATTTCTTAACATGTGCTCCACAGCCCCAAATCCTGAGAAATGACATATTGGGTTCTTTCTCAGTCCATACCTCGTATGGCGTCTTCTCAACTGCTTTAATTGGAGTACGGTTTAGTAGAAACGCAGCAGTTTCTAATGCATAACCCCAAAAAGAGATAGGAAGATTAGCTTGACTCATCATAGATCGAACCATGTTTAACAGAGTTTGATTTCTCCTTTCGGACATCCATTCCATTGTGGCATTCCGGGAGGAGTGAGTTGTGAAATAATACCACACTCCTTTAGATGACTGTCAAATTCTTGGCTTAAGTATTCGCCACCTTGATCTGATCGAATGGCTCTTATACTTTTGCCAAGTTGTTTTTCTACTTCGTTCTTAGACTCTTTGAATTTCTCAAAAGTTTCAGATTTGTACTTCATTAGATAGACATAGACATATCTACTGAAGTCATCTGTAAATGTCACGAAGTAGCTAAAACCACCTCTAGCTTGTGTACTTAATGGTCCACATACATCGGTATGTATTAGTTCCAATAAGCCATTAGTCCTTTCACCTTTCTTGTTAAAAGGACTCTTTGTCATTTTTCCATGCAAACATGGCTCGCATGTATCATAAGACTCTAAGTCAAATGACCCAAGCACTCCATTTTTGTGGAGTCTTGAAATGCATTTTTCGTTTGCATGTCCTAAACGACAATGCCAGAAGTAAGTAGGGTTCAATTCATTTGATTTAACCCTCTTTGTATTAATATTGTATATGGACTCTTTGGTTTGTAAATCAAGGATATAAAGGCCATTTTACAACATGGCATTGCCATAAGAAATGCCTTGGCGACGAATATGAGCATTGCCATTTTTAATAACAAAATCAAATTCATCCAAATCCAAACATGAAACTGAAATAATGTTTCTGCTCATAGCAGGCACATAATAACAAATTTTCAAAACTAAACAAAGTCCGAAAAGTAAAGTGAGTTGATAGTCGCCTATCTCTATGGCAGCAACTCGTACTCCATTCCCCACACAGAGGTCCACTTCATTCTTCTCAAGTAACTGTCTATTTCTTAGCCCCTGTACATTTGAACAAATGTGAGAACCACAACCGGTATCCAATACCCAAGTGGTAGAAATAGAAAGGTTAATCTCAACAACAAAAATACCAGAACTAGACGCTTTGGCTCCATTCTTCTTTTGTTCTTCCTTGAAGAGAGCACAATTCTTCCTCCAATGCCCTAACATGTTGCAATGAAAGCAAGTCCTCTCACTCTCTTTGAGCTTCTACGCCTTGGGCTTGGATTGGGCCTGAGGTGCACTCCCACTTAACTTGAACCGAGCCAGGTCATTCTTGGGTTTTGCCTTTCCCTTTCCCTTTCCCTTAGCGGGTCCCCTTTTAATGCCCCCTTGAACCATCAATACGGGATTGGTCTTTCGAATGTTCTCTTCAGCATTCTTAAGCATCCCATGAAGCTCAGTGACTGAATTGTTCATTGCATGCAAGTTATAATTCATCACAAATGGATCATAATCATCAATCAATGATCCTAAGATCAAGTCAGTGGCCAATTCCTTTGACACTTGTACCTCAAGCTTCTCAAGAGTATCAAGATACCCTTTCATCTTGAGTACATGGGTACTAACAGGAGTACCTACAGCCATCTTACAAGAAATCAAGACCTTTGTTGTCACGAACCTCTCATGACGAGCTTGCTCTTGGAACATCTCTTTGAGGTGCACCATGATTGCATAAGCCTCTTGGTCCATAAATTGCTTTTGCAAGTCAGGCACCATAATGGCCAGCATCAGACAGGTCACATCATTGGAGTCGCTCTTCTTGGTCTCAAAAGTTTTCTTTTAAACCGTAGAGGCGTTCCTAGCAGGTTCTTCAGGCAAGGGTGCATCCAAAACATACGACTTTTTCTCTTGCTTAAGAACTATTCTTAAGTTTCGAGACCAGTCTATGAAATTAGTGCCATTCAATTTTGTCCTTTTCAAGGACCGATCGCAATGAGAAATTGTTGTTTGAAGATGCCATTTTCAATCTACAATAAAATTTAGCAAGATTAAATGAGGTCTTATTTATAATCCCACAAACCGAATTAATATCCCTTTAAATAATTTACGTTAGTGATTTAATGTGGGCCAAGATCCACTTTTTACAACAACTTATTAGTCAAGCTAAGCTTGTACACCTAACAAGTTAAGTTACTTAGGTAGGAAAAACTCCAATCATGTCTCATACATGACTCTTGGATCAAACGGGCTAACATCTTAAGATGTTATAGCACAAACCCATTTATTAGTTACCTAGGTTTGGGCATCCCTTTCCATGTTAAGTCCAACCTACATTTACAACCCATGCCTCACAAAGATAATCGGGTGCATCTAGGACTCCTAATCTACGTGACCGATGATCGATGCCTTGACATGTTTCGAATTAAGAAGGCAACTTTGTGACTTACTATTAATTAGGGATTCATTTTATTACGGCTTACATGGCATACGCTTTGTCATCCATACATAGCATGCATATATATATAATTGCATAAAGTAAAGCGTGACAAACATGGGCCCAAAAACCTACAACTAAGATTCTATACTATTACATAAGAATCTTCGAGTTGGGCTTCTCCACTCCAGTGGGCTTCGTCTTGATTTACAAAGTCTTCAAGTAAATTCTATTCTAAGAAATAAATGAAACTTTTACAATAATACATAATGGATCGCAGGCCATATTTAATTACAAAAACCCAGGGCCCATAAATGCACCATGCATATCCATTCATCACACCAAACAAGCAAATAAATATACATAACATTCATGGATCAAATAAAGTCCAATTTTAATTAATTTAGCCAAGCCCATTAATGAAAATTGTATACTTGAACCTTTAAGAGATGACCCCATGATGGGCCTAGGCCAAAGCCCAATGGACTAAATCCTCTTATTGAATAAGTTCTCTTAAAATCCCAAAACACAAACTAGTTAGATTTGTGCTATAAATCAACTCTAATATAATTTCCAATTTTGCCATTTTTAATTTTATGTCATACAGCCCATAAACATTAAAAATACATATAATATGTACCAACATGAATTAAAACACAAAATCATGAAGAACATATATATGATACACGGCATGCATATAAAAACAAACCAACAACAAAACTAGTTGTTTAATGCTTATGTGATGCCACAAAATGCACAAATACTTAAATCAATTTTATGAATCATTTAATAATTAAAATAAGGTCATAAATATTGATTTAATATTCTGTACCAATCTGATCTAAATGTGTTTTTACCATTTTAATCAAAACAAAACAAACAATGTTGATTAAACATGTAACAAACACAAACTAGTCATAGTTTTAAGTGATTTTAAAATTAATCAATTAAATTGTCATGGACCAGAATTAAAACCAAATTTAAAATATGTCCATACCTGATATTTAATCTTTAAAAATTACTTACAAACATGCCAAAATCGTTTTTACATTTAATATTTAAAACTAGTTGTTAAACTAACAATTAACATGTCAAATAGCACCTAGTTTTAATATTAACATGTACCATCAGGTATTATCAATTAAATCCGACCATTAACAGCTCCTAGAACATCTTAGGACAGTATATTAAGATTTCATATTAATTATAATACCTATATAATCAATTAAAATCGTTTTTACACCAAAACAATGCAAAAAACTCAAAACAGAAATTTTCAGCATTGCATGTTTTCAAAATAACGATTTTTAATTAATTTTTTCATGCATCTAAAGCACTAAAATAAGCATGTTTAGGCTCTGATACCACTGATGGAAAATTTCATGGTATGCACATAAAGATCACGCAGCAAAAAACAATAAAATTTGATCATAAATGCCATACAATTCCATGACAAGAATCGAAACATGCAATTTTAAGGTTTTAGAACATACAACTTTAGATACCTTTAAAACTTGATTTTGATGATGACCAGCAACCAAGGAGGATATCTTATCCTTAAACCTTCACCACCAATGCCAAAGAAAAGCCTTTTATGCCACTCCTCTCTATGTTCACACACACAATTACACCGACGGCTTAAAATCGAGATTGCTAGCTCTCTTTTAAGGTATTGTGTAATGGCTATGGTTTGAAGCTACAAAATTTGATTTTGTACTTCTATTAGGTTGCTATTACTACCCAAGAACACAAGAAAATGAGGAACAATCCTTTCTCCTTGTGAAAAATTAGGCCAAAAGAATTAAGTGAGAGAGAGATGTAATTCACGCCAAAACCAAAGCTAGGGTTTTTCACGCCAAAACCTAGTTGTCTCACTTAGGGTTTTATTTCTTTTCATATATATATCCTTATCTTTTGGCAAGTTTTTTATCTGAATTTTACCATCTCAAGATAATTAATTAAACTTCAATCACTTCCTAAAAATAAGTAATATATATTGATTTAAACTCTTTTGAATTTAAAACTCAAATTTGAAATAAAACACAAGACATTTAATTAAATAAAATCACTTAATATAAATAATGAACATGTTCCAAAATTCCTTGATTTTCATCTTGAAATTCCGGCCACTCCATCTATTATTTAAATGATTTAATTTAATTTAAATTCTTTTAGGCTTTAATACTCAATTAACTTGATTAATACAAGATAATTAATTAATTGAAATTAAACCTTGTGGGCTGAATTTTTATCTCTCATGGACCAAGGTCCAATAGCAATTTTAAAACCCATTACACACATTAATTTGACTTTAATTAAAAGCCTAAATTAATGCCCAATACTTTACTTAAATATTTTAAGCCCAATGCTTTGTGTACGATCCTGTAGGTCCATTTAATGTTGGCAATGAATTAATAAATTAATTCTAAGGCTATATATATTCTCTAGCAAGATATTATAGCATTCCAAATTAAATGAAAATGTATATGGCATTTAGTGACCTAATGCAATTTTGCATAGTCCTTTACCCATAAATATCAGAATTAATATAAGGCATGGAACTAGTCATCCTTATATATATTAATTCCTTTCTTGATATTCCAGTGATACTGAACTCTCAGATAAATAATGATTACTCATTATTTCATCTCGATATGGCCATACACTTCTCAGTTCACTGATCAAGTGGCCGATGATATTTTTCTCTCTTATAGAAAGGGGTAATCCCTTCACTTCTCTCATGCTCTCTAATATGAATCAATGCATATCCAAGCATACCCGTACTTGTCACTCTGTTATGAGCACGTTAGGTGTATGTCAAAGCACACAATAATTCATAAAGAGTTTCATAGAGATTTTGGGTCTAAGAACTCCGATACAAAACTTGCATATGAGAAACACTTATGACTTGTACCATATAGTGTTCTCATGAGTGGATCGAATCTAGATACCATGTTCTTTAACATGTATCTATGATCTCTGATTGACACTCTTGTCCTTATGATCTGTAAGACAGAACTCAACTTATCAGAGAGAGCATACCAGTCTTAATTCATTGTTATTCCCATAACAATGACTGACTAGGGATATTTAGAATGAAGTCTCATTTGTTTTAAGGTCTTACAACCATGTGCCTCACACATGAAAACTTAAATTGAAACAACATTCTTAGATAGCTCTATCTATTGATATGCATAAGAATACAATAGATAAAACAAATGCCTCATTCATTAACCAAAGTGTTTTATTACAATGTATTGGGGCTAGGGCTTACACTAACAATCATACATACATACATACATACATACATACATACATACATACATACATATATATACATATTGTGATACATTGGACATAATTAATAGACTCAAATATAAGCATGAATAATATATGTACAAGAATAAATCATACGGAGATATGTGCATTTATACATATACATAATAGTTTCTATATGAATCTTTATGAACACATCATATAATTATAGAAATGATATTGCATGACTAAAGATGTTATAACTAGGACATGTAAAATTATATAAGTATGTATAGGTCTGTGATTATGCATTGATGTTCAAAGCTATGTTACCATGTTTATAAAGGATACTAGTATATGCATATATGTATATAAAAGTAACTAGATTATATGAACTATAAATGATTTATATAATTTTTAAGTCTCATTATTAATGCTATACATGAATAAAAGATGTAACTAATACATATAACAATATACAAAAATTTATGAATATGTACATTATTCCATACTTATAGATATGTTTCTACAATCAAATAAAAGGCATATAAGATAGGAAAGAGAAAAGAAATTATAGTTAAAGTAAAGAGTTACAGTTGCCTGCATTTGTGTTTAGGTAGTGGATAGATAAGCATGCCTATAGGGGTATATTATAGCTGCTACAGGATTGACCCTATTGGATCCATGATACAAATTTGATCCTATTTAGTCCATGATACAGATTTGACCCTGTTGGGTCTATGATACAGATTTGGCTCGTTTGGGTCTATAGTTTGATACCTTTGGGTATCCTTTCATAACTTTGGGTACCATATATCGCCCATATCCACACACTTTCAGAGAAAGGTACAAGCTTATTACAAGACATAAGAAAAGCAATATAAAGAGTAACTTAACAAGTTGATATGATAACATATACCATGATCTTATTTCCAACATTTTTATAGATATATGAACTCATGCATAAAATATAGAGGACATGAAAAAGAATATAGTTATGTTTAAAAACATGAAACACATGATGTTATAGAAACATATGTATATAAGAATCACTATGGGTAGCTAATACTTTCATTGCCTAAGATCATTGTATTTTATATACATAGTTACACACACAATTAAGCACATGTAATTTAATTAATGATTGTCATTGATAACAATATATACTTGCAACCTTAATAATAAGTCATGTATTGTTGTTATTGGTCGAAATGTTGTAAGTGTATCGTATCAACAAGTAATAAAGTGGGATATTTTTAAGACCACAAGTATCGAACCTAAGGGAAATGAATTGGTGCAAACAAATTGTGATTGATTGGTAGAATGTGTTTAAAGAATTTCCCAATTATTATTGATTGTGTGTTTAGTAATAAAAACAGCTAACATAAAAGATGAATAAATTACAAGATGTGAGTTAACAACAAAATTCAAAACAAAAAATATAAAAGGCATGGATTAACAACTACTAAAAATGTTGTTCAGGAATCTAATCCTCCACGTTTCCATGTAAGGTTCATTTTAACATAAAATTCATACATTTCATATGTACATAACCTATCTAAACCCTTAGTACCCATTCTAGAGCCTACTACTCTAACTACCCGGTATCCCATTCTGGAGCCTACCCATTAGCTAGCATAAGCATGGGTCCCAAGACCTAGGTATGACCTAATATCCCATTTAGAAACCTATTAGTCCAAAAACTATTCATTTTCCTATTTTTTTCTGAAGTTACAAAATATAAACCCTAGATCTAACAGCTCCTATTTCGAAAACACCATTAAAACTATAGTAAATATGAAGTAAAAAAAAAACATGCATGATATAGACACTAAACAAGCATTCATCCATCAACTTCAATAAGATTGATAAAATAAATACTTGCAAAACATACATATCAAGGTAAGTTCAAGGGAAAAGAAATATTTGAAACATATATTGATAAAATAAGTTCATTATCCTTACATGTTTTAAGGGATTCAAAGATCCCCAAACAACAAAACAACTAGTCACTACTCATAATGTAAATAGCAAAGAAAATAGGAAAAGAAATCATAAAACCCATTTGGAAGTATAGATCTAAAGTGCAGCAACTCCTTCTTTTCTTCTCCAAGCTTCCTTTTGAGTTAAAACTGGAACTTTTAAATTATAAACTAACTATAACTATGTGTATTTGTATTTTTAATGTATAACTATAATAAAAGTGTGATTTTTACAATTACAAGTAAATCTATGTGAACTAAGTATAAAAACCCTAATGTATGAAAAACTATGAGCTAATTTACAAAGAAAAACCTTAGTAATGTAAAACCTAAAAAATCTCTCTTAAAATTAGACAAGAAGCAGCTTTTATAGTGGTCCAAGATAGCACTCGATCGAGACAAAATAGTCTCAGCGTAGTCTAATTGGTTAAAAGAGTATTGTAGCTCAGCAAACGGCTGAGACAAAATGGTCTCAGCCAAGTGCACCCTTCTGGACAGGGTCATCCTCGAAATCTAAAGTGGAAACAATAGAGACAAATAGTCTCAACATAGTCCACTAGTGAAATGGTGCGTTTTGCTAATTTACAAGGCACACGGCCGAGACAAATGGTCCCAACCGAGTGCTAGCCCTTGATTATGCACAAAATTCAAAAATACACCATTAAACACTCAAAAACTTCATAAATATCAAAACAATCCTATTTGGCATAAAAAAAATAAATTTAACACTTTAAACAGGAAAACACGTAAAACGAGTCACAAACACAAATAAAAATATATTGAAAATAAATACTAATTCGGGGTTATCAATTATCCCACACTTAGCTTTTGCTCACCCTCGAGCAATTGGACAACCAAATTCCCGCATACCCAAACTCAGAAAAAGAAATTTCAAGTTTAAGGAATGTTAAACAACACTACAGCAGAGGTCACTAACTGTCGCCCTAAATTGAAAAGAATTCAACTTAAATTATACTAGCTAGTCTCCATGTGTGTGTGTGATAGGCCTAATGATAACCTCTAAATGTAAAATTCCAGTGCAATTTGACAACCAAGAAAAGAATTTGTAAGCAAAAATTGCACACGCAGTTTTGTTTTGAAACTCAAAAGATGTCATAGGCCTCTCATTTAGCACTTAAACCTGTAGGTCACCTCTACAAAAAATTCTAAACAAAACAAGATCATTAGGTCTCAAACGGGTTACAAAATCACTGGGTATGGCTAACAAGAAGTGTGTAGGATAAATAAATCAACCATTCAATAACTCCACTCAACCTAATAATGCTCTAAAATTTTTCAGCTCACATTCTACCCTTTTTTCTCAATTCACACAAGATTTTAAATGATGGACTATTCAGAATGCATAGTGATTTCTCAGAATTTAGATTTCTAAGAGAAGAATTACACAAAAGTGTTTGATTAACAGTGTTAATGCTTGATCAACTCACAAGCTCTAAAGTTCCTTTTCTTAATTCAACAAGCTACCCCACACTTATCACAAGCTATATTCTAAACTTTATTTCATTCTACTCTTCTTTTTCTTCTCTTGTCTCTCGTTTTTTTTTTGAAGGAATATGGGCTTGTTGTTAATGCCATAACACATAATTACACTCTGAAAATAATCCTCACATTTAAAAATTGATCCCCATTTAAATTTCTCCTTGCTTTGTAACCGTTATCTTAGCTTAACTTTCTTTTAGTCCCAAAATTTTTCTTACTCACTCTAAGAATGGCCAATTCAAAAAGGGCGAGAAAAAGTCTTTAAGTCTAAGACGGTAACATGAGTGTGATAAAAATAAAAATTTTGTACATAATTAGCATAATTTGATAGGCTCAAAAGGGGTTATATAAGGGAAATAATTTTAATACTGGGTAGGTGTAAAGTCTTTTAGAGGCTTACAATAAACACTTGCCCAAATCATTTCAAGTTCTGTAATTGAATTGCTATGAATACTTTAAAGGGTGATGAGGAAGGTTCTAGTGCTCTAGAATTCCTATTCGATCATCTTCTTTCACTGGTTTTCTTTTCGATTTTTCTAAAAATAGGCCTAAAGTGCACCTTATTTTAAGAGAGCTACTAGTAGTAATCCAATTGAACCAAATCGAAGAAGGTAAACAATCAACAACTAACTACTATCCGGTCATATAACTACCCTAAACATGCTTTTCTCAAGCTAAGTTTGGAGTGTCCACAATGGGAACGACTAAGGGAAAACTAAGCAAAAATGAAAAAGTATTTAATAACAACCAAAGATAACAACCTAAAAGAAACAAAATCAAAACTAAGGCAAAATCAAAACAATTAACTAGGGTAAAAATTAAAACTAAAATACAAATAATAGATACCAAAATAACGAAAAACAACCAAAAGCTTGAAGATAAAAGGGATAACTAAGAACTAAATATAAACACACTAGACAAAAGCAAAATAAAACTTAAATATAAATAAAAAGCTATAAAACATAGATGAACACAACTTGAAACATAAATAACATAACTAAACGTAAAAGAAACTCAAGCATCTAAGTTAACAAATTATTATTAAAGAAATTCAAACACACTAAATTAACAGCTAAATTAAAATTATAAACAAAAATAGTAAAGCAAAATAAAACTACTGTGGTGCTAAAGTTAACAAACTAAGTATCCAACATTCTCAAATAAAATAAGTTCCAAAAACATCTCAAAATGATACCCTTACCCCACACTTAAAGTTTTGTTGCCCTCAGCAAAATACATACAAAACAATCACAAAATAATGGGGGTTGAGGAAAATCCCTAAAAATTCATTCATTCAGGAGCAGGTGATAGTGGTGGTGGTGGAGGAAATTGGGTGTCAAATAGCGATTGCAAAGTCCTTAAAGCAGTGACAATGTCATCCATCCTGGCAGTCATGGTGTTAAGGTGATATGTGATGGCAATGTATTGTTTATTAGAAAGGGTGATAGTCTTTGACTCTGCTCTCTGAAGCTTTGTGGCTCCCTTCCTCACAACTTCTCGATATTGCACCCCGGTGGAGACCACTGTGTACCTTGGCCTTAGAAATCGTTGGTCATGTATAAGGATCGACATATTCTTCAGCATTTTCTTATCTATGATAATGGGATTGCCAACAGATCTTCTGAGGCTAGTGTAGTTGATAAACTGAGCCAAAATGGTTACAAAGCCTCCAAAAGCCAGTTTCAAATCCTTTGTCATGTAGTTACGCAAGTCATCAATTTTTGTTGAAATAAAGAAGGCTCTATTTAGGCAAATCCCATGTTCCATTGCATAGAGAATGGTGGCTTCATTGGCATTAACATTGCCCAACCCTCTATGGTGAGTAAAGAATGCCAAGGCCAAAAACCTGTGTATGATTCTCAAGGGGTGGTTCTTCAAATGACATGCCTTAGTGTTGCTGGAATAAAAAATGGTGGGCTTTTCCTCATCACAAATGCCATTCTAGATCTCCTGCTTGTTTAAATTTTCAATTTCCCTTATAGCATATGGATCAAACCCTAACATTGTATAAAAGTTATTAAAGCTCATTTGATGGGAGGAGCCATTGAACCAGAAGCTTACATTGCCTTCATTAACATAATGATCCTTCCTTATCCGAATTATGATAGTGGCTAGGAAATTCCATACTAAATGAGGATAAACCTGTTCCTTTCATTTGATAAATGCTCTCCAGCCTGCGCCATCGATTAACCGATTGATTTCATCCTTCATCCTCCACTCTTGCATCAAGTACATATCAATAGAAGGAGAGGCTAAGTAGTTTTGGAAATTGAACAGCACCCATTCTTCCTTGAACTCATGAGGAACCCAGCTTGGAGTATTTGGTTTTGAAGGTTCTTATGGGGTGAATGATGATGAGCCAGCCTCGATTCTAGTGCGCTTAGGTGTTACTACAAAAGGAAACCATTTCTTAGTAAAATTTAACGTATTAAACTTAAACCTATAGTGCAAGAGAGGGAATTAAACCAATAAAGCACAAGAATACAACATATAAGATGACATATTAAGAAATACATCCCAAACAATCAAGTGTACTCCAAGCAACAGGCAATGAACATGCAAGCACAACTGTTAATTACAAAGGTCACAATGCCTAACATAAGGAAGAATTTCAATGCCTTCTACAACAATAAAAAACAAAAATCCTATTTGGACAAGCGTTATTACAAGAATGACAACACAAGAACAAAATAAACAAAAAGCAAAGATAAGAAGAATGCAAAAACCTTAAAAAGTAATAGCAAAACTAAGCATTAACCTTAACACAAACATTGTACTAAAACATGGTAATGTACCTAACATGCAAATTGTAATCTAGCATTACAACATCAATGGCATCAATTCAACACCATATATGATAGCATTGCACAAAAATTAAACAAAAATTAACACAAGGTACTTGGCAACACGTTTGCTCTAAAGAGAGATTGTGCATCTTAAAGAAAGAGTTGGGCATATTACAGTTTTTTACTTTTTTTAGGTGAATTAGAAAACAAATGGCATGTATAAACAAGATTTATACCACAATGCATGAATTTACATGAAGCACAACCCATTTGTTCCAAAAATTCATCAAAAGGACAAGGTATAAAACATACCTCTAAGAAAAAGAAGTAGATTGGAACAAAATTAAATCCAAACCTAACTTTACACATGTATTAGACATTTAAATGCTCAAAACACATAGCATTCATAAGGAAATTCAAAATGCTCACTAAAATAAGGATTTTTAAGTCACACATTTTCAATAGAAGGAACAAATTTTGTTAGCGATTAAATGGAAAAGAAAAGGCATTGGATACTTACTTGGTTGATGCTAGAACACGAAGAGAAGTGCACACAAAGAGTAGAAATTTACAGAGAATGCCAGATTACACAAGAAATTTGGAGGGAAAATGAAATAGAAAGTGAAGAGACATGTTTCTTCTGTCTATTTATAAGTGGACAAGACAGAGTGCCCTAAGCACTCGACTAAGACCAATTGGTCTCGACCCAGTCCATCACACAAATTTTGAAAACCCTAATAACACTCGACTGAGACAAATTTGTCTCGGTTGAGTGACCCCTTCTGTACCAAAGTAATTTTTGAAGTATATAGCTAAGACAAATGGCTTGATCGAGTGGTTTAAAATGTACGACTTACTCTCCAATGCACACAACTAAGAACATTTGGTCTCGGTCGAGTGATCCCTCCTGGATTGAAATTTCATTAAGTACACGGTTGAGAGCAATGGTCTCGGTCGAGTGGTACCTTCTATCTTTGGCCTAAAGGATTGCACACGGTAGAGATCAATTGGACTCAACCAAGTGCCCTATTCTAGAATTCTCATGCTAAAGGGGACACGGCTGAGACCGTTGGTCTCGATCGAGTCCAACAAAACTTTGCACTAATTTTGAAGATTTTCCTACCCTTATGTGTACACAATGTCAAGACAATATTGGTAAGACATGGGCAACATTCAACACCACTTATTGACTAAAAGTAAAGACATAAAATAATTAAACAAAGATTTAAAAGGAATAATTAAAAGAAATGATTATTAAGATTAAATGTAGAGATGAAGCTCTAGGTTTAACAAGTCGCCAGCTCGACTTTTGATGCTCTCATGGCACGTTTTTGAGTTTAAACTTCTCTACCTCGATACCAAACCTAAAATTGTTTTGCAAGGTCAAGCATGGCGTTAAAGGATCACGAGCTTCTTTATCTCCTAATTTGTACATCTGTGGCAAACTCCTTTAATACCACTCAATCATTGGGCTCTTGATCTTTGCAACTACACCTTTATGTTCCTTTGAGTCCATTAGCCACTTTTCTTTGGTGTCATCCATCGGTACTTTTTTAGCCTTGATCTTTGTCTCTCCAAAGCCATCTTGAATCCAGTAAATTGTCTCTATAAATTCACATTATGTGGTCACCTCAAAGTCCATCTTTTCATCATTGAAAAGCAATGTGGCCTTTTTTGCATTCATGTCTATTAAGGCCCTTGCTATGTTGAGAAAAGATCATCTAACTATTAGTGGAATGGTCTGATCTTCATCCATTTTCAACACCACGAAGTCCACTAGAAATATAAACTTCCCTATCTTTACTAACAAATCTTCTATGATTCCCTTAGGTATTTTAATGGATTTGTTCGCTAGCTACAGTAGCATATTTGTCCCCCTAAGATGGCCTAAGTTCAGCTTCTTATAAAGTAAATAAGGCATGAGATTGATACTTACACCTAAATTGCATAAAGTATGCCCTATAAAATTTCCTCCTAATTCACATTGTAGCATGAAACTGCCAGGGTCCTCTAATTTTCTAGGTGCTTTATGGGTTAAAATGGCACTGCAATTCTTAAACAAGTGGATTGTTCCTAGACCTTCCAATTTTTTCTTACTATAGCATATTTCTTTTAAGAACTTAGCATATTTTGGTATGTGTAGCAAAGCATCGACAAAAGGCAAATTAATGTGCAACTTTTTTCAACATATCCAAAAATCTAGCTAATTGATCTTTGTCCTTTTCTTTATTAGCAACAATAAGGAAAGGTATTGAAGATCATTCAACCTCTAGCTCCTTAGCAACTGAAACTTTCTTACCTTGTTTTATAGGTTTTTGTATTTTAGTAAAGTTGTTAGGTTTGGATGCACTTACCTGCATTGTAGGTTCCATCAAAACCGAAGTACTTTGATTACCTTTTCCTTAACTCATTGCTCTTTACCTCTTCTTAATTAGATGGCCTTTACTTCCTCCTTTAGGTTCTTATCAACATTTGATGGAAATGTGCCTGGTGGCCTTGTTGAGACAAAGTTTGCAATTTAACCAACTTGAGTTTTCAAATTCCTCATTGCTGCATCTTGGTTCCTATTCCTCTGCTCTTGAGCCTTCCACCTTGCCTCTTGCTTATCATGAAGTGATTTTGGCTAGTCATAAAACCTGCGAACATTTTTTCAAGGTTCGGTTTCATCTCTTATGGTGGGGGCTATTTATATTGAAATCTAGAAGGTTGATATGGTGTTTTGTGAACTTGTGGTGGTTGATATGGTGCTTGATAGTGAGTGTTTACTACTGTAGGTTGGTGTTGTTAATGGTAGCCATGGTTGTGGTTGGCTTGGTTGTGTGAAGGTGGGTTAAATGGGACTCGTGGGTTAGTGTTTGAGGTTGAGGCTTAATTTCTATCTCTTCATGAGAAATTTGGATGATTCCTCTATCCGAGATTGTAATGATTGCTAAATAGGTCATTTCTCTTATAATCATTTAAGGAATTCACTTCTCCCATTCCTCGAGTGTATGGCTTAATGGTACTTGCATCCCTATCCAAATTTCCTCCCTCAAATGTATTACCCTCTTGGCTAATTGCAGACACATTCTATACCTTTAGTCCATTCAACTCCTTCTTCAATAGCTCCAATTAAGCTTTTAACATAGCCACTTCATCCACCATGTGGACTCTTTATCTCTTCATCAATACTCTTAAACTATACCACTAAGCCTCATTCATGGCCATTTCATCAAGAAGCAAGAATGCTTTTTTTAAGACTTTGTTCATGAAGCTTCCCTTCAAGGTGGCATCCAATAAAGACCTTGTAGTTGAATTACACATGATATAAAATGTTGACATCAACTGATGCATCACGATCTCATAATGAGGACAACTCTTTAACAACCTCCTAAACCTTTTCCAAGCTTCATGGAAGGTTTCATCATTTAATTGCTAAAAGTTGTAGATGTTATTCCTTATGCTCGATGTCTTAGTGGGTGAAAAAAATCTTAAAAGAAACTCCTTCTGCATTTGTTCCCATGAATAAATGGATTGGCTTGGTAACATAGATAACCAATCTCTTGCTTTCCCTATGAGAGTGAAGGAAAAAAGCTTTAACCTTATAGCATCCATCATCACACCTTGAATTTGGACCGTATCACCGATCTCCAAAAAGATATCTAAATGTTATGTCGAGTCCTCTATATCCAATCCTAAGAATTGATTCGTTTGAACCATGGTGATTATTGCCGGCTTTAGGTCAAAATATTGTTGATGAGGAAGCACCATTGTTATGTGCTCCTCATTCCATTTTAGAGTGGCATAATGACGGATAGTCCTTGGTCTTGGACAATCATCATTCCCTTCATGTTGTTGTTGTTACCCTACTCCTTCTTTGCCATCAAGAGGCACTTTTGAATTCGATTGTTCATTCATTTCTTAATTTTGGACTTCTCTTCTTCTTCGGTATCCCATTCTGGAGCCTACCTGATAGCCAGCATAAGCATGGAGCCCAAGACCTAAGTATGACCTAATATCCCATTTTGGAGCCTATTAGTCCAAAACCTATTCATTTTTCTCTCTTTTTCTGAAGTTACAACACATAAATCCTAGATCTAATAGCTCCCATTCCAAAAATGCCATTAAGACTATAACAAATATGAAGTAAAATAGAACATGCATGATATAAACACTAAACAAGCATTCATCCATCAACTTGAATAAGATTGATAAAATAAATACTTGTAAAACATACATATCAAGGTAAGTTTAAGGAAAAAGAAACATCCGAAACATATATTGATAAAATAAGTTTATATTCCTTACATGGTGTAGGGGATTTAAAGATTCCCAAACAATAAAGCAACTACTCACTACTAATAATATAAATAGTAAAAAAAAGGAACAAAATCTTAAAACCCATTTGGAAGTATAGATCTAAAGTGCAGCAACTCCTCTTCTTCTCCAAACTTCCTCTTGAGTTAAAACTGGAACTTTTAAACTATAAACTAACTACAACTATGTATTTTTGCATTTTTAATGTAAAACTATAGTAAAAGTGTGATTTTTACAAGTAAATCTATGTAAACTAAATATAAAAACCCTAATGTATGAGAAAATACGAGCTAACTTACAAAGAAAAATCTTAGAAATGTAAAACCTAAAAAATCTCTCTCTTAAAACTAGACAAAAAGCAACTTTTATAGTGGTCCAAGACAGCACTCAGCTGAGATAAAATGGTCTCAATCTTTTCTAATCGGTAAAAGGAGTATTGTAGCTCAACACATAGCTGAGACAAAATGGTCTCAGCTTAGTGCACCCTTCTAGATAGGATCATCCTTAAAATCTGTATTGGACACAGTGAAGACAAATGGTCTTAGCCGAGTCCATTAGTGAAATGATGCATTTTGCTGATTTGCAAGGCATATGGCTGAGATAAATGGTACCAGTCGAGTGCTAGCCCTTGTTTCTGTACAAAATTCAAAAATACATCATTAAATAACCAAAAAATTCATAAATATCAAAATAATCCTATTTGGCATAAAAGAGAAATTTAAAACTTAAAATAGGAAAAACACACAAAATAAAATGCAAACACAGACAAAAATATACTAAAATTAAACACCAATTCGAGTTTATTAGTTATGAAAATTTTATACTATGGTTTTAGATTATATTTGACTAATACTATACGTGTGTGTGTAAGTTATCAGCGAATATGGTAAGAGATTATTTCCAAACTATATTTCTTTGTTCCTCACTATGCTAGTAAGCTTAGCACGGGTATTTATCTATATAGGTACTTGAAGTTAGAATTCTTTCTGGTGGGATAAGATCTGCTATAGCAAGGCCAACACTAGAGATAGAAAAAGTCCAAATATGTACATAGTTGTATTTTATTTTTTCTTTGTAATTATTGTATCTAGTATAATGTGGTATAAGAACAAGATAAAAACCTACGTAGAAAAATCTAATTTTTTTTTGTAAATCTCTTATGATGTCCTAAGAAAGGTTATGCTAGATAGTATGTATAATGATAGGTATTAGCAGAGATTAAAGTAGTCTTTACACATGATCTTGAGTTGGCTACAATAGTATTTGCTTTGAAAATTTGGTGACATTATTTATATGGTGAGAAATGTAGGATATTCACTGATCATAAAAGCTTAAATATATGCTCACTCAGAAGGAGCTTAACTTGAGACAACGCCTGTGACTAGAATTGTTTAAAGATTATGATTGTATTGTAGATTATCATCTAGGCAAAGCCAATGTGGTGGCAGATGCTTTAAGTAAAAAGACCATTTTAGCTTTAGCTTTGCGACATAATAGATGGAGAATAGCATCTGATGGAGCTCTAATAGCTCAATTAAAGGCCAAGCCCAATCTGAGATAAGAGATTATCAATGCTCAAAAGCATGATAACAAGTTGCAACACCTTATGCTGTAAGTTTAAGAGGTAAAGCAGCTTAATTTCTCTATAAGAGATAATGGGAATTTGTAATACAAAGATCGGTTATGTGTACCAGTTAACGATAAAATGAAGAAAAAACTATTGCATGAAGCCTAAAACACTATTTTTACCATGCATCCTAGTGGGAATAAGATGTATAAAGATCTAAAGCAGTATTATTAGTGGCCTGGTATAAGCGTGGTGTAAAAAAATATGTGTCAAAATGTTTAACTTGTCAACAGGTTAAAGCTGAGCACTAAGTTCCATATGGTTTAATGAATCCCATTCCAATTTTGCAATGGAAATGGGAAGATATTACTATGGACCCTTTCACTTAGAAGAAGCATGATGTTGTATGCCTGATTGTAGACAGGTTTACCAAGTCTGCCCATTTCATACCTATTTGCTCTAACTATTTGATGGATAAGCTGGTCGAATTGTATGTGAATGAGATAGTAAGGCTGCATGGAGTACCCATGTCTATTATTTCTAACCGTGATCCTCAATTTACTTCAAGATTCTAGAGCGGTCTACAAGTGGCTGTAGGCACCCGACTCAATTTTGGTGCCGCATTTTATTCTTAGAAGGATGGACAATATAAAAGAGTTATTCAGGTATTAGAGGATATGCTTCTGGGTTATGTGCTAGAATTCCCTAGTAACTAGGATAAGTATCTTCCTTTGACGGAGTTTGCTTACAATAATGGTTACCAAACTAGTGTTGACATGCCACCTTATGAGGCATTATATGGTAGGAAATGCCAGACTCTTCTGTGATGGACATGTATTAGGTTAGAGATAGAGTATTTCTAAAAGTTTTACCCTACAAGAAGATATTACGATTTGGAAAAAAGGGTAAGCTTAGTCCATGCTACATTGGTCCTTATGAGATTCTTAAAAGAATTGGACTTGTAGCTTATAAGTTGGCTCTTCTTGAAGAATTGGCTAAGTTACATGATGTATTTCATATTTCCATGTTGAGAAGATATCGGTCTGATGACTCACACAAGATTCTTGTACAAGAAATTAAAATGCAATCGAATTTTCATATAAAGAAAAACCTATATCCATTTTACCTAAAGAGGTTAAGAAACTAAGAAATAAATGAATACCCTTGGTTAAAGTATTCTAGCACCATCATGGAATTGAAGAAGCAACTTGGGAACCCAAATCTACCATGAGAGCTCAGTATCCCCAATTATTCAATACAGGTATGAATTTCAACAATGAAATTCTTTTAAAGGGGAGAGAAATGTAAGGCCCCAACATGTACCCTAGTAGCAATATGGCATGTCTAATGTGTAGTGAGTACATATACACGAGTTAAAAGGTATAACAATAATTAAATTAAAAGGAAAGAGTAAATTAGTAATTTAATTATTTTTGGCCTAGACAAGCATAATTGTATAAATTAAGGATTAGAATATAACAATTAATGATATTGCATGCCAATGTGGGAAACTAAGGGAAAGTAAGGATTTAATGGGTAATTAGCCAAAAAACTTGACACTTGGACCATTAAGACTTATAGATGTGTACTACTGGAAGGTTGTATGAGATGAAAGGGGAGAAAGAATAAGGGAGCATGGGAAAAAGGGGACTATATTTTTTAGATTTCCTATCCTTCTGTCCTCTTCCAACTTAATCACACTAAGTTTACATGCTAAGAGTTTGATCAAATCCTAGGTGGAATCAAGGTAATTGGTGATCTATTTTCTCTTCATGTTTATCATTTTTGCTTGATTTTGCATGAGCTAGAGCCATGGGTTGAATTTGGGATTGAGATATGAATTTTTATTGTTTCTAGTTGGTGAATCAAGTGGAGTTAAAGAGAAGGAGAAGCACAGAAGGAGCTTATTTGGCCAATATCAAGGTTTGGGAACCTTTTCTCTTGTGATTATGTCAATTATGTGTTTTTGTTGATGAAATTGTGAATTTGGTTGTTATTGTGTTAATTGATGATGATTTTTCTTTAGTGAGATAGGAAATTGTATAAGGGTCACTTTTGACCAATTTATGTCAATTGGTTCACTTAAACCAGTTTTGTTGGGATGGCTAAATCTCATCATAGGAATGTCCAAATGGAGTGATTCTAATGGGAAATGAAATTCAACTCATGGATCTAAAACTTTTGTTTAGAAACCTAAGCCTAATTCTACCTTTAAAGCCCTTGAAATTTAGGTTGAACTAGGATGATAGTTGCTACCCTATCAATGGGAGCAGTCTGGGTTTTTGAAGACACATCTCATGATTTAAAAGTATGATTGGCTTGATTTTTGATGTTTTAGAAATTAAAAACATAAAGGAACAACTTTTTAGAGACCATATTGCATGAAAATGTCGTTTAATAGGTCTAAAATAGCATACAAGTTGAACCTAGAAGTCTGTCTCTAGAATTTTAGGCAAAATGGTACCTCACAGTCATAACCAATCAGTTACCACCATGAACCCTTTTCAAAACCGAATTTTTACCTATCTCACAGTCACAACGAATTAGTTGCCACCATGACCCTCCCATGTTTCCACTTATACTTGATTTTTAAGTCCCGGAATGTCATCGAAAATTACCTGGACTTTCTCTAAAAATTTTAAAGTATTTTAAACATAAAAATAAGGGCACAAGATGACATAAAATGTATATAACACATGTTGAAAAGTTGAAATAAATGCATATGAATCTTTGTATGCATAATGTTACATGGCATATGATGAATGATAATAACTTGTGTATATCTGGCATGTGGTGGTTACAAAGCATTGTGTACCCGTGTTTTTAGATATATTATGTTTTAATATAAGCATGGCCTACTAGAGTCTGAGTTATGAGTAAATAGGCATGCCTAAATGGTTGCATCTATTGTTCTATTGGACACTTTGGTGTCTTTTGTTAAAGGTTATACTTTCTATTAGAGACCATGTCTCTTCTAATTTCTAAATCTGATGATTTTTGATTTAGAGGCAATGCCTCTTTTGTGTAGATACCAATGGTATCTTTTGTTCTATCCCGTTACCCGTGTCTTGAGACAATAGCAAGCAATTCTGAAATAATATATTTTTGTTACCTATTATTTGCTATAATTTATTATGAGAGTAAATTCATTCTAATTCTATGATTATGTATTCAAGAATGGCTAAGTTAAATTATTTTGTTTTATGACTTACATAAATTACTTGTGTTCATTTATTTAGTATGTCTCATTGTGTGTGTTATTATTGGGTGACTGCTATGGGTAGTTGCCATTTAGTATTCTTATTTCCCACTAAGCTTTATGCTTAGCACGATGGTTTATTTCCTCCATGTAGGTTTTGAATAGTGATTTTAGGAGTGGGACAACTGCTAAGGCCAAAGAATTTTTTGTATTATGATGATTTTGTAACAAACATTTTGTTGTAATTATAATAGGGATGAACCAATGTTTGTACAAAATAGGTATATGTATTAATGATGTTATGTAATATAATTTTAAGCTATACAAAGACTCTGGATGCTTGTATTTGAAATTGGAATGTATATATATAAAACTCTGAGAAATGTATGAGTTATTCTTATATGTTTGCTATTTTAATTAGTCTATGCTTGTGTACACTCACCTATCCTCTTAGGGGGTATGAGGTTGTCATAAAGTTGCTTTGTGATTTCCTATTTTCGCAAGTATCGGGATACGAGCTCGGGGTGTGTGTAGAATGGAAAAGGTATTTTTCCTTCTTACTGCACTTGCCCTTCCTTTTGATTTTCTTGGAGATAAGGAAAGGGATAGCTATTTCATCCCTCCCAGTATGTTTCCTAGTAGACTAGTTGTGGGAGTCCCCTACATCTATTATGCAATGTCTCGAAAGAAAAATATTTCACTTTCTTTCGGAACTAGCGCATAATTTTTTGCTTTCTTTCAATCCTAGGGTTTGTTTTTGCCATCTACAGCTTCTCCATGTAGTCTCATAGACTTTCATGGAGTTTTGCATTTTGACCCTCTTTTTGCAACTGCAGCCATCTGCGGTTTCTCCATGTTTCTCCTAGTGGAGGTTAAACACTCTTGCTCAACCATCAACTCTCAACGAGAGAGCCAAATGATAAATTCAAGATTTTCATAGAAAAGGAATAGGATCCTCATTAATGAATGAGGGAAGTCGATGTGAGTTTGATGAGCTACGACGGGTCAGATGATAAAACATGAAATCCTGCAAAAAGGAGCTTACCCGATCGGACCGGGCATTAGTACTCTGAAACTTAAGTTAGTAATCGGGAGAGAGTAGCTTGAGAGAGAATACATAGAAATTAGATGCCTTATTTTAGAATAAACCTGCTATTTATAGAGTTGAGGAATTTAAATAGTAATCGTAAATAGTAGGCCTACTCTATAGCAGGTATGGATTGGCAAAGTGATGGTGATTTGACAGAGGCATGTGTCAGATACCTTTAATGTGTCAGGAATTAGTCATGTTCGATCAGACTATCTCATTCCATGCATCCCAACTAAATGGCTAGAAAGGCTTGCACATCTTTGGGCTTTTTAGTGTTAAGCCTTCTTGGATGACCCTTAATGGGCTAGGCTTAATTTTATTATTAGAGCATTATCAAATACCATAGTTAAAACTCTAAACCATATACCTCTATCTTTACCCATTTTATTTGGTACGACTTCGAAAAGATATTAAAACAAATATCTTTACCCATTTTTTTGTACGATTTCAAAAATATATTAAAACAAATGTATTTAGCCCTTCTCACTCGTGCATCGCTTTAGGGTTCGACTATAATGATATATTATAAAGTAATTCTGTTCTGAATTCATAAAAATAAATACTTATATAGTACATTTATATAAACACTAAAATTAGCCCATGAATGAAAGAGAGTTTGGCATAATATTGAAACACAAATTCAAGAAATTACTATAACTAATAAATTGGCCCAAACCTAAAATTTCGCCCAAAGTTGTCCAAAAAAAATGATTCAAATTAAATTTAACCCACAAAAATATCCATTGAGCCAACCCAAAAATTATCCATCTTATTCCCTAATCCATTGGGTCTATACCAAGTGCCCAATAGGCCTACCCCTTTTCACTAAGTCTAGTTCCTCTCTCTCTCTCTCTCTCTCTCAAAATTGTATGTCCCTTCCACCCTCACTGCCTGTAATATCTTGGAATCAATACAAGCATGAATAGTACTTTTTGATAGTGAATAATGACACTGAGGATGAATAATACCATCTCGGACCTATCAAGACTCAAAAAAAAATTTATGTTTCCATTAGAAAGTACAATTTATGACGATTTTAGTGGTATAATTTGAGCTAAAATTGAAGTCAAATATCCCTCTAAAAGTAAAAAACAAAAATAAATTTCTGAATCAAAAAGGGGTCAAACTAACATTAACTGGATTGAAAATGTTTTACTAACTTCCAAAAATTATTCCAATTGCATAGAACATTTTAAAATAATAAATATTAATTTTCAGAAGTAAAAAATAAAATTTTGGACACTTTTAAATTTTAAGATTTTCGGACTGGCTGAAAATGTTTCTATTCCTTGAAACCTATTGAAACGAACTCCGATTGACTCGAAATTTAACATCTTAATTATAATATTTAGAAATTTTTGGAATAATTTTGATAAAAAAATAAAATAAGAATGGATGAACCAATAAAAAATTAACAAGTGACACAATAATTACTAGTTGGTTATTTGGGTTTGGAAAGGAGTCTCAAGATAGCATGAGAAAATATATTAAATTTTCAAAATCAAATCAAAGTGTGAATTTATCAACAATTGAAAACAAAAAATAGATTAGCATATTATTGTTATTTTGTTAGACTAATTTTTACTATTTGTATATTTAATATTTGTACAAAGTTTTATTTTTGGAGTACAATTAAATTATTAATGAAAATTTTATACATATATTAAAAATTATTTTCATTAAAAAATATAGGTTATAAATGAACCAATATACATTAAAATCATGGGTCAGTCCAAGCTCATCCAACCCATTTGAACATTGGCTAATTTATGATTCATATTTTTTAGTTCATTTATTATCTGCCCATTTATAATCTAATTCAAATCTGCCAATTTGTCACCTCTAAAAAGTTCTCTTCTAGTCTTATTAAATGGAAAAGGAATTTGCACAAAAATGCACCAATTATTGGGATTTTTTTACAATTATCTCCTTGCTTTATATCTTTTTAAAATATATTTTTTTTAGAAAAATGGTCAAATTTACTCTTAGAGTATTAAAAACAGTGCATATTCGCCCATTGAATATGTTTTTAACCAAATTTACTCCCAAATCATTAAAAAGTGTACACATTTACCCTATAAGTATTCTTTTTTGTCAAATTTTCCCTTGTTATTATATGATTGACTCAAATTTGCCATTAAAACTAATAAAACTGCAAAAAAAAAAAAACACATATAATATGCTGGTTGAAGTCACGTAAACTTACCACATGTACAATTAGATTAATACCTTGTTTTAACTCTAGAAAAAAGGTTAAATATTTTTTATCATTAGATATTTTTTATTTCATACTCAGAGTCCGATTATTTTGATAAGATTAATATTAGAAATTTTAACTATTTTTCAAGAGTTAAAAAAGGAAATCAATTTATAGTATATATTTGACAAGCTTATGTGATTTCAATTAATTTATTATATATATATATTTTATTTGCATACCCATAGTCTCATTATTTTAGTTACAAATTTGAAACAGTTATATAATAGAAAAAGTTGCTTTGGCCCAAAAACAAGTAAATGGATAACATTTTCAATACGTCATCGGAAAATTTTGGCCCAAAATATAGTTAAGGGGCATATGTGTATAATTTTTAATCCTTTAAAGAGCAAATTTGACCTTTATCCTTTTTTTTTTTTTTAAAAAAAAAAAGGAGAAATCCTTTCTAAAAATACTTTATTTTTTTTAGAATTTTCCTGTTCTTGATCACCATCACATATCTTCCCTTTTCTTCTGCAATTTACCTTCTTATTGTAAACAGTTATTATCTTCTCATATTCATCTTTTTGTTAGATACAATATTTTCATTTTTTTTTCTAAGATCCAGTATTTTTATTTTTTGTGATTCAATTTTTTCGACGAATTCAATCATATTTGTTGCCTTGAGCAATCAAAAGAAAATAAAGTTGGTGATAAAGAGTTTTCTAATTTTCTGGTAATGGGTTAGGAAAATAACAATGAATAATATGAATTTTAATTCTAAGAACTAGTGGCGTCGTGCTTGCGCCAACCTTTTCTTCAACTGCGCATGTTGAAAGTAGTCTCTCAAAAGATATATCTTGGCATATCAAATTGAATGTATCGCCGATTTATACCGAAATCAAGTTAGAAACTTTAACAATTCAAATCGATATATTAGTAGATATATCTTAGTATATATCTACTAAGTGAGAATTGGGAAACCAATTGGAACTTGCGAAAATTAAAAAAAAAAAAAAAGGAACAACTGAACTCTGGAAGTCATGCAGGTGCTTGTAGCCATAAGTTCTTAACTTTTGCAATGAAGCCAATAGAATAGTCTACCTTTGAATTTGGTGCAGCCATAGACAACTTAAGCATTCCCTTGTCTGAATCTATCTCACAAAAAGATTGTCCACATAGTCAAAGATGAATTAAATGGTGGCTCACTTTGTCTTCTATTCCTCTCCATGCCAATCCAAATCAACAATTCAAATCGATATATTAGTGGATATATACTGAAGTAAACAATAGAAGATTGAATAATGAAATTTGGTACATATGGATGTACGTGAAAGAAGATGTACATGAAAGAGATTTCAGGTAATGCATTTTGGTGTGCTAATAGGCATATCTTGGTATACCCAATTGAAGTTTGTGATTTTCAATAATGTAATTTGGTAAATCAATAGATTTAGTAATTTGATAATTTGGTAAATCGAGTAAACTAACAAGTAATTCTCAACAATGTAATTTCGTAAATCAGTAGGTATTCATGAAAGAATTTGTCAAAACCAGTGATCAAATCCTTATTCCTTCTCTAACCTCCTTGGATCACCCTTCTAATTATTTCCTTATCTTTAACTATTTTGGTATTTTGACTCTTTCAATCACTATTGATAGTATTTCTACGATTATGAGTATTTTTTTTTTTTTTTGTTAAAGCATGAGGTGTTCTAAGCAGACTCATATAGTTGAGAGGCACTTTTAAACCATACCATAGTCAAATTAATCCCAATTCGAACCGGATTGACCCACTATGAAGGTAAAACTCTCTTAATATTGATTTTCTCCATTAACAAAACTCGAATTCAAGACCTTGCTTAAAAAGAACAAGTGTTAAATCACTCTAAATAATCAATATTGATATTTATGAGTAAAATTTTTATAATAATTTTGGTTAGATTTCAATCTTTAAAATTAAAAAAAAAGGTGAAGATAAATTTTGGTTTAAAAATAAAAAGGGTATTTTAGAAAAAATGTATTTTTTAAAAAAAGGAAAATCTGAAACTTTAAAATTGAAAATGCATTTTTAAAAAATTACGTTAAATATAACTTTCGCTGGAAAATTTTTATTCAGATAATTGTTTTCTATTAAATTTTTCATTATGGGGAAAAAAATAGTTCCAGGCATATTTAAGTTTGTTGTCTTAGTTTTCGTTAATTTTCTGTTATTATTGGCTTTAATTATTTATGAAATTTGCTAATTGATGGACTGTTAAGTCTCCACTCTGGTTTAGTGGCATTAAAATAAGTTTGATAAAATATTTGAAACATATTTTGGAGAGGATATAAATACATTATATTAAAAATTAAAAAAAAATTTGAAAAAATAAAAAAGGAATCCCTCCTTACACCTGTTTGGAAACGTTTCGGAAACATATAGAAATATCTAATGGAACACACAAACACTGAAGTTCCAACTCACTCTGTTTCTTTCCTCCCAAGCAACAGAGCGCGCGCGCGAGAGAGAGAGAGTAGCAGTGGAGTGGGAGAAGGTAACAATAGCGGCTACTACTTCCCTTCTCCAACAACACCCACTCGCCATTCTATCTAAAACCAGTCAAAAACACCCGCATTCCCAATCTCAGGCAAGTTTTCACTTCGCTCTTTGCTCTCCTCTGTATCGTTTCTCAAATTTGATTTTTCATTCTTTTTTTTTTCTTTCAAAAATCACGCGTAATTAGTAAAAGAATTCAAATTGTAGTTTTGGAATTTGATGTTTCTTCTCAATTGGGGTTTCGATTCTCTTTTTTTTTTTTTTCTGTGATCAAAGCGTTATTTTTTTTTTCCTGAAATATTTTCAGGGATAATCAACAACCCATGATTCAAAAATCCAATAACGTGAGATTGGCTCCTGGGTACAGTTTTAGGCCTAAAGACACCCAGTTGGTTGGTTATTATCTTTACAAAAAACTCACAAACGGCAGCTTTATGGGCGTGGAGGAATTGTTGGTGAATAATTGCGATTTGTATGGGAACGAAGATCCATGGCAAGTGTGGGAGAGATTCTGCAGGAACTCAGTATTTGATGATGTTGATGATCTTTATTTCTTCACTCCGCTCAAGAAGAAAACCAACAATGGATCTAATTTCGATCGCAGAGTTGGGGCTGCTGGTACATGGCATGGCGAGGATAAACGGCCTGAGATTAAAGTCAGAATCAATGGCGAACAAAAACATGCTATTAAGAAAAGATATACCTATAGAAATCCTTCTTCTGTTCATCATTGCCGGTGGGTCATGCACGAGTACAGTCTGCCAGAGATTAGCACTAGCTGGGTGCTTTGCCGTTTAAGAAAAAATGATGCAGTTCCAGCTGTGGAGAATAAGAAGAAGAGAAAAGTTTGTGATTCAAGCTCCCAACTTGGTGAAACTAGCTGCTCCAAGCGTCCAGCAATTCATCATACGCCACAACGAGAGTTTGCATTGAGGGTAGATAATGAAGATCAGATTCAACAACAAGAGTTTGTACTGGGAGCAGACAATGGAGGAGCAATTGAACAGATTCCACAACCAGAGTTTGTCTTGAGTCCAAGTGATGGAGAAGCCGTTGATCAGAGTCCACAACAAGAGTTTGTTTTGACTCCAAATCATGGAGGAGCATTGAAGCAAATTCCATTGGGAGACTTTGTCTTGAGCCTAAATAACGGAGAAGCAATTGATCGTAGTCCTGAGTTTATGTTGATTCCAAATAATGAAGAAGCAAGTGATCAAGTTCCACAACAAGAATTTGTCTTAAACCCAAATAATGAAGAAGCAATTCATCCAATTCCGCAGCAAGAATTGGCGTGGAGCCCAAATAATGGAGAAGCAATTGCAGCGAGTGATGATTTGGGTTGTTGTATGGATTTCATGTTTGCCGAGGATTGGGGTTGTTCCATGGACTTCATGTCCGCTATCACTGGCGATGATGTAACTAGGGCAGAGTGGCTTTATGATATACATTAGTTATAACATAAAATGCTTTATTGTCAGAAATAGAAGATGAAGTTATTAGGTCATTAAACAAATTGTTTATTAACCGCCAACCATTTATGCTATTAATGAAAGTATTAAATTTCTTTACTGTTTATCAAACTCTATTTTGGTGAAATAACATATATTTACGAAGTCAGCAACTACCTGAGGCTTGTCACTGCTACAGTACATCTTGTCATTTTCATCCATACGAAGAAAGGATTAGTACCTTTATTGTATGACAGATTTGATAATGACATGTTCTGCAAATTGTAATAAATACTTGCAAGAATACAACATATTCCAAAAGGAAAAATCTGCTGATGCTGCAACAATAACCAAGTCAATGAGATGTATTACCCTTAGCAGCCTTCTTAACAGGTGGTATTTGATGAAATTTAATGCTTCTCGAATTAAAAGGCAACAGCAAAGGATATTCTAAATCATAACCACGTGCACAAAACTCTTTTAAAAAATGTGCTAATTCAAGTTAGTTTTCATGTAATTATGTTTTGGATACATTATGTCGTAATAACAAATTCTAATATAGCACTATCGAAGTCATTGTTACTCTCAACTTTTTCTTTTTATTATATTTTTACAGGGTTTCATTTTCGTGCCTTTTTATTATTTTTGTAATTTTATTCGTTTATCCAATAACAACTACAAACAAATGTAGCACTGCTTCACGATGTAGAATTTTTTAGAATAACAACGTAGCACTGCTCCAAGGTTAGAGGTGATCACGAAACGGAACAAGGCCGGAAAATTCTCCCTCACTTACTTCTCTATCAGTGGCGGAGATTCCCCACCTCGCCCTCGCCACCAATATCGGAAAGAAAATTTTCCTCGTCCCCACTTTGCGAGGATCCTTGTCCCCCGCGGGAATTCTCATCTCCCATTTTTTTTTATTTTAAAATATAATATTTTATAAATAATTAAAATTAAAATATAATATTTAATAAATAAAAAATTTAAAATTAATAATAATTTAAAATTAAATATAATTTAAAACTTAATAATTATAAAATTAAGTTATATTTTAATTTTAATTTTAATTTTAATTTTAATTATTTATAAAATATTATCTTTTAAAATAAAAAATATTTTTTTTTGCGGAACAAAAATTTCCGCAGGACAGATACCCCATTCCCCATCTCTGATTTTAAGACGAAAATTTTTTTTTTTCCGTCCCGTCCCCACAAAGGAAAATTTTGAAAATTTCCTACCCCGAACGAAACGAATCCCCGCCGGAGCCGGAAAATCCCTATCCCAACTATTTATTTGCTGTTGTGATCATAATGTCACAGAAAAATAGGTAGTTCAATCTTAACAATTAAATTGCTATACATAATCGAATGTTTACGTAGATAATTCTCCTTATTTTGGTCATATATTAATTTTAGACAAACAAGTTCCTACATCCCGAAACTTTTCCATTTTTTTGTTATTTTCTTCACGCTTTGTTTCTCACTATTTTGCTTAAATATGGCAATTTTCTTATCCCACTAAATAAGGTCAAAGGCCTCATTTAAGGATATAAATAACATATTGGTAGTTAAGACATAGTTATTATAATTTTATATTTTTAAAAAATTGAACTGAATAAAATATTTTAATAATTTCATCAAAATATATAAAATATTTGCATATAAATGCAATTTTTAACTATACTAAACCAAATTCCGGGTTACATTATTGCCAATTGATTAAACATGGATAGAGTGATGATGAATGCGTGAAAATATTAGAAAAATGCAAATAAACAATTTCAAGAAAAGGGAAAGGAGGTAAAGTGATAGTGATAGATTCGGTTATAAATGAGAAGAAAGACGAACATGAATTAACAGAAACAAAACTGCTTATAATTAGATCTGACAAAATTGAATCAAATTCAAAATCTTCGTCCAGATCCATCCAAAAAAGACCTCAACCCAACTCAATCCAACAAAATGCCCATTGAGCCAATTGAAAAATTGCCAATCTTCTTCCCTAACCCATTTAGGTCTTTATCAGGTGTCCAATGGACCTCTTTCAAAATTTTCAGTTCGCCCCTCTTTCACTCTAATCCGGTTCCCCCCCTCACAATCACGATTTGCTTTGTCTCTTCCACCCTCGCCGTCTCTCTACCTCTCTACCATCAAGTCATCGCCGGCCTCCAACTATTCAGTTTTCCTTGGCCAACACAAAAAAATATTATGAAAATACAATCGCTAAATACAAGCGTCATGAAATGTTTTTATTATCAAAATATTATTACGCCAAAAAACTAAATTCAGCTGGTCATACCAACAGCTGAACTTGAACTATACATGCCCTAGCTCAATCTCATTATTAAAAATGTTCAGGAAACGGATGTTAACTCGTACACATTGCTGCAAAATGATTGAAAATGGTTTCCAAAGTTGCTTGGCTGATGCTGTATTCTGCTATGCCCAGTTGATTCCTGAAGTCCAAGATTCATTATTTCAGTGAGCAAGAACAAGTGAAGAATAACCAACCAATAATTTAAAATATTAATGAATTTTTGACCTATTTCGCTCCAGGTGTCCAAAAACATCGGCTAGTGAGAGACTCTCCATCAGTGGAAGCTGCAATAAATTTATAAATTGGTCACCACTCAGGTTATAGGACCACATAAACTTTTCCTCAGAAGAACAACCAACAATGGAACATCAGCATTCTCACACACTGGAATTTGCCAACTAACACTTTACCTGATATTTAACACTCAAACCATTACACCCTTGAACTGTTGCACCAGGAAAAGAAGACAGAACAAACGAATCGATAGCAGAAAACTTTTCTTTAGCTAACCACCACTCCGAAAATGTTGGCAGTGCTATCCCACCTGTACAAGTTCACAAATAGCAAGATGAAGAAAGTATCTGGATTTATGAGCATCCAGTGTAAATAAAACTTAAAATTAAACTTGGCATGGAATTATCAGAGGAATAAATATCGATGAAATTACACCACAATTTGATATAAACTCGCATGAAACTGGAACTATCAGACGAATAAAATGGAGATGGAAATTGCACCCATACATAAGGCTCAGCTCAATAGATTTTGTACAGGTTTTTCAAGCTTCAGCTAGGGTTTGGACAGATTAAATGGAAACCAAAAATAAGATGACCGGCATAAGAATTAGACTTTCTTGAAGATGTACAAGTGCTACTGAAGCTGAAAAACATCATCAAAAAATTTATGTAGAGGCATGATAAAAACAGAACCCAATTATGGAGTTAGCATGTACCTTTTTAATTTTTATAATCAAATTATGATAAACCCATGTGCATGCCGGATATATATGTGTGCGCATTCATGCATGTGGGAAATTCAGATATTAGACTCCAGATTTTTCATTCCTTAATTGGCATTCAGTATAATGACACTACTCAATGGATTGGGGAAAGAACCAGGCTTGAAAGCTTGACCTTTACTCTTCACACGAAAGCTTCAAATTTCCTTGTTTAGAGGGGCGAAGTGACTCGAACAAAGCGAAGAGGTTCTTTAGCATAGGCTAGTCAGTTTACTTGGAGTAGCTTCCCTTTAAGTTGAAGTCATAAGGTAAGCAAGCCTCTCTAGTGAGAATTCTTACATTGAGAGAAAACTGACTCCTATGATAGTGAGAAGGTGGGTTGCGTATATAAGAACCCATTTGACGGTCTTTCTTAGGTCGAGTATTCAACTACCTGTTTTCCCTATGCTGCTTTGCTTTTTCAGAGTTCCCCTAATGAGTCAGATGTCGCATTCCTTTTCTAAATTTCTAAAGGCTTTCTTTCCTTCAACTACTCCACCAGTAGGGAGCAAAAGCAGGTTTTTTAGCTCAAAATAGTCATAGAATCGACAACTACTTCACTTATTAGATTAGTATTAGCCGCCTATCCCCGAATGAAATGGGATGGAATAGAAAGAACGCGTAGCGCTAGCACTATGGGATTGGTTTATTTGGGGGCATAAGCTTGTGAAGAAGCAAGCTTATCAACATTTTTTCATATTTTTCTGTCAAATCAAACTACAGAACACAGCCCATATCCCCTGATTGTGAAGAGACAAGTTCTCATACATGCAAAAATAAACATGAAATACAATTCAAAGAATGCATTCAGTTGAGAAAAATAATAAATAAGCCAAATAATATATGCAAGGACATTTACCATCTCTAACCAACTGCTCTGCCAACTGTTCACCAAAAACCCCATCAGAAGTGGGTGTTGAAGATAAAAGTGCCTTCACTCTCTCTTCATTGCCAAGCCACTGGCCAATCAATAATATCGTATCTTTTGACAAGCTGATCTCTGCTACTGATGCATTTTCAGATTTGGAGTCAACAACCCCGATGCAAACCTCAAGGTCAACGAGTAAGCTTCTTGGATGAGCGGGAATATTGAGAAGCCTTTCCTGAATAATTTGGCAGAGTCTTTCCAAGTGTTCAGAGCTAACCTCAGTGGGTTTTACCTGAGAACAGAGACCAAATTTGGATACTAAATCATGCTCTAAACTTCATCACACGAGTCCTATAAAGAGTTTCTGTTGGCAATTAATCCTTAATCTTAAACTAGAACGAGAGAAAGTCTTGTACCTCTAGCTCAAGGTGATTTCCGTATCGTGTTTTCAGATGTTGGGGGCTCCCTATGCATCTCAGTCTACCCCCGACCTTCAGAATCAGTGCCTTGTGTGAGCAGTCATTTTCAAGTTTTTAAACATTAAAGCTAGTAAGGGTAAGTATACCGGTACCATTATTCCAATGCGGGTACACAGTGCCTGAGCTTCATTCATGCTGTGGGTAGTAAGAATGACTGCCGTCTTGCCTTGTCTAGTTGACAAACGAGATATCACTTCCCACATAAATCTTTTAGCAATAGGATCCATACCTAAAATGATTTAACCGTTGAAAATGATTAATTCAACATGCTGATGACATACCGACAAATATGTATGTATTTATGCATATGTATATACTTTTTACAATGAAATTTGCAAGAAAATAAACTCTTCATCTAGTTAAAAAAAAAAAAAAATTAAGATATGAAGTTTAAGAGAAAGCGACAGAATACATTGGACCTGAAAGGAATAGCACATGATAAGATGCAAGCCAAAAAAATAACATAGGCTATAATATCCAGAAAACAATAAATGCTATGCTTAGCATTGAATCAGGTAATGACTTGAGGTAAAACTGTTGATCAGCATAAATTATGATTTCCATTACATAATGTCAACAAGTTTTGTTTTCCACTGGATTTATTTACACGCTACCTTTGCTTGATGGCAAAGAACAGGTGTCCACATCATGAATGTTAAATGCTCCTTGTAGGAAAAATCAGATTCTACAAAAATCTTGGAGAGCTTAACAGGATGTCTAGTTATAAATTTTAGGATTAATACAAAAAAAACCCTGAACTTGTAAAAAAAAAAAAAAAAGATGCATATCAGGCACTTTCAAAGATTTAATTTACCACATAAACTTATTTTTCTAATAACCACCTTCTAATGGCAATTTGATGACATGGAGAAGAGTGTGTGCTGAACCCACTAATAGTGCATAAGTTTGATATTTTTAGTAAGAAAATAAACAAATAAAAAAAAATAAAAAGGGCATTGAAACATTGTTTCTCTAGGTAGCTTCTCTCTTCTCCATAATCTTAAACACCTTCTCTCCAAGTAGATTGTCTCAAATTTAATAATCAAGAGGGATGCTGCTATAAGATGGCAGAGCAAGACCCAGATCGGAGGATGAGAAACCAGTGGCCCAGCATGTTGACAGCAGAGTCAACTGGATCATCATATTTGTGCTTCTCTTGATTTCTTTTCTTTTGGTTAATGGTTGGATGAACTTGGTGAGATCTGTGAGATTCTTTGTTTGGTTGACTATCTAGCAAATTCTTAGTACAAAACAATTCCTACAAAATTGTTTACAGCTGCCCACCAAATTTTTTTTTTTTTAAATTTCACTGTCAATTTTTAAGCTCTGTACATATAAATGAATGTGCTGCTTGCTAATGATCTCTGCAACACATAGGATTAGCATATTCTTGAGCCTTAAAAGAGCAGCAGAAAGTAAAATGAGGAAGGAATAATTAAGTCAAAGAAACTGCAGTCAAACAACAAATCAGTATGTGTCAATTTCTAATAAAAATTGCTAGTCAATTCAAAATACCATTCGTAAACGAAGGACACAATCAACAATATCACTTGGAGACACACAAACTGGAGCAACACATAAATAGCTTACAAAACCAATTACAGAAAAACATTGTTTATAGGTTAAAGAGTTTGCAAACCCAGAAATAGAGTTTGCAAAGTAAAGCAGAGAAGAGAGAGAGAGAGAGGGGTATTAGTGCATATGACCTCTTATTGTTGTATTGCATATGAGGGTGGCAGTTGAATCTGTACCGGAAGAATTGAGATTCATCTGCCATGATTAGAGATAGGAAGAAAAGGGGAAAGAAATAAAAGAAAAAAAAAAAAATATATATATATATATATATATATATATATATATATATATATATATATATATATATATATATATATATATTATTTAGATGGACATTTGTCATGGTTTTATTGGCCAATTTTTTCTTTTTGACACATCAGCGCATTTGGTAACTAAGCGCTTCAGTGTGTCTTAAGTGTAAAAAGGTGTTTAAACGATGTATTTAAAACAAGTTTAGGTGGTAAATTGAACCTTCGAAAAGCTGAAGTACCAGAAATGTTTTCTTTTAGCAAGTTTAGGGGTAATTATGAAGACGAACAAACATCAATAGTATGATCAAAGCCACAATCTCAAACACAGAGCATAGGTATACCAATTGAGTCAACAAGAAATTGCATTGCACTAACGCACATGTGAAGAACTTATAAATCAAATGAAAGATTTTCAAATTTAGAATGGGATGAGGATACAGAAAAGAAATCAATCTCCAATCGCCAATTAGCATGTTACCAGAAGAAAGAAGAATAAAGAATTTTAAGATTTCATTCTCCATTTAAAATAGGATTAGTCTCAAAAGAAATCCTGAAATTACTGCAAATTTTGCAATTACGAACTGTAGTAAGACAAATCAAATTTGGGCTAAATGCCACCGAAATCACTCACTGAAACATAAGAACAACTATTAACAGGGAAAAAAAAAATTCGATGGACTTGGTTGCCTATTATAGCCAATAGGCCAATCACACTACTATTATATCTTTCTACAATCCACATATTAAAATTGATTTCATATGAAATTAACAGCTTTCCATGCTTGACACTCGCGCACCAAAAACTTTAAATTTCCAAAGTACAGGCCTAAGAGCATATTGTGAAGACCTTGCACATTCTAGTTAACCCTTTAAATACATGTGGTAAATGAGCCGGGCACTATACGAGTCACAATTTTCTAGGCAATAATTGGATCAGGTCATAATCAATTCAGGTTTGTGACATTATTCTTTATATATATTTTTAAAAAATTCATTAAAAAAATGCATGCATAATTTGATATTTCAAAAATATAAACAGTCATCAAACTACAAATAATATTAGTCATAAATGGATCGGGACATACATGTCACAATCGTCAAGTTGGATGGAGTCACTTTGCAAGTCAAATGAATCAGGTTTGGGTCACATTTTTATGAGTGGATTGGATAGGGTCAAAATATGGCGCCTAGACCTTTAGAACTCAAAATATTTTATGGATTAGAAAAGAACTTTCACCGAGAAAGAAATGTAGGAAACTACATCATGAAGGACAAGTACTTCCTCCCATAAAACTCACAGACAGCTATGTAAACTGTTAGAATATCTATAAGTTGTTACAGATTGTACAGCCATTAAATAGCATAATTTTAGGGATTTTTCTTTTCTATTTTAGCTTTAGTATACTTGTATAAAACCTTGTACATTCTTCAATAGAATTAAGAGAATTATCTCTCACTTTCACATGGTATCAAAGCCTAGTCGAGTTTCTAGATTCCGTGTTTGAGTTTTCGTTTCTAGGTTTCTAGGTTATTATATCAGTAACATGCTCCTATTTGCGGTCACATGTCTGTGACCATTCTTCTTTCTCACCGCCACCAAAGGGAGGTTCGCCTTTGTCATTCTAGCCGTTTCACCTTTCTTGGTAACCATCGAAGCTGCGAGTAAGCCTCACACGCCGCTCGAAGTTCACCTCCGTTCCTCACATGGCGGCGAGTGACAGCGCGTGGCCTGTCCGCCGGTCATCCGATTTCTTCTCCGAAGTCGCCTTGTTGTTCCCGGTCAAATTACGGAGGCTGTTTGAGGTGGTTTTCCCTCTTGGTGCTAGTTGGTCTTCTCTGCTCCGATTTTGAGGTTCTGTTCACTCCGATTTTGAGGTTTTGTTCTCATGTTCTGCTCTTGAGGTTCTGCTACTCATCCTATTTTATTCTCTGGGGATTTGTTGAGTAGTTTGGGTGGTTATTTGTACTGGGTATATTGAATTTTTTTGCTGCATTGTTGTTTTTATTGCCTAAAATTATTTGCAACTGGTTTAAATGGTTGAGAATAGTGATAAAAAGACGGCTACTGAAATTATGTTTGATTCGTCCAAAATCATGGATAGAAAACTGACTGAAAATAACAATTATGCACAATAAAAAAGAACAATTCGCAAATTTGTGACGAGTGCAGATTTGAAGAACCATTTAACTAGTAATCCACCGTCTAAGGATGATGCTGTTAATCGAAAGAAATGATTAATGGAGGATTATAAGTTGTTTAATCAAATTCAGAATACTTTAAATCCCGTTGTTGATGATGTCGTAAATTATTGTGATAGTGTAAAGGAATTATGAAAATATTTAGAATTTTTGTATGCTTGCAAACGAGATATGTCTCGTGTCCATGATTTATTACTAAAGATTTATCGAGCGAAAAAAAAAAAAGCTCACTCTCTATTTTAGTATTATACCGAAGTGAAACAAGCATTTGAAGAAAAACGGGCTATGTTTCCTATTGTTGCTGATATTAAACAAATGTAAGAACAAGAGAAGCAGATAGTGATATAGTGTTTTTGTTGGTTAATCTATTTTGTTAGATAGTTTGTAATTAAGGGTAGAATAGTAATTTTTTTTAATACTTGTATACCCATAAATATACCCTTGCATCATTATTTTAGGGTAATTCGAGATAATAGAAAATTTTGAGTTCCACAAATCTACATGGTATTAGAGCCACTGCCGTTTCGAAGGTCGAGTTAGCTCTCTTCCGTAGTTGGTTAATTTTCGGTAACCCTTTTTTTTCCGACGAGTCTAGAAGGTCGTGTTTCAGCCCTTCTCTTTCGACACCGCCCCCATAAGAAGATAGATTGGGTCAAGCTCATCATCTCTTTTGCAACTTCATTGTCGTTTTGGTCATCCTTCTCTTCCGATTTTACAAAAGTTATGTTCTAGTCTTAAACGGAAATATACTTTAAAATGTGAAGCTTGTCAATTTGCTAAACATCATAGAGTATCTTATTCTCCTAGACTAAATAAACGTGTTGAGTCTTCTTTTTATTTGTTTTATACTGATGTATGGGGTTCATGTCCTGTTACATCCAAACTTGATTTTCGTTATTTTGTGAAATTTATTGATGATTATTCCCAGATTACTTGGCTTTATCCTATGAAATCTCGATCAGAGTTGTTTACTATATTTTATGCTTTTCATGCTAAATTAAAACTCAATTCAACAAATCCATATGTATTTTTAGAAATGATAATGTTAAAAAATATGTTTCACATTCTTTTAAATCTTATCTCTCTCAGCATGGTATTATTCATCAGTCTTATTATATTGTTACCCCTCAGCAAAATGATGTAGCCGAGAGAAAGAACTGTCACTTATTAAAAGTTGCCCGTGCACTAATGTTTCATATGCAAATTTCTGAATTTTTTTGGGTAAATGTTATTTTCACGGCTTGTTTTCTAATCAACAGAATGCCATCTTTAGTTCTTGGTCAGATTCTGTATTCTCTTCTTTTTCTCTCATCTACACTATTTCATCTTGCTCCTAGAATTTTTGGATGTACTTGTTTTAGTTCAAGACATGCGACATCAGGTTTCAAAACTAGATCATAAATCTCTTAAGTGTGTCTTTTTGGGATACTCTCGTGAACAAAAAGGATATCGTTGTTACTCTCCTTTTTGGGTCGTTATTTGGTATCTGCTGATGTTATATTTTTTGAGCATACATCTTTCTTTGATTTCTCTGTGTCTTCTCCTTCACAACCTAGCAATTCAGGGGACGATTTACTCAATAGTGTCGGTGAACAGGTAGCTTCTCCACCCTCTCGACCTGTTATTCGTCAAGTTTATTCTCGACGTATGCACCATTCTATCAAGACACCTCCTGCTTCGTCTTCAGATCCTCCATCACCACCAGATGCTAGCCTTGACCTTCCTATTGCTCTTCGCAAAGGTAAACACACCAATACTTACCCTGTTTCTTCTTTTGTATCTTACCATGCTTTATCTCCCTCCTCCAAGCCTTTTATAGCTTCCTTAGACTCTATTATTGTTCCAATGTCCCTAGCTGAAGCATTAGCTCATGATGGTTGGCAAGCTGCAATGAAAGAAGAGATGATGACCTTAAAGCAGAATCATACTTGGGATCCAATGCCTTTGCCCTCCCAGAAAAAGGCAATTGGTTGTAAGTGGGTGTTTACTGTTAAATGAATCTTGATGGTTCTGTTGCTCGATTGGTTGCTAAAGGATATGCACAAACATATGGAGTTGATTATTCAGAGACCTTTTCTCCAGTTGCAAAACTTTCTTCTGTTCGACTGTTTATCTCATTGGCTACTAATTACAGTTGGAATCTTCATCAACTTGATGTGAAGAATGCATTCTTGCATGGGAATTTGAGTGAAGAAGTTTACATGGAGCAATCACCTGATTTTGTTGCTCAGGAGGAGTCAGGGAAGGTGTGCAAATTGAAAAAGTCTTTATATAGTTTAAAGCAATCTCCTCGTGCTTGGTTTGGGAGATTCAGTACAATTGTGATTGAGTTTGGCCTACAAAGAAGTGCATATGATCACTCAGTGTTCTTTACATCATCTAGTTCTGGGTGCATTTTGTTGGTTGTGTATGTGGATAATATAGTGATAATTGGAAGTGATGAAGCTGGGATCACGAGGTTGAAAGCATTCCTTGGGACTCACTTTCAAACAAAAGATTTAGGACCATTAAAATATTTCTTAGGGATTGAAGTTTCTCGCAATCATAAAGGGATCTATCTATCTCAAAAAAAAAATTGCCTGGATTTATTAGATAGTGCTAGTTTTATTGAGGCAAAAGCATGTGATGCGCCTATGATACCAAATGTGAAGCTAAAAGCTGAATATGGAGACTTGTTTGAAGATCCTAAAAATATAGGAAGATTGTGAAAAATTTGAACTTACTATCACTCGTCCTGACAATACTTTTCCAGTAAATGTTGTTAGTCAGTTTATGTCATCTCCTAGAACCTCACACTGGGATGTACATGTTTTGAGATATTTAAAAGGTGCACCAGGATGTGTCATCTTATATCGAAATCATAGTCATCACACTATAGAAGGTTTCACATATGTAAATTATGCAAGAGATCTTTCAGATAGGCGTTCTACCACCGGTTATTGTGTCTTTGTTAGGGGTAATCTTGTTTCTTGGAAGAGTAAGAAACAGAGTGTTGTATCCCAATCCAGTGCGGAATCCGAATAGAGTTATGGCACAAACTACCTGTAAACTTATATGGCTACGTCATTTGCTTGGGGAGATTGGATTTGTTCAGTCTAAACCTATGAACTTATGGTGTAACAACCAAGCAGCTATTTATATTGCAAATAATCTTGTGTTTCATAAGAGAACCCAGCACATAGAAGTCGACTTTTATTTTACTCGGAAAAAGCTAGAAAATGTATCAATTGCAACTCCACATGTCAAAACAGGGAGCCAATTAGCTATTGTATTCACTAAAGCATTACCTGGAAATCAAATTGATTACATTTGTAACAAACTGGGCATGATCAATATCTATACTCTAGCTTGAGGGGAAGTGTTAGAATACCTGTAAGCTGTTACAAATTGTATAGCTATTAAATAACATAATTTTAGGGATTTTTCTTTCCTATTTTATCTTTAGTAAAATTGTATAAAACCATGCACATTCTTCAATAAAATTAAGAGAATTATCTCTCACTTTCACATAAACATATAGATACACAATTACCCTCTAATCAGGTTGGATATCTCTAAGAAATCCACCTAAAAATTCTTGAAGCATATGCCAAAAGAAACGATAGTCAATAACTCCATCTCAAAGAACAAACCAAAAGGCATAATCTAATTTTTGAAAGAAATCTCAAACACCACCACATCAACAATAATGAAGTTTCAACTTAATTATTGTTGATGAAGTGCTAAAGGCAAAACAATTTATCAGTTCAACAAAAATACAGGAAATTTGCAGCAGTTCTCATGCATTATTATCCTCAACTCAAAAAACAATGAAACTAGAGACTAAAGTCAATGTTTCCAAAAGTGACAGCATCAGAAAACTATATTGCCCTTTCTACTACTACTACTACTATCAATATTGCTGTTGCTGTTGCTGCTGCAGCTGTTGCTGTTCTTATTATTGTTGTTATTATTATTATCATTATTATTATTATTAATTTCGCTCTTTTCCCTATAATTGAGGTGCAAAGAAAAGTAAGGCTTCTCATGCTTACCAGTTGATGGCTCATCGAGAATTACTATTGGAGGATCGGCAATCATTGCAATTGCAACAGATAGTTTGCGCTTGTTCCCCCCACTAAGTGTGAATGCTGGTTTATCAGCATGCTTCAACAAGTCAAACTCCACCAGCTTATCCGTGACAACCTGCTTGGAGAGTACATTAAAAATCAGTCACATGATTCTTAATCCCAAAGCTCTATACATGAACATGGTGCTTTAATAAACATAAAACTGTTCAAAATATAACACTTGCATAGTAAATTAAGATTATTAAATTGTAAACAGAAACTAAGGAAAGTTAAGATCTTGCTCAGCATCTAACAATAATAGGAAAAAATCATGGACCGATAACAATTTCAAGAGAAAAAAAGGTGTGGACAAAGTCACAAAGCAGAAGTTATCACAACAAAATTTGAATACACACATTCTCCATATTGTAATCTGCAACTCCTTTTATTCTTGCATAAAGCTCAAGATGCTCCTTGACGGTTAAGAATTCCAAGAGAGCATCAAACTGGGGACAATACCCAATCTGCATGCAATAGATAAACCACAGAACATTAACCAAGTTTACAGATTATTTGTACATTATAACCAATCCGCAACTGATCAAGAATATTAGCTGGGTCTATAATGACAAATATTTACAAATATTCTAACTCCAGTTAGGAAAAAAAAAACAAAATAAATAAATAAAAAAGAAAAATGAAGCATACACGCTGACGAACAGCCTTTGGATTTTCTCGTATATCTTTGCCAAAAATAAAAGCAGTTCCATCAGTTGGAGCTTCTTCACCTGCAATCATTGAAAGCAGGAAGAAAAAGTATTTCTTCAATCTAACAACGTGGAAAATCAAACCAATGTTATATATTTCAAGTAACCAAATCATCATTGACTTATTTATTCTACAAGACATGAATTCCTCTGACAAACTAAACAAATTTATTGACAAACATAAATTAGGCAAGGTGAAATGCTTCAAACATTAAATTCATATCTTGACCACATTGTTGCATACCGGATAACATTGACAAAGTGGTAGTCTTTCCAGCTCCATTTGTTCCTAAAAACCCAAAACATTCTCCTGCTTGAACTGAGAAAGTCAATGAATGAACAGCAATTTTTGTGCCATGTTTTCCTCCAGGATACACCTGAAACAGAGGAGACATTACTATCACAATATAGCACTCAGTAGCAGTATCACCCTCACATGATATAAACTCCAAAGGAAACTAAAAAATAATAGGTACCTTCTGAAGATTGCGCAAATAGAGGATGGCATTATCAACAGACCCTGAAAGTACCCTGTCCGTTTCTGCTTTCACATCTGAATCTTCGTCGATGTCAGGAACAAGTTCTGAAGGAAATTTTAAAAGGGGTTCCAGGTAGCCAGAAGAGGAGTCAAGTGTGAGATTAGTCCAGTACTGCTTGATTGCACCCAGACTTAACTTGCCAAAAGGAAACAGTTCCAGTGCAATTGTCAACAGAAAGTAAACAATGCTCTACAAAGGTAAGCACATAACTCATATCAGACTATGCCTATTTTAATTAATCATGCACATAAAGGAAAATTATTAAATGAAAAAAACAGACAATAATTATGATATCAACATGTTAAATAAACAGTACCACTTGTAATGATGAGTTTAAGCTGCATGGCTTTGCAACATGCATAAAACTGCACTAAAGCTAATGATCACATGCTAACAGCAACCCACATTCTCATATAGTTAATACCACTACAAATGTATTCCTCTATGACTAAAAACACAATCTAAGTGTTGATTCTGTTTTTTGAATACTCATTTGAAACAAACACTTACAGATTCTATGGCTTATTTAAAAGAAAATATAATTAAAAAATGCAAAAGTTGTGTTTAAAGCTCAACTAGTCTATCACAGGAACATTTTATTGGTTAACAAACTTGTAGATTAAAAATAGACCACATCTAGACACCAAAATCCCACCACTGAGTATAGCTGTCCCCACCTCCCATGATGAGAGGGGTAAAGATAAGTATTGTACATAAAGCTTTATATGTAATGAAGTGTGGGAAAAAAAAATGTAAAACCTAATAAGAATAAGCCATTGACATGAAAATCAATTTGTGCAACTAAATCTACAAAAAGATTTGAATAATATAGATAAACTCCATGTTTGGTCTCACAACGAAGAAAATTATTATCAAAATATCAAGGCTAAAACTTTTATTTTGACCACGAGTCGTAGATTACTCCAGCAACTCGTTAATCTGCAGTAGATGAATAAAATGCCAATGAAACTTTTAAGAAAATTTTGAATAATCTTCTGGTCGTATAAGCTCTTATGTCCACCACAAAAAGAAGCCAGGTGACATGCTTTGTCAGACACCCTGCGGAAAGAAGGTGATTTCCAATAAAATCTCTTCCTGCATGTTCCTTTTTATGCGATTGCTCCTGTTGCCCATTAATTATATATATACATATATAAATTATTAATACAGAACCAAATCACTAACAGTTAGCTAACATAAATTTGGACAGCTTAAATATGCCAAAAAGGAATAATCACATTTCATCTATATGTGACACTGAAGTTTAGAGGAAAAGGCACTTATATAATTAGATTCAAGGAGAAGTTACTTTTCTGCATAATATTGATACAACAATTTGGAACAAAACCCTGTCCTAGCATAGTGCTAATAAAACTGCTGTTTTGTTAAGATGTAAACTCAAGACAAATATGATAATAGAAAGAGAAGGAAAAGACATTAACCTCAATGCCTAGGTAAAGAATGGAAGCACCAGTAACATTCCAATCAAAAGCCGCATCACTAGATTTATCTTTCATTCCTTGTCGTAGAAGAGCCAGTGAAGCAAGTCCATCCGCAAAGCAAAACCCAGGTGATACTCTGAAGAAGTTCTGAAATATGTTCATATATACCAGAAATGTCAGGAAAAATGACCAATTCATCTTGAATGTACCCATATAATCATCTATCAGAATGTGTAGTATACAATATTACATTCATTTCTTGCCATAGGTTAAAACTTCAGACATCATCACAGGGTAAACATGATAAAATGGGAGCCAAATTTAGGACAGGTGAAAGGTTTATCCATTGTTCTAAGTAACTTCCAATTGCAGGAATCAAAGTCAGGAAATAAAAGTCCCTACTTAAAAGCTAAAACAAAAGAAAACACTTAAGTGGGCTCTGACATGTCCTGCTTCACGATGCTTTTATGGTAGAAAACAATTATCTGGAGAAGAAACGAAAGAAAAAAAGAAAAAGACCTTGACGATCATGGACATTTTTAAGATTCTGATACAAGTTTTAAAGCAGAAAAAAAAAAATGTAAGTTTTCCTTAATTTACCAACGCATGCAACTGTTATTATAAAAAAGGTTCAGAATCAGAGCCATCAAAAATAAAGTCAATAACTACAGGACAAAGAAAAAAAACTGACAATGTAAAAGGAAACTGACCTTCAGCAAATTATTTGCACCTGCTGTTGTCTCAATAAGCCCCATGATGAATGAGATAACCATAAGAATCAGTCCAGTAAAAAAGTGGACCAAGAGAATCACATTCTGGGAATATAGTAAATGCAGCATTCATTATGATGCGAGCTTAATGATTTGAAAGTTAATGATACAGGAATTTTGCACTACCTGAGCCATGGAGTGATCAGAAAATAAGAATGTAAGGCAATAAGTTGATGATGCAATTGCTAGTCCATACTCCAAAAACATGAAAAGTGTTGGCAAGAAACAATCCCTCCCAATAAACTGCTCAAGACCTGCATTTCCAAACTAATTTTTTTAATAGGGCTAAACCACCAAAAGAAATAGTTAAAAAGAAAAACAAGCATAAATGTGACATACTGCAAACCAGCATTGATGGCTTAAAAAATGGAAACTAATTCGGACAGTATACAGAAACAAATGGAATGGCTTATTCTTGTTTTGCAATGTCCAGAATGAATCAGATCATTACTGTTAAGCAGGAGGACTTATAAAGGTTCAAAATGGTACCTATTCAGATTTTGAGAACTTAATGAATTTGCTGGTTTTGGAATTTGAATGCAAAGGATAGATCAGTCCTCAAAGTTCAGCAATATAGCATAGGGAATCTAGTAGCAGAAAGTAAATTTGGGTAACGTTAATGTGCTGACAATGACACGAATTACTATTTGAGATTGAGAACAAAGCATTCAGCCTCAAGTTATGAATTCATAGCACTTATGAAACAATGCGTACTTGCATTTCCTGTTCTAAGGACTTCCAATTGGGAGTCTTTTACAATAACTCAACGTGCTGGGTTTTCTCTGGCACTAGTCTTTTCTTGACTTGTGCATTCTTGTGCATTTCCCACCAAACTATAAAACTTTATTTTCTATGGTGAATTTGCTAGCCAAGAATGGGAGAAGAAAAGGAAAAGATACAAGTGTAATCTGTTGAAACCTATATCTCACATTTTATCTTCCATTTTCTACACAGGGCTTCCCTCCCACTTCCTCTGTTGATCACTTTTATTTTGTTTTCCATCTCTTATGAAGATGGATCAGACGGTGTGCTACCCATAATTTTCTCAAGATCATCTTGCTTCATAAAAGCACAAGGGAGGAAATTTATTTACCTATAATCAAGGGTCTAGAGAGCAAACTTTTATCAGACTGAAAGAACTGCTCCAGGAAATCATTTCAAGATAGAAAAAAAGTGAGTTTGTTTAGCTGTCGAGGACTATAAGGCCTCTCAAAAAGACGCACCCAAAAAAGGGACAAAAATGATTAAATCATCCAATGACACTTATCCACGCAAGCCAAATTGTTGAAGCCTACGCCCATTCAAATTGAACAGTATGTTCCTCAAAATATATAATTCTTAAACCAAGGACCTCTTTGTACTCTGTTCAATAAATTTCAAGCATAAACACACTTGAGGCACCAGTCTGAAACTCCAATGAGCATCCTATTCAAGAAATGCATTCCTGGAAGAAGCAACAATGATACCACAGCATGACTTAATGTGTTATGTTCTACAAAATCTTGATGTTGATTGATTCTCCTAACGAACTTGAACTAAGAGTATGTTGCTTAACATTTTAAGCAAGCTTAGATCTTTCCACCAAGCACAAATTATCAACATGAGAATCAAATGTTTGCCTGAAATCAAAATTTGTATGACCTAATATCATCAGAGAGAGATGGAAAAGAATGGAATCCCCAAGAATATACCAAAGATATAAAAGAGGGAAATCGCAAAAGATGTAGAAAATAAGAAGCTGACAAAGTCCCAGATGTATGTAGAAACCCAATATGAAAGGACAGACACCTGAGAACAAAAACATGTAGTTAGCATCCACTTCCCAAAGTAGTCGAAAGAGACAATTTGTGGAATCAAAAAACAGAATTTCCAAAATTAATAGAAAGTAAAATTTAAAAAGCTAATTTGGCTCAGGAGTAACCATACCCCACTAATCAACTGCTGGTTCTTAGCCTTCACTTCACGTTCCTGCATCCAACAGGAAAGAAAATGTGAACTGTTTTCCCATATAAAATAAAAATGGTCATATTTAAAAAAAAAAAAACACACCAATAAGGTGCAACAAAGTCAAGAACTTCAATTGCTGCATGCTACCTATCAAGCAGCCATCATTCAAGCCCAAAAAAAAAAGAGTAACAAATAAAAAAACAAGCTTTTAAAGTTTTATGAGAGCAGAAAAAGCAAGAAGGTAGAAACATCACAGAAGGACTACAGTTATTTTATGCCAAAATTACATTCACTGCTGCTAGGCTTTATGCTCTATATGATGAGCTCCTTGAGGAAAGATTCATCTGGTAGGTTAGTGACCCCAGGGAATTCATATGGTACAACTAGCATTATGCACTCAAAATGAGCAATAAAGCAGAGCATGTATGCTTAGAGAGTAATAAAATGCAGGCACAAAAACACAAAATCAGAGGAAGAAAAAATCCTTAGATGCCATCAGCTTGATGATTTACTTGACTTGTCATTTTTTACGATATAGGATTTATGTCAATAGCTGTCACAGATTGTACAGCTACTGTAGATAAATATTCTAACTGTTAGAGATTATAGCATAATTATAGGAATTTTTCTTTTCTAGTTTAGCCCCCGTATTCATTGATAAATACCTGTACCTTTTATAATAGAATTAAGAGATTATTCTCTCTGCTTTCACATGGTATCAAAGCCTAGTCGAGCTTCTAGATTTCTTGTTTGAGGGTTACTGTAGTTTCTCTGTCTGAGGTTACTGTTCCTTCTTAGGTGACTAGCGTTATTGCTTTGGGTCACTATCCAGTGATTGTTTGTTTGTCTCACTGCCACCACAAGGAGGTTCGCCTCCTTCAGTCCAACCTGTCCACGTTTTCCGATGACCATCGGAGCTGCAAGTAGAGCTCATGCGCCGATCGAAGTTGACTGTCACTTCCTCACGTGTTTGCAAGTGAGAGAACGTGGCTTGTCCATTCGATCTCCAACTTCATCTCTGGCATTGCCTGGTCATTTCTAATCAGATTCCGGTGTCTTCTTGAGGTGGTTTCCTCTTTTGATGGTATTTGATTTCTCTTGGAGATTCTGTTCCTTTTCTGCTCATTTGTCCTATTTTATTTCTCTAGTGATTTGTTAAGAAGTTCGGGTGTTTATTTCTATTGGGTATATTAAATCTCATTTGCTGCATTATCTATTACTTTTATTGCCTAAGGTTATTTGGAACTGGTTTAAATGGCTGAAAGTAATGATAAGAAAACTATTACTGAAACTATGTTCAGTTCGTCCAAAATTACGAATACAAAATTGACTAAAAGTAACAATTATGCACAATGAAAAAGAACTATTTGTAGATTTGTGATTAGTGTAGATTTGGAGGATCATTTAACTAGTAATCCAGCGTCTAAGGATGATGCTTCTAATCGAAAGAAATGGTTAATGGAAGATTATAAATTGTTTGATCAAATCCAGAACACTTTAAATCCCAATGTTGATGATGTTTTGAATCATTGTTATAGTGTAAAAGAACTATGGAAATATCTGGAATGTTTATGTGCTTGCAAACAAGATATGTCTCGTGTTTATGACTTATTGTTAAAGATTTATCGAACGGAACAAAAAGGTTGCTCCCTATTTCAGTGTTATACTGAAGTAAAACGAGTCTTTGAAGAAAAGCAAGCTATGTTTCCTATTATTGCTGACATTAAACAAATGCAAGAACAAGAGGAGCAAATTGTGGTGCAATTTTTTTTAGCAAGGTTGGGTTCTGAATATGATGTGGCACGCATACAATTGCGAACCGGTGAGTCAGGCCCTTCTTTTATTGAAGTTTATGCTCGTTGCCTTCAAGTTTGTAAAGATAGCAACATGCCTTCTGGTATGGTGTCCAATAACATAGTGGCACTGGTTAGTAATACTTCGAATAGTAATCGCGGTGGTAAAAGTGAAAATAATAGTGGTTTTGTTGTTGGAACCAGTGTCATTATTGTGGAGCTGAGGGGCACATTAAGAAGAATTGCTGGAAATTACATGGTAAGCCCCACAAGAACTCAAGTCAGATTAACAATAAAAAGTTTGCAAATGTAGCTATTCAGGATGGCACCCTATTACTTTCACAATCATCCTCACCTTCTGTCACCATCTCAACGGATGAGTATGCTCGTTTAACTAATGCCCATCAGCAAATTTTTGCCCCTCATGATTCACAACAATTATCTTCTGGGACATCAGTTTTAGCTAATACAGGTAACCCTACTGCATTTCTTTTCGCTTCATCTAGTATTTGGGTTATTAACTCAGGTGCTACTGATCATATAACTGGCAACACAAGTATTCTCTATTCTTTCAAGTCTACTGCTAATCTACCATGTATTAATTTAGCCAATGGATCTACTGCTTCTATTATTGGGCATAAGACAGCAAACCCCACAAAATCTCCCATTGTCATCTGTATTATGTTTATCATTATTTCCTTTTAGCTTGTTATCTGTTAGCCAAATTACCCAAAGTCTTAACTGTTGTGTTATTTTCTATCCCAACGATTGTCTTTTTCAGGATCTTGGGACGAAACATTCTTGGTAAAGAGTGTGGTGAATAGCTTGTATGCTATTGAATCAACTTGTGAACCGGTGCCTCGATCGATTGATTGCACAAGCTCATCTTCTCTTTTGCAACTTCATTGTCATTTTGTCCATCATCTTCCAGTTTTACAAAAGTTATGTTCTAGTCTTAAACGGAAATATACTTTTAGAGTGTGAAGCTTATCAATTTGCTAAATGCCATAGAGCATCTTATTCTCCTAGATTAAATAAATGTGTCGTGTCTTCTTTTTACTTGGTTCATACTGATGTATGGGGTCCATTTCTTGTTTTATCCAAATTTAGTTTTCGTCATTTTGTGATTGATGATTATTCTCAAGTTACTTGGCTTTATCCTATGAAATCTCGATCCGACTTGTTTACTATATTTTGTGCTTTTCATGTTGAAATTGAGACTCAATTCAACAAATCCATCTGTATTTTGAGAAGTAATAATGCTAAAAAATATGTTTCACATTCTTTTAAATCTTATCTCTCTCAGCATGGTATTATTCATCAATCTTCATGTATTGTCACCCCTCAGCAAAATGGTTTAGCTAAGTTGAAGAACCGTCACTTATTAGAAGTTAATCGAGCACTAATGTTTCATATGCAGGTTCCCAAAGTTTTCTGGGTAAATGTTTCCACTGCTTGTTTTCTAATCAAGCAAATGCCATCTTCTGTTCTTGACGGTCAGATTCCATATTTTCTTCTTTTTCCCTCATCTACATTGTTCCCTCTTGCTCCTAGAATTTTTGGGTGTACTTGCTTTGTTGAAGACATGCGACTTCATGTTTCAAAACTAGATCCTAAATCTCTTAAGTAAGCCTTTCTGGGATACTCTTGTGAACAAAAGGGTTATCTTGGTTACTCTCCTTCTTTGGGTTGTTATTTAGTACACGCTGATGTTATATTTTTTGAGAATACATCTTTCTTTGGTTTCCCTGTATCCTCTCCTTCGCACCCTAGCAATTCAGGCGACGATTTTCTTGTTTATACTATCAATGTATAGGTAATATCTCCTCCCTCTCGACCTGTTATTCGTCAAGTGTATTCTCGATGTGTGTACCATTCTATTAAAGCACCTCCTATCAGCCAGGACACAAACACCACACCTCCTGCTTCATCTCTAGATCCCTCATCACCACCAGATGCTAGCCTTGACCTTCCTATTGCTCTTTGAAAAGGTAAACGTACATGTACTTACCCTGTTTCTTCATTTATATCTTACCATGTTTTATCTCCCTCCTCCAAGTCTTTTGTAACTTTCTTAGACTCTATTGTTATTCCAACATTCCTTGCTGAAATATTAGCGCATAATGGTTGGCAAGCTGCAACGAAAGAAGAGATAATTGCCTCAGAGCAGAATTATACTTAGGATCTTGTGCCTTTGCCTTTCCAAAAAAAGGACGTTGGCTGTGGGTGTTCACTGTTAGAATGAATCCTAATGGCTTTGTTGCTCAATTAAAAGCTCGATTGGTTGCAAAAGGATATGCTCAAACATAAGGAGTAAATTATTCTGAAATCTTTTCTCCAGTTGCGGAACTTTTTTCTATTCGACTATTTATCTCTTTAGCTGCTACTTACAGTTTGACACTTCAACTTGATGTGAAAAATGCATTCTTACATAGGGATTTAAGTGAAGAGGTTTACATGGAGCAACCACCTGGATTTGTTGCTTAAGGGGAGTCGGGGAAAGTGTGCAAATTAAAACAGTCTTTGTATGGTTTAAAGCAATCTCCTTGTGCCTGGTTTGGGAGATTTGGTACGGTTGTGATTGAGTTTGGCCTACGAAGAAGTACATATAATCACTCGATGTTCTTTGCATCATCTAATTCTGCGTGCATTTTGTTGATTGTGTATGTGAATGATATAGTGATCACGGAAAGTGATGAAGTTGGAATCACAAGGTTGAAAACATTCCTTGGGACTCACTTTCAGACAAAGGACTTAGGACCATTAAATATTTTAGGGATTAAAGTTTCTCGTAGTCATGACGAAATCTATCTATCTCAAAGAAAATATTGCCTGCATTTATTAGATGGTGCTGATTTTATCGAGGCAAAAGCATGTAATGCACCTATGATACCAAATGTGAAGCTGAAAGCTGAAGATGGAGACTTACTTCAGATGCCTGAAAAGTATAGAAAGATTGGGGGAAAATTGAACTATCTTACTGTCACTCATCCTGATATTGCCTTTTCAATAAGTGTCATTAGTCAATTTATGTCATCGCCAAGAACCTCACATTGGGATGTTTGTATTTTGAGATATCTAAAAAGTGCGATAGGACATGGCATCTTATATCGAAATCATGGTCACCACACTATAGAAGGTTTCACAGATGCTATGTTGGAGATCTTTCAGACAGGGGCTCTACCACCAATTATTGTGTCGTTATTGGGGTTAATCTTGTTTCTTGGAAAAGTAAGAAACAGAGTGTTGTATTTCGATCAAGTGCAAACTTTGAATATAGGGCTATGGCACAGGCTACCTCTGAACTTATATGGCTATGTCATTTACTTGGTGAGATTGTATTTGTTCAGTCAAAATCAATGAATTTACTATGTGACAACCAAGCAGCTATTTATATTGCAAACAATCTTGTGTTTCATGAAAAAACCAAACATATAGAAGTCGACTGTCATTTTACTCGAGAAAAGCTAGAAAATGGATCAATCTCAACCCCATATGTTAGAACAGGAGGCCAATTAGCTGACGTGTTCACCAAACCGTTACCTGAAAATCGGATTGATTATATTTGTAATAAGGTAGGCATGATCAATATCTATGCTCCAGCTTAAGGCGAAGTGTTACGATATAGGATTTGTGTCAATAACTATTACAGATTGTATAGCTAGCGTAGATAAATAATTTAACTGTTAGATAGAGATTATAGCATAATTATAAGGACTTTTCTTTCCTAATTTAGCTCCTGTATTCATTGATAAATACCTATATCTTTTCTAATAGAATTAAGAAATCATTCTCTCTGCTTTCACATCATTCAACCAAAATCAAGTAAAACTAAGGACTGAGACGAGGATGTTACATTGAGGAGATGGAGGTTGAGCAGACAGAAAATTTGTACATGATACAATAAGTCAAGCAATCAAAAAGAAACAAGCTCGTAATGGTCTGTAAGAGAAGTAAAGCAAGGACGTACAGGTATTGCAAAAAGGCTGCAATATTCTATCAAGATCGCGTTCATTGTCGCTTAGTGCTCTAGACAAAGAACTCCTTGAAAGGAAAAATTCATGCACCGAGTTTGTGCCCCCAAAGAAAGCACATGGTACAAATAGTAGACAGCTTAGGCACTCTATATAAACAACAAAACAAAGTTGACTTGCTTCAAGAGTATAAACATATTGGTAATGAATTACAAAATTAGGGAGAAACCCTTCGACTACATAATTTGCTTGAGCAATAATGAAGAAAATCAAGTAACATAAAGACCATGAGGACTAAATAAATCGAGAAAAATGTATCCCAAATGTTCAAAATTAAATAGTTAGTCAAGGCGTGCAACCAAAAGAACATAAGATCCAGCAGAAAGGGAAAAGACAAGCCGTGAGTCTAGTCACGTTTCAGTTTTTCAGAAAGAAGTTCTAAGTTTGTTTAACCATTGACATCATTAAAAGTTAGGAGCATACAATCCAGCGAAGTCAATGCCAGTGAACAAGAAAAATTGAGTGTCACCTCTAAGAAGACATATCAATTTGCTATCTGCTTCAAAGTTAGACAAGCCAACTCTCTAGTACACAGAATCAATATAGGATCCTTGAGAGCATATGTTTCATATACAAAATAATGGTCACTATATTCCAAAGCAACAACACAACATTGTCCTACCTAAAATGCTTGAGACAAAACAACATTGATGGCCTCACTGATGGCACATAAGTGGACTAATTCATTGTCTACAATGTTAGTCAGGATGCTTTTTCCAATCACTAAAATGAACACACACACACACACACACGAGTGTGTGTGTGTACATATGCATATGAGTGTGTGTATATATACACATGTATATGTATGAGTGTGCGTGTGCGTGTGTGTGTGTACATATGTGTGTGTGCACGCACGCGTGAGTGTGCGTGCGTGTGTGTGTATACATATGTTTGTGTGTGTGTGTGTGTTAATGAAATGAGATACCATAATAAGTTCTGTGCAATACTTCATGATCCAAAACCTATTTATCTACATTTATTGCTACAACTAAATATTCTTACCACTGGAAAACTGACAGTAATGATTTCATTGCCAATGGGTAACCCATACATGCCCATCAGGAGAGGTGTGCGGTGATCCATGATACAGAAATAATTGAAGTAGAATAGCAGATAATCTGAACATTCAGAATTGTACCTTCACAATGGCAACAGCAAATGATGCAGGAATAAATGAGAAGGCGATAGTAATAATAACTGCAGCAGAGAAGGCATCCAAATCCTACATAATTGACATGGTAATTCAAGATGTAAATAAAAGAATTGTCTAAATGAACTAGCTAAAGAAAAGGTCAAATATATTGATGTTTAAGGTACTGCAAAATTATGATGCAAAGATCATTTATGCTATATGATGATATTTAATTAACAGAATTTGCAAGTATATTTGGAAGAAAGTTCTGTGGATAATAAACTGAAACTGCTCCAATAGAAATAGAGGCAGGCCAGAAATACAATTGCGACCGTCTGAAAATTCGTTAGGAATCATGAACTCTGCAACTTATAACAAACAATCATTTATTGATGAGTATCAAAGCCATAAACACCATATAGCACCTTTAACAGAAAATGTATTTAAAACTCAAGGAGGAAGTATATATCAACATCACATCTCACAGAACTCTTCTGGGAATAGTTTCCTCATCTTAGAGTCAAAAAGAAAGGAGTGCCGGAGGTCCTATCCTCAAACTAGTTCAATAAATCCTTTCTTCAGTTCCTGCAACCAAACCCACCTTTTCACCTGCTTCTCTCCTTTTCTATTCCTTCCAAAAAAAAGAAAGAAAAAAAAAATGCATGGACACACTCTCGTGCATCAAAAAAAAAAAAAAACACAGATAGGAACCTATAGTATCTTAGATGGCAGCTGTTCCCATGAGAATTTTACGGATTCTCTGGTGTAATCTTACAGATATTATTTTTAATACTATATATTCAAAATCAACGATAAAAGGAGTAGCTTTATATCTCAATCTGGATTCTGGCATCATCTTTTTGACTAATATGCATGAACGTAACATTAATGAGGAAACATACATATCGTTGCAAGTGCTGGCTTTTTGTCATTGGCAGGGGGTGGTTGCTTGTTTGAATTGTCATATTCTTGTTGCCAGTAGCAAGCCTAAGAATTGCAGCATTCATCACATTGATATAGGTTGGTGCAGCATGCTGACAAGAACTATTATGCAGTACAGTATATCCCAAACTTCCATCGGCATACTGATCATCCATCACGATTGCTCCATACCTGCACAGGAGCAAAATGTAAACGGACTGATTCCTATTATCATGTACTGACATATTCACTGAATTCAGCATAGAGTTCCAGATGCTACTTTCTGTATAAATTGCAATTCCAAGAAACTGGCCCCATCCATACAAGATAATAATGAGTTTCACCGCCCGCCCACCCCCGTTCCCCACATGCCCCCCACCCAAATCCCTCTCTTTCTCTCTTTCATGCATGCGCACACGCTATTTCTCTTTCTTATTTAACCAAAGAAGAATTTAACTAGAAAGAGGAGGAAATGGATATTCATTGAGAACAAGAATCAACCAAATTCACGCTTTCAGAAAGTGAAACAAAAAACAACAGAACCAATGATGTGAAACTGCAAAAGCATCAATAGAGCCAATCGATAAAATGAATAATAAACACTGCATGTTGGAAAATATCCACCTGCTCCTTAGCAAAAGGCAACGTTCAAGAGTATACAGCAGTTCCACATTCAGGATAACATACCTAGACTGGTAGGACTCATTGAAGCTAGACATTAGGTATTCACTCATTGAAAGTAAAACCGGTCCCAAAGTTGGCCCCGCTGCTTTGATGGCATCAGCTAATGCCTTGTCTGAATCAGGAAATTTATACGAACTCTCTTTAAAACTTTGAATCCAACCTCCATTAATAAACTTTGCAACCTGAAGGTTAGTAACATTTAAAAAAATGAATGTTCTCAAAATCAGTTTGATAGCAAAAAATAATGGACAACTCAAAGACTAAAAGATAAGTAAACAAATGTATGCATTTAACAAACCTCTCTTGCAATAGGCCAAGATAGATCAAAAGGAATCGGACCGCCACCGCCACCACCACTCAACCGAGTATTAAAATGTGAAGTTGTCAAGGTAATAGACTGTTGATCAGGGTGTGGCTTGAGCTTGAGAAAAAGAAGACCAAAAAGCAAGAAGACAACAGGAATCAAAAGTTGGAAAACTATTGTTTTCTGATCTCTCTGAGCTGATTTTGCCCTCTTTATAAATAATGCCTTGGTGTGTTGCCAAAATTTTGACCTCCAAATGGTACAACAGCTACAGCAATGAGCACCTATGAAATTAATGAAACTCAGAACTGCAGCAACAATTAAACCACAGACTCTCCCTAATATAGCAGATATGATGCCAATAATCTTTCTATAATTTCCTAGAAGTTTGGAATCAAAAATTCTTTTGGAGATATAATTGTGAGGATCAGATGAATGAATATTGCTCCTCTCACTGAAACCACCAGTCTCAATGCAGTCACATCCTGCAACTCGCAGAAATACTTCCTCCAGAGTCGTGACTGAGACGCCATAACTTTCAATTCCAAGATGGGTTTCTTCCTTATTGCTACTTGTGTCTACACTACAGGCTGATCTTCTGATACAACTTTCAATTTCCCTGAACATGCTTTCAAAGTACAATGAGGACGCCAGAGGCAGCTTAAAAGAAATCTCAGTTCCAACCTAGAGATGAAGAACAAACCCAATAGGAAAGTTAACAAGGGCCACAGTAGAACTGTAATTATAGAAAAAAATGCAACAGTAAGGTTCACATAGCAACAACATGATACATCCATCATATCAAGATATCCAAAATAAGAAATAGCCAGAGCTCAAAATGTCAAATCTTCAGAAATATAAAGGTAAGTACTTCTAAAATGAAGATTGTAAATAAAACTGAGGAACATTCCCTTCTCAAGCAGCTCTAATCAATTAGAGGCATTTGAAATCAGGTTGGACAACATAAAAGAATATTACACACTATATACACGAGCATAAGCAAAATGCAAATTGAGATGCAAAAAGAGTTAGAGGACTACCTCACTCACACGTATTGCTGATGGAATATGACGGTAAACAATATCAGCAGCAATTGAGGCAGTAGGTGCAGACTGAAAAAACAGCGTTAACTGTGAGGCCATCTACAGTGATACTAAAACCTTAATTACATAAATTAAGCTCTATAACAAAATTATTACAAATCATACTAACCTTTACCAAAGTAAGAGTATATCCAACCCCATACTGATGCTTTAAAAAAAGAGAGCTGTCAAAACAAGCATTGAAATGTAAATGATGCGAATTGCTAGTTCTTTTGCAATCAGACTGAAAGTTTGGGCGAGCAATATTAGTCTTCTATACAAAGATGATGAATTTCTTGGACCAGAACACAAGATCTGAAGACCAATATCTCATTAGCAACTGTGGCAGGACAAGTTGCATTATTAGCTTTTTGGTGCATGTAGTTGTTATTGTAGAAATGAACTTAGACCTAACTCAACCCAAGGGCTACTTGTTGAGCTAGGCCCAAGTCCATTTCTTCTACATGGTATCATAGCAATTCCCTCTTGTTACAAGCAGTTATGTGTTGTCCATTTGTTTCTTCGCAAGCTTATGTGGAGAGGGGTTGTAATATATATTACCACTTGGTCATTAATCCCAATTTATCTGGCCATGAGGTTGAGGGCCCCTTATAATGGTTTGAGCAACACTACCCCCAAATGCAAGGTTTTTGGATTGAGTTAGGTCCAAGTCCAATTCCTCAAAATTACCCATCAATCTTTCAAGAGAAACTTTTAATTTTCTCATCCTAAACAAGCTTCAACTTGTCAAAGGGTCCACATAGAAAAGTATCCAAACTTATTTTCCATAACAACAATAAATTAAGGACAGCACTTTAACCCTAACTAGAGAAGTATCCCAACACTCTGGTCAAATTTAATTAGACCACTAAACCCGGGGGAACAATTCCCTCCATAGAATTCGACTCCCAATTACTTCATCAAGTGTGAGAAAAGAATACTTTTATCAACTCATTCAGTGAAGCTCCCCCCTTTCAGTCTCATTGAATCTTTGATCAATTTCCCCAACTACTCACTTTGATACTAGATAGTATCCTTTCCCCTTTTGAAAGACCATATGAGAAAAAAAGTGTTTCCTCAAGCAATATCCTCACGTAAAAAACTTCCCCCATTTTCTTTTACAAATCCCCTTCTATGTTTTAGATGACATATGCAAAAATCCCTAATGGCCTAGATCATATATTAACCATTCAACAAATTTCAACAAATAATGAAGTAAGAACATTCATTTCTTTAATTGGTTTAATTATTCGGTTTTAGTATTATTGTTTTGCTTTGAATTATTTTACTTGAATAAATAGCCCTGTGCCTAGAATGTGACTTCAAGTTAGACTAATTGTTTGTATGTAACAGGTTCACAATTGAAAGAGCACGCAAATGGGAGAATTAATTCTCTATTTCTATCATACTAAATTACATTCATATATTCAAATATATAAGAGTAGACTTAGAGTTATTTAAGGTAACCTATTTGAATAAGGAAAGCTGAATCTATTTCTAAGATCATGTTATCTATTTACATTCTGTAACATTCCCCCTCAAGCTGGAGCATAGATATTAATCATGCCCAGCTTGTTACACAAATATTCAATCCGAGACCCATTTAAAATTTTTGTGAACAAATCTCCCAACTATTCTTCTGTTTTCACATGTCCCGTTAAAATAATATTATCTCTAATCTTTTTACGAATAAAGTGACAATCAACTTCAATGTTTTTGGTCCGCTCAGGATACACTGGATTGGACGTAATATGAAGAGCAGCTTGATTATCACACCAAAGTTTCGCTGGAGAAGAGAAATCTATACCAATTTCAGCAAGCAAATGACGCAATTGGACAGTACCAAAGTGATTTTCATTTTCTCTAAAAGTCACATACATACTAACGAAATACTTCCTAAACAGAGGATGGTAACACTTGTAACCCTTCTGTGTTGAAAAATATCTAATAAACACACATCTAAGAGCCCTCGAGTCTAGTTTGCCAATGTTTTTAGTATGAACAAAACACACACACCCAAACACTTTCAAGAAAACAATATAAGCATTTTTTCCTTGTAACACTTCTAAAAGACTTCTAAAATTGAAACTTTAAGTGGAATTCTATTAATATGATAAGCATCTGCCAAAATTGCATCTCCCTAGTAAAGCTATAAGAGATTCATAATAAACATAAAAGATTTAGTCGCTTCAAACAAATACCTATTTTTCCTTTCAGTTATCCCATTTTGTGCACTAATGTAAGTACTAGTCAGGTGTATTATCCAATTGTACTCTAAAAAAATATCAAACCTACTATCCATGTACTCTATGTCATTATCTATTTTCAAAATTTTTACTTTAACATCAAACTGAGTACAAACCATCTTATGAAAAAATTGAAAGTAAGAAAACACATCACTCTTTGCTTTATCAGATGCATCCAAATTATTCTAGTGCAACAATCAATAAACATAACAAACCACCGACTACCTAATAATGAAGCATATTTAGTAAGTCCCCAAACATCAGAATGGATAATAGTAAAAGGAACGAAATTTTTAATATTACTCAATGGAAAAGAAGTCCCAATGTGTTTAGCAAGTTCACAGGCATCACAAACCAGAGAATCAAACTTCGCATTATCACAAACTAGAGAATCAAACTTCATATTCTTAAACAAATTAGGATATAATTTCTTCAAAACAAAAAAGAAAGGATGTCCTAACTGCCTATGCCATGGAATGATTTCTTTATTACAATCATTACTCTCACCCAAGAAAGCTCGTCTTTCACCAAGAACTAGGTTGCTACTGTTGTCCAAAATATATAAGCTATCTTGCAACCTACCAATGCCAATCCTCTCTCCTATTCTAGGGTCTTTTAAACCGCGATGTGTAGGAAAAAAAAATTCCACTTTGCAATTAAGAGAATCGGTAATGAAACTAACACATAGGAGATTAGCAAGAAATTGAGGTACAAGAAGAACAAATGAGAGTTTAATGGTGGAAGTACAGTAATAAAACATGTTCCAGATATCGAAGTAAGAGATCCCTCTACTATTCAGACATTATCTCCTTTTTTAGTTGAAGAATAAGAAATAAAATCTCTAAAGGACCTGCCATATGATTGATTGCACCAAAATCTGCAATCCATGTATTATGATTAGGAGGTAATGGTTCACCTAATTTTATAGTGCTGGATGTAGAGGGAATGGGATTTTCTCGCCCCTTAGATAAATTAACTACCATATTGCCCATCATAATAGGAAAACAATATTACTATGACAGCAAAAGAAATTTCACCAAACCAAACAGAGAAGTTGGAAAGGAAACCCAAAAACCCAGATGACAGATCAAGGCCAAAAAACCCTCAGACAAGTTCGAAAAATGCTGACAAGATCAAAAAAACAACCGGGGATCAGATGGTGGCTGGAAAGATCTGTACACACATCACTCACCAAAGCATGAACAGTAATTGACAGCTTCTCCCGTCACATGGGGTCACATGCAACGACAGTTGACGGCAAAACTCCGAGTAACAGCCGAGGCTTTCTTCCTATTAGGGCGGTGTCAATAGAGATGGAGTAAACCCAACCTCTTAGGACTTGCTGAAAATGGTATACTAGAGAGAGAAAACAAAAAATAGAACGAACCCAAGTGCAGGAGAGAGGAAACTCAATCTCCAAAATAAAGGCACAAGCCTCAGACAGCATGAAAATTTTAAGAAAGTTGTTTTATTACTCTCTTATGTATTAACAATAAATTTACGTAGATATTTATACAGAAGAATTTAAGCCTAACTACAAAAAATACAAGAAAGGCGATAATATCAAATTTTTACAAATTAGAACCAAAATATATCTGTCAACAACACTCATACTCGGAATCCTATTGTAAACAGAAACATGTAGTCAAAAGTTACACAGCAAACAACAAACAATGGGCAATGCAGTATCTAAATTACATTGACCATCTTTCAAATAAAATTTCAAATATATTATGTTTGTAGGTTCTGCACCCAATCATAGAAAGGTACTAACTCTCCAAAAATATATGGAAAAACTTAAAGAAATTTTGCTGTAAAGTTGCTAGCTAGTATTTCCATTATCAGGGAGGCTGTTTAAAAATATGGATTAAAAAAAAATTGATAAATATCAGTTCTGCAATTAGTTCTGGAAAGCATATTTTCAGACCTGTTATTTAGTGTTTGCAACAAAAATGAGAGTAACAACAGGAGACCTTGCAAATAGAATAATAATAGTTCATAGAATTAACCTTCCACAGCATTTAAGATAACCGTTAGCCATGATAGCTATCCGATCACCAAGTTCATCAGCTTCATCCATGGAATGGGTTGTAAGTAATATTATCCTGCCCTTCTTTTTCTTTTTGATTAATTGCCATGTCAACCGCATTGAGTACGGATCCATTCCACTAGTAGGCTCATCTAGAATTATAACCTGTAAAAGATCGTGAGAAATAATGCCCCCAAAATTCAAAAAAGATAAGGATAACATGACTTTAAATTTTTGTCACCTTACTGTCTCCTATCAGGGCAATTCCAAGAGACAATTTCCTCTTCATGCCACCAGAAAGAGAACTCACAGGAGTGTTCACTTTATCAGCCAAACCCACCTGAAGTTAAAGTGAGTTACTCTAACAACTCTTAACAGGTAAGAAAATAGATGAAGTGAATGGAGTAACACCACTTGTGTCAATGAAGATGACAAATGAGCTCAACAGAAGAAGACACAGTGCATTCACTTAGTGAGAGCAAGTAAATTAAAGAATGTGCTCTATGGCATGGACATGCCTCTTAGTCTCCGGAAAAAATGACTCAAAAAGGTAGCAATAAATCCGCCTTTCCCATATCAAGTATGACAAATGCAATAAAACTTCCTAGAAAATATAAATTATACACCTCATATTAAAAGTGAGACTCAACTGAGGTTTTCCATTGACAACAAACAGGCAAAAGAATTGTTAATTAAAGGGGAAGCAATCAAAATCATACGACGAAGATAAATGAACCACTAGCTCACAGGTTGGCAAAAGAAGTTAAAATAAATCTATTTCCCCAGGGCATCAAATCTAATGTCAGGTTTTCACTGTATCTGTCATGGAATATTTGGCACTAGTAAAGTTAATTTACAACTCGATAGGTCATAGGTCATAAACATATCTCATTAACAGAAGACAACTGAAATAAATCAGAAATTCTTCTAAATTAAAAACAAAGATACCCAATGGTTTGAGGGAAATAGACATATAACTAAGGAGTGATGAAAGATTGCAGCATGAACCCTCTATAAACACATACAGACTGAATGCGATAGTATATGTCTGAAAGTGAAAAATAACTCATTGCTCATAAAGTTAAAACGAAATCTAGTTTAGAGAATGGAGTATCATATGTGCATAACAATAAAAGCTCACTTCATCAACCATATCAGTCACGACAGTCTCCAAAACATCTTCTCTTACACCCTTCAGGATTGCAAACATTTCCAAATGCTCTTTCACCTATATAGAGAAAAAACCTATGTTGGCACTACAGATCATGAAATTACAACCTTTATAGATATTCAGTATTACATATTGTAAACATATCCATGCAATCAAAATAGGATTGTATCTATAAATGACAAAAAAAAAAGTTGACGGTTGATTAGCATCTGAAAAAACAAATTTCCTACATAAATAGCTGTAGTAAGCATTCATTGACTAGGAAACTTACTCAAATAATTTATTAATTACAATTAAAAAACTTGAATTTTAGGAAAAAAAAATGCTGAATGAAGTAAGATGAAATGCATCACAGAAGTGATTGATGTGAAAAAAACAACAAAATTTGCACAATGCCAGAACTTCTCCATCTCTCACTCTCCCAAACCCCGCTCATCTGCCTCCAAGAATCTAAGATATTTAATTCATCAGCATGTAAAGAAATCTCAATTAAAACACTATCTGTGTAACTAAAAGTTGTAACGTTGCTAAAACTAGGCACAAGTGTTCCATACAACACTTTGAATTCATGAAAAGCCCACAGAAAAAGAAGCGTCTGCTTTTTCATTGAGTCCAGAACCTCAGTTAAATATGAATTCAAGGCTCTCATATCACTTAACTTGAATTAAACAGTGAACTTTGTATACAAGTGATATCATTACAATTACAATTCAAGTACAGTCATAATTCCCAATCATAAATCATGCAAATTTTGAAAATTTTTCAACCAATGAGATAAAAAAAATTGTCCAAACGTAGATGCATATATGCAACCCCTGAAAAAATACATAAAAACAGGTACTTGTAGTCACCTAAACCACCCGCCAAACCAAAAGAAAAAAAATGTTATGGGTATTTCAAATGCCCCTTTTTTCGACCGACTTATCAATTATTGCTCGTCAAAACAATAATAACTCATCAATGATTATATATGTACATTGAGATACCTCAGGAAAAAAAAATTCACGAAAGCTGTCTCATGTATCCTCATTGCTTCTTTCCTGCACTTTATTTTATTGTCCATCAAGCACTCTGATTGTCACTCGCACTTATCCTACACTCTACTAGACTTTGCTCATAGGGCACCTTAAACCAGATACTTTATTTAATTTAAGGAATTAATATGACCAGGTATGGTAGTATGCATGAGGACTTTTCATGCCACACTAGTCTGGACACAATAGCAAAATTTAAGAAAGCACATGATGCAAAGATTTTCAAAACTTACACCCAGTCCATACTACAATAGAAGAAACAAGAAAAATACATAAAACAAAATGAAAAAAACTTACAGTCAGTTCAGGAAAAAGAATATCATGTTGAGGGCACATACCCAGTCCATCCCGTATCTCATCCTAAATAGAAACATTAAATAGATCAGAAGAACAGAAACACAGCAAATTCCAAAAAAAAAAAAAAAAATAGAAGATGTAGAAAATACATGAAACTTAAAATGCATGTGAATGGTTCACATTTTAATCTCCAGAGAACTTGAAACCCCTCAGACAGCAGGGAATGAAAAAGGGGAAAATCAGGAAAACTAGAAATGACAAATATCTGGCTCAAACAAAAGCTTTGTGCCTTGACAGAGAGAAAGCTTTTTTTTTCTTTAAAGATCAACAAGGCAGGAATGAAAAAGGGGAAAATCAGGAAAACTACAAATGACTCATATACAGCATAAACAAAAGCTTCGTGCCTGGACAGAGCGAAAACTTTTTTTTGAAAAAGAAAAAAAAAAGACTAACAAGGCTCAACTACCGCATTCCACAACCCCACTCCTAAAGGTCCAATGCATGACAAACCATTAGATGCACAAATTACACAAATTAAACTATTTCAATGAACCAAATTAAATTTAGTAGATCCCTGAAAAGAGTGTATTAGAATTAGTTTGCAATCTGTTCCAAGCAACCGGAGTAACCTTGTGAATGGGAAAAAAAAATAACATACCAATTCGCACAGGATTGATATCATACACATTGGACTATTGCAAATCGCAGAAATCATGTAGTCTCAGAAAAATTAAATTACCATGTCCGTCAGTATATTCTTTCCAAACATCAAAGCGTCCCCTGAAGTAGGAGGAAGAAGACCAACAAGCATTGAAATAGTAGTGCTTTTCCCCGCTCCATTGTGTCCTTTTAGAATAGTAACATTGTATCAGTCAAAAAAGCAGAATATCCTCCATCAAGGTAACAAGAAATTTCTCAGTTTTCTTGGTAGGAAGAAAAAATATCAATTATTGAAAAATAAACTTAGGCCTAAACTCAACTCTAAAAACTAACTCATGGAGAAAGATTGCAAAGCCATTATAAAAAGCACTTGATTCTTATTACCAGCTGATCCGAGATAATTAACACACCTCTTTCACCCAGAACTAGACACCTAAAGCCTCAAGTTTGCTGGACTGGATATTTGAGGGTGACCAACAGCACAAGATTGGTGGCCCTGATATTGATACTTTGTTGAGAAATGAACTTAGCCAAACTCTACTCCAAAGCTAACTCATGGAGAATGATTGTCCAAGCCTTTAGAAGAAGCATTTGGTTCTTATAAGCAGTCAATGTGGGATGCTTGATACCTAACATATGCAACTGCAATTCGCTTTTCTGAGCCACTCAACTTGATAAATTTCCTATTAATGGATAACCTCAAAGGCAAAAAGGCCCGGGGGACAGCAGATGGATGATTTTTTGCACCATTTTCAAAATCCTTGAAAATAAATTGAAGGTTTTAAAATTTTTTTGAGAAAAGAACATCAAGAATGTACCTTGCTAGGAAAATGAGAAGAAAAATAATCCATCGCACAGAAAAATACACATCATTGAAGATCAGACCATCAATCAGGGAAGACAGAAAGCTTAATCGAAGGTACAAAAAAGTATTAAAAAGCTTAGGAATTATCATTGATCAGCAGAGTTCCAGACATGCACACAGCTAGTTCAAAGACGTAAAGTTATTGATTCAAAAATTAGATTTAATTCAGGTAATCATTTTATAATGGAAAAACTGAGTACATAAGCCACTTGCATTGCAGCAGTAGTTTAACGTGTTTACAAGGCTTAAATTGAACAGAAATTTGCATTCTTAGATTGAAAAGAAGGTAGATGATTCCACACACACACACACGAAAAAAAAAAGAAGAAGAAGAGGAGCATATGATCACCTAGCAAGAAATAAGAATGAAGATGAAGAAACTGAATTTTCATAACCCACCAAGTAGAGCAAGAATCTGATTTTCATACAAGGTAAGTTGCAATGAACTAACAGCAGCAGAACTCCCCCTCTTAGTAGCATAAACCTTATGTAGGTTCCTAATTTGAATACACCTACAAATCAAACAAAATGTGTAAGAAACCAATTAACACGTACAAGAGATACCCCATTAAATATACCTGTTATCAAGTTCTTGCTGTTTCATATCCAAGCTTATTGGCTCAATGGCAGGTTCAACAGCATCATCTCCCAAAGAAATGGTACATTTATCTGAAACCTTATTGCTAATTTTGACTCCCAGACCAGAAACAGTACTTTTCTTTCTCCAGAAGGAACTCTTGAATAAGAAGTTCCAAGGGTTACGCACTCCATTCTCCCTGGGAAGGACCTGATCAAATAGATGAACATAGATCAGTGAGCTCTGCCAAAGAGAATCATGAGTAGCAGTGACTAAAAATAAAGGGTAAAATAATCCAGAATGCCTTTTTTTTTCTCTGAAAATTATATAAAATCCTTCTATCCTCTTTCAGATTAGTAAGCTAACAATATCCAAGTATGATAGCAACTTGGTCGTTTGTGAAAGTTGCTTCAAATGCAATAGATTATTTAAGACTAAAGTAGCTGCAATTAATTCCAAAAAACAAAACCATGTGCATTCCAGACACTATATGAGCAGATATCCTAGCGCACAAGACATTCAACTGTGTGAGCTTCGCTTCCTGGTGAGTCAAATATAAATAGCCTCACTCTTGCATTGCATTGTCCAAAGAAACCTCCAAGGTACAACAAAGTTGACATAACATTAGACCAACAGTCAGCCCCATCTTAATTATAGTATAAACGTTCAAACACTTTTGTCGATACAAAAGACTTCCGATGCCCAAAGTTATGAAACAGGGTAGAGAAAAATATAAGAATTCAGAAAAGGAAATATACATTCAAATAGCATTACCAATTCATTGTGTTTATATGACAGGAAAAGGTAAAGAACCATAGATCAATTTCACCATCTAAAAAGTAAAGAATTTGAAACATGTACCTTATCAAGGTAAAGACCAACAGCACAGTATAATAGCATGTCAAGCCACATCATCAAGAGACAGACCAAAAAATTCACTCCAGATGACTCCTGTACCAATTAGAAATCAAAAGATTCACTTGGCAGGGGAAACAGCAGAAGAAGAATTTCAAACAAGAGGTACACAACATACTCGCCACATGTTGCTCCAACGAAGCCCAACATGAGCCCGCTCATAATCAGCAAAGTTGACTGATCCAAGGGCAAATGCCGTAGGGGCAAGAAAAGAAGCAATGACCTTTAATATCCTGTAAACACAATATTTGAAATAAAAATCATATCTAGCATAATTTGTGACAAGTGTGTCCACCACAAATTTCTCACTCCCTAAAACTCTACCGTCTCAAATTGTTTCAAGCATGCATACTCACATGGGGACAGCAGGATCATTGACAGTATAATAAGGAAAGAAGGCCCCCAGAAAAGAAAGGGTTCCAACTGCAACAGCTGTTTTTGCTCTTGTGAAGAATGTAGAGATCAAAAAGGACAGCATAATTGCACTCATTCCAAATGAGAAAAAATACACAAACACCACCGACTTGTCACTGTACTTGAAAAGGTTATTCATTGTGCAAGCTGTAATAATCCCAGACGAAACTGCAAACTGCAGGAGCAAATACACAATTAAAAGATGGAGAAAAATAAAGATCTGTCAAACCTGCCAACTAAATGAAACAACACATAAATGCTGCAAAAAAAGGGAGAGATAGGTCTCAACAACCGTTTTTTCTATAAAGATGTGTGTATTGTGCATAGGTATTGGGAAAGCCTTCTTAATGCAAACTGCAAAGATAGGATTGGATATCTGCATCTCTGGATGCAGTCTAAACACAATCAAATCAGCTCTCTGTCATTCACTTTATTGTACTATGCCAAATAATTTACTCAGTCACAGATCATGCAAAGTCCTTGGCTTAAATGCAATGAAGCACCAAAAATCAGTAAACCTTTCCTGGCAAAAAGTTGTAAATTTTTACCCACAGAGAAGGACCAGGATTAACATATGTTATCACTCATGGTACCTCCCCATCAGCCTATTGCAAAACACTCCCACCAATACTCAACAACGCAGCCATGATAGCAACATCTCCCACAAAGAATTGCATTAGTACTGCCACCTCCACCTCTATAAAGTGGCATCTGCCATCATAACATCTAAACCAATAAAAAAAATGGCATGCTGTCACTGGCACTAATACTGCTGAAGCTAACGTTGAGTGAACTTTGGTTTAGAGGGGGAAATGTTTGATTCATGAGCAAATCCACAATGCAAGCAACATTCAAAGTTCCATCTCATTTTAACGCACTGGACATTAAATTTTCTGTAGCTAGTACCCACCAATGAGTAGCTGATGGGACAAATAATCTCTGATGGGAGCAGGTCACAACTGCACCAGAGCACACCATACACACATGCACACACAAAGCTGATACAAATATGCACCCTGAATACACACAAATATTTTTCCTTGCATGACACCATGAAGACATGATCTCCAACATTAGATCATCAAAAAGCTCTATGGAGTATTCACATAAAGGGATATAGAACTCGTAATTTAATCTAGAAAAATGAAAAGCTGACCTGCAAAGCATATGCAAGAAACCAAGAGAGATGAAATATTCCATCTTTCAGTCCCATCATGTAGAGACCTTCTCTTATCTTCTGTTCCTGAAATATCAAAAGTCACAAATGACTTGAGAAAAAGTTAACAAAAGAAACTAAACAAAGGTCACAGCATAAATACATCCAATTTATACTGATAATTTGAGGGGACAATTCACTAGCAGAAATAAGAAAGTGCAGAGATACAATTAAGCTTTGCCAACTATCAGTTGTTACCAAACCTTCTCGAACACAGAGTAGCTGATAAGGCGAGAAATCGGATAGAGAAATCCCAACAGGTACCTGCTCAGAGCTCATAGACAAAATATTATAATAAATGAAAATTATAAGCTAACAAATATAGCAGAAAAAGACAATCTTTAAAAGGGAAAAATACATACAGAACTCCCATGACTTCCTTGATAATCGACTGGAACTCATCATCAGTGTATTCACGGGTCGGAAAGGGAACAACTCTAATCTTTGAGGGGCTGAATTGTGTCCATGGCAGTTTGAACAAGGATGGTATGCTAGATAAATTGGAAGATGGAAGCTCTATATGTTCAATTGCAGTCATAATCTGAGTTTGCTGGGCAGAAAATATTATGAACGAATCCACCACCTGTTGAAGCTGCAGAAAGCATATAAATGACATCCTTAACAGTGTGGGGCTGAAAAGCTTGCTTTTTTTTTTCAAAAAGGAAAAATAAAGGGTGATCACAGTTTAGGATTAAACTACTTTGCTGTCATTATTTAAGAATTGCACATAATTAAAATTAAATCCATATTACAGAATCCCTACTAAAAAATTAAAGGCACTTGTGAGTTATGACCATTAAAAATTCATCAATTCCAATTGGCCACTTCTTTAAAAATGAATAGCAACAGAATGAACTTCATGGCTACGTACTATATCCAAGTTCAATTATCTCCATCTAGAAAACATTGTTTCCATTAGAAAAAGTATAGAACTTATCAGCTAGGACTCTGCTTGTTTTTGATGTAGTTAACATTGAGATCCATACAGTTCTTATTAGAGCCTCATGAAGTGATACGACATTAGAATTAATTCATGACCACAGCCATGCCAACACCTTTACTAAAAAAAAATGACCCTAGTAACAACAAAATGGCATCGAATGCATTTTCAGGAAAGCAACAATTGTATAGTTGACCAAAAGTAGGCTTTCCTGCTTTTTTAAGCCATCATCCTAATAAAGAAGGCGGCATAAGCTAAACTACAAAAGCACAGAGAAAGAAAGAGAAAGATTGAAAGTGAAAATCTAAAAAGCACTTGAAAATTAAGGAACTAAAATGAAAAGCCACTACAACCAACACAGGTGCATAGATAAGCATGAACATATAACTGCCTGTGCATAGAAAACATGAAAAGAGAACATAAAAAGGATAATGGTAATAACACGCAACCATACAGTGAAGAATCCACTGAAGCTGTATTGCATTGTTGGTATCGAACTAACACCCAACTCCAAGTCATTTACATAAGGGCCATTAACATCCATGATCGTTTTAACATCAGGAAACCCCGACAAAGCCCATGTGTGGTTAAGACGTATGCTGTAATCAAATAATTGAGGACCTTGCTTGTGAAATACAATAGCTCCTTTGATTTTTGGATTTGAACAATTCCTGAACAAGAGAACAGATACCCATTAAGATCATAGTGTTGTGACTTAAAATCACAGTTTCAAGCACGTACAAAAATCACAGTTTCAAGCAAGTACAATTTCAAAAGATTATAAGATCAAATAAAAGATTATCCATATTAGCTGCATGTCACTCGCATAGGATAAGAATATAATTGACAAGCAACCTGGCGTAAGAGCACACGTCACTTCAGCATAACTTGTTCTATGTGGATCTAGAAAATGAAATAATCTCATTTAATAGAAAAGAAAATTATTTTCTTTTTTGCAATTCAGTATTTTGAATTGTCGGATATGTTATAGCACTTTTAAATCATGATGACATGCAAGCAAGGACAACTGGAAAGCAGGGAATGAGTGGAATGCAATATTACTCTTAACAATAATACATTCTAGGCCACACTAGAATACATAGGATCAATAGAAAAAGGAATAGAAATCATCTTACCTCTAACTTAAATTCAAATTTTTCGTATAAGATATGGTTGAGCAAGAAAAATTGAGTAATACATGTTTCAAGCAAATAAGATGTTATAATTTGCATTAACAATCCTTTAGTTATTCAAGTTAATGGTTGGTCAATATCACATGTAAAGAATCTTTTTGAATCCTTTAATACACAACTTTCATTAACATTGCACGTGGTTTCAATGAAAATGCAACATTGCACACATAATAATGAATTTAACTTGATTGATCAATAAAAGTGAGAGTGAAACTATAAAAAGATGTAGCATCCACTTGAATTAGAACCCTATCAAAACCACCCCACCCAAATAAATAAATAAGAAGATGCAATGATTATCACATTAATTTTCCCAAGACTTTTTTGTTATCATAATCACTTCAATATAGCACATATACAATTGAAACTTAGCATTTAGTGAACAAAATACTTGCAAAAGGATGTAACTCTGTTTCTAAAGGGCAAAAGGTCGAATAGGCCCCTCAAGTTTACATCAATAGTCAAGTAAACTTCTCATGCTTTGATTGCGCCAATTTTACACTTAAAGAGTCTTGAGTTCCACAAATCTACATGGTATCAGAGCCACTGCCGTTTCGAAAGTCGAGTTAACTCCCTTTTGCAGTTGGTTATTTTTCCGGTAACCCTTTTTTTCCCGACGAGTCTAGAAGATCGTGTTTCAATCCTTCTCTTTCGACACTGCCCCTATAGGAAGATAGATCGGGTTAAGTTTGGCCTGTGTCCAGATTTCCGACGCCGTCAGAAGCCGCGCGTGAGTACACGCACCGCCCATCACTTGCTGCCCTTTCTCCACGCACCGGCGTGTGAGGCGCTTCCGGCCATTTTTTTGCTGCCGTTTTTCTTCCGATATGCTCGCCGCCCTTTTTCGCAACCGACCCACTGATCTCCGGTGACTTCCGACTTCCTTGGGTTCTGGGTCACACATGAATAGGTTCTGTCTTTTTCTGGATTATTTTTTTCTGCTGTTTTCTGATCCTTTTTTGCTTTTCCATTATGGCAAATATTAAGAATGATCATAAGGAAATTGAAAAATATTATTCCATTAATGACAGTCTCTATTCTCAAATTAGTCCAGTTAAACTTGAGGAGAGCAGTACTTATTTAGCCTGGTCTAGATCATGTTTATTGTCGATCAAGGCTAGAAGGTTGCAGGCTTATATTGATGAAAGTAAAAAATCGTCATCTATCACTGATCCTAATTTTAATCAATGAAACTCAGATAGCTCACTGATTGTGTCTTGGCTCCTGAATTCTATGCATCCTAAAATTTCTAGACAATATTTATTGCTTGACACTGCAGAGAAGATATGGAAAGCTGCAAACACCACATATTCTCGAATGAAAAATGATGCTCGTATCTTTGAGCTCATGAACAAAGTTCATGGTACGAAACAAGGTGAGCTTACTGTTTCAGATTATTTCTCTAAGCTGGATAATTTATGGCAGGAACTGGATTATTATCAGGATTTTTAAGCAAAATGTGTTGATGATGCGGTGCTAATTCAAAAAATGATTGAAAAGGAAAGGGTTTATGATTTTTTGGATGGTTTAAATCCTAAATTTGATCAAGTGCGAGTTCAAGTTATTGGCAGAACTCATTTTCCTTCACTTGAAGAGGCACATTCTTTAATCCAGCAGGAAGAGACCAGAAAAAGTGTTATGCTTTACACTACACCTATTGACAAGTCGGATTTGACTGCCCATATCTCTCTTGAACAACTAAAAGGTATTCTTTCTGATAAAGATCACTTGCACTGTGATTACTGTGGTAAGTCAAGGCACACTAAAAAGACTTGCTGGAAATTGCATGGGAGACCTAATAGGGGCTGTGGGGGAAAACGAGTTAATCCAACAAGGGCTCAAGCACATGTGTTAGAAACAGTAGAATCATCTAAGGAGTTGGCTTCAATTGAGAGTCTCTCTTCTGATGAGATTTTGCATTCCAAGCGTCTTCCGTCTCAGCTTATTCCTTCATCCAGTGCTATCTCTAATTTGGTCAAGTCAGGTACTACTTTTTCTCATCATAATTCATGAATTATTGATTCTGGTGCAAATAGACATATGACATGCATTTCTAAAGACTTTATTAACTACTCTCCTTGTTTAAAAAGGAATAGTACCAGGGTCGCTGATGGGTCTTTAACCCCTATTTCTGGGACAAGTTTGTTGTTTGTATTTCTAATATTAAATTGTCTTCTGTTCTTCATATTCCTCAATTCCCTGTTAATCTTTTATCTGTCAGTGCTATCACTGAAACTCTTAACTGTAAGGTTGAATTTTTTTCTGATTTTTGTATCTTTCAGGATCTTCAAACAAGGAAGAGGATTGACAGTGGTAGAGAGCATGATGGCTTATATATGCTGGAAGACAGTCAAGAGTTGACTCTTTTTGGAGGGTATCAGGATGTCAACCAGGAGATCATTCAGTGGTATAGACAATTAGGGCATCCGTCATTTTTTATTTTAGAAAAACTATATCCTAGTTTATTTGCTAGAACTCAGTTTGATTATTTATCTTGTGATGCTTTTGAGTATGCTAAACATACTAAAAACTATTATCTTTTGAGTGATAATAAAGCCAGTGAGCCATTTATGATTATTTATTCTGATGTTTGGGGACCTACACAAATTGCCTCTTTGTCTGAAAATCGATGATTTATTATTTTCATTGATTGTTGCACTAGAATGACTTGAGTGTATTTGATTAAGGCAAAGAGTGATATTTTATCCTGCTTTCAATTTTTTTATAAAATGATTCACACCCAATTTGATGCTAAAATAAAAGTTTTGCTGTCTGATAATGGGATAGAATATATGGATAGTAGGTTTGATACTTATTTAGAGTCTCATGGGATTATTCACCAAACCAGTTGTCCTTATACTAGTGCTTAAAATGGTATAGCCGAAAGAAAAAATAGGCATTTGTTAGAAGTTGCTAGATCTCTTATGTTTACTATGCATGTTCCAAAGTCATATTGGGGCGATGTTGTACTAGCGGCTGCCTATCTTATTAATCAAATGCCTCTCAAAGCTCTTAACTTTAAGACTCCTGTAGAATCCTTAACCAGAAAAACTGGCTATACTGTTCCACCAAAGATTTTTGGATGTATTTGCTTTGTTCATACTATGAATGTTGAGAAATTAAATCCGAGAGCACTGAGATGTGTGTTCTTTGGATATTCTCCAACTCAAAACGGATATAAGTGCTATCATCCTCCATCTAGGAAATTTTTTGTAAGTATGGATGTTACCTTTCGGGAGTATGAACTTTATTTTGGCACTATACAATCACCTCTTCAAGGGGAGAATAGTGAAGAAGTGGTGATGAATGTACCCATGCTACCTCATGATCTAGTTCAAAGGGAAAATGAAGAGATTGTTGTTCAGGAGAAAAATGGTGTTGATGTTTAGGGGGAGCAGGATGTTGATCTTCAAGGGGAGAAGAATGAGAATGTTGTTGGTCGTTTAGATAGACCTGATTTGTTGAGATACTCGAGGAAGAATAGGTCTGAAGAAGCCATCATGCATTCTACACTGCCAGAATCTTCGGGTGAGTCACTTCTTGATTCTGATCTATTTTTTGATTCTGATTTAAATTGGCCCATTGCTTAAAGAAAATGAGTCAGGTCGTGTATAAAACATTTCATCTCTAACTTTGTTTCTTATGATTCTTTGTTTCCTTCCTATAGAACTTTTGCCTTGTCTCTTTCCTCTATGTCTATTCCACAGGATTGGAGAAAAGCTATCAATGATCCAAAGTGGCGAGAAGCTATGGTTGAAGAAATGAAAGCTCTCTCTAAAAATAAAACCTGAGAACTAGTTGCATCTCAAGACAAGAAGTTAGTTGGTTGTAAGTGGGTGGTCACAATAAAACACAAAGCTGATGGTTCAATTGAGAGATTTAAAGCTAGATTAGTGACAAAAGGATTCACCCAAACTTATGGAGTTGACTATCAGAAGACATTTGCACCAATTGCTAAAATGAATACGATTAGAATCTCGTTGTCCTGTGCAGCTAACTTGGATTGAAATTTGCTGCAATTTGATGTGATAAATGCATTTCTCTATGGGGACCTAGAAGAAGAGGTTTATATGGAGATTCCTCCTGATTTTGATGATGAGAGAACTCAAGGGAAGGTGTGCAGACTGAAGAAAGCCTTGTATGGATTGAAACAATCTCCAAGAGCTTGGTTTGACAGATTCAGCAAAGTTATGATATCTTTTGGTTATCAACAAAGTAATGTTGATCATACCCTCTTTATGAGGCACTGCAAGGGTAAGATCACTCTTGTCATTATTTATGTTGATGACATAGTAATGACAGGGGATGATAAAGAAAAAATGGTTCGACTGAAGAAACTCTTAACTCAGGAGTTTGAAATCAAGAATCTTGGAAAGCTACAATATTTCTTGGGAATTGAAGTTACCAGATCAACCAAAGGGATCTTCATTTCTCAAAGAAAATATGTTTTTAATCTTTTGGATAAAACCGGTATGTTGAGATGCAAACCAGCAGATATACCCATTGAAAGTAACCATAAGTTACAAACAGGAACTGAAAGATCGGTTGATAAGGGCAAATATCAAAGATTGATCGGTAGACTTATCTATCTATCTCACACTATATCAAATATTGCTTATGCAGTTAGCTTGGTGAGTCAATTTATACATGATCCTAGAAAATCTCATCAACAAGCTCTTTTTCGCATTTTGCAGTATTTAAAATCAGCTCCAGGAAGAGGTATTTTTTTTTCAAAAAACGGTCATCTACGAATTGAAGCCTTCACAGATGCAGATTGGGTTGGATCTTTAGATGATAGAAGATCCACCTCTGATTATTGTACATTTGTGGAAGGTAATTTAGTCACTTGGAAAAGCAAGAAACAGAGTGTAGTTGCAAGATCGAGTGCAGAAGCAAAATATAGAGCTATGGCTCAAGGTGTTTGTGAGTTGTTATGGTTGCAGAAGTTATTAGCAGAGTTAAAATTTGGCTGAAAAAGACCGACTATTTTTGTATTATGACAACAAAGCTGCAATCAATATTGCTTATAATCCAGTTCAACATAACAGGACAAAACATATCGAAATTGATCGACACTTCATCAAAGAAAAATTATCTGATGGTGTTTTAAGCCTATTTCATGTAACATCGGACAGACAATTAGCTGATGTTTTCACAAAAGGACTTGGTAGTCGAGCTTTCCATGCTATAGTTTGCAAGTTGGGCATATGTAATATATTTGCACCAACTTGAGGGGGAGTATTGGTTAATCTATTTTGTTAGATAATTTGTAATTAAGGGTAAAATAGTAATTTCTTCTTTTTCTATTTGTATACTTATAAATACACCCTTGTATCATTGTTTTAGGGTAACTTTGAGATAATAGAAAATTTTGAGTTCTACAAATCTACAAAGAGTCATAATTGGGTCAAATAGGTCCTAAAGTAACCATCCCTGCAGCTTCACTAACAAAATAGAACTCGACGTTTAAAGTTGTGTGGGGCTGAAATTGTTGCCGGGAAGGAAGAAATCATCACATAAACATACTAATGAAAAAGAAATAAGATCTACTTACTTAATTTTGATTATTCAAGGGCTTTATTTGGCCTAATTTTATTTTTGAGGGTAAATTAGCCCCATTGAAACATGAAAGGCTTAATTGGCTATTAAGGCAAACTTTAAGTATTTGGCCCTTAAGCCATTTCTATAACTCCGAAGAATATAAATTAGAAGTTTAGCTTGATTAATGTTCCCAATGCAGGAAACAGTTAAAAAAAAAATTTGCATAGCAATAAGCTGCGGTTGTTGCATAATAGCCACAAAGGCCCATTTTCATTATGCATAATTGCAACTACAGCAGCAGTTTAACTCTATTAGCTGGCCAAAAGCATGATTGCAGCTAACCATAGTTCAATTCAGCAATATGCTCAACTTTGGCCTTAAAGTTAACCAAAAAGAAAAGAAGTAACTAGAAGACTTTAGAGATTGTCAGTGCAGGCTACAATATAGAAGTTCTTATCAGAAACAGGATTTGTGCCTTCATTTGGCATAGCAGCTACCTTAGATTTCAATATAAAGAGGCTGACCTTGCAAATTAGAAAGCGTAAATTCACAAAAATGAGACTCTTGCTTTACTTTCAGATCATGTTGGTATTGCAAGGCTCCATTCACAATCACAGGCATCCCATAAATTAGGAACAAAATGAGATTGATCTTGCAAATTGGAAAACATAAACATTAACATAAACCCCTTGCTTAACTTTTCAATCATTTTCATATTCTCGGCCTCTATATCCAAATTAATTTTGCTTGCTGATTCGATTTAATGTTTAGTTTCATCCCCTCAATGTTCCCTGCAGCTGTCTTTCCTTTCTTCATTTAAACATCATTCTAAACCAGCAATGAAAAATCATTCATGTGATCCATTAGATTAAGTTATTTCACAGCCCATAGAATCATTTTTAAGCAAAAGCAGTGCACCAGGTCGCTGAATCGTTGCTCATTAGTAAAGTAGTCCAAATTTGCAATTGCATTTTAACTCTCTGAACATTCATTTAATGATCAGGCTCAAGTGGTTCACTAGTTGGCAAGTACATTGGTTGTAATAGAGGGTTCTCACAAATTCCCCAAGTAATCAATCAAAGCAAAGTAAGATTATTAGCTATTAAGATTTCTAACCCTTGAAGTCAATAGGCATCACTACTAAGGTATGTGTTAAAAGAAATTTATTCGATAAGCAGAATACAACTTACTTAACTCCAGCACAAGCACCATAGAGATCTGAGCGGATGTAGGTTTCTAACTCAAGCTCATCTTTGTAGATTCTAGAAACTTGCTGCAAAATAAAAATAAACAAAAATCAAAAGAAAACAACAAGAAGTAGATCACATTTCATAATTAAGATGAAGTTCCAGTATATAAATCATTTCTTGTACACTTGATAAAGTAATAAGCACAATTTTTGGTTATTAGAGGCAAATTTTATAAGGTTAAAACAAAAGGTAATAGAGCTCATAACGTCAACTATACAATGATCAAAGCAACCTGTTAGAGATCAAAACACTTTTGCTTATACTACGTTCAAGTACTTGATTTACAAAAAAAAAAAAGAGAGAGAGAGGAGAAGAAGACAAGCACAAGTCAATCCCAATCCCAATGCACGCAAAGTTAGTTACATGAACTGTTACTGAAATCATACTCTACCTACTGCTACATCTATGGAAAAGCCGCACTGCTAAATCCTCCTCGACTACGATACCTGGCACCATTTTATGTCCATCCCTCCTAGTCCTCCACTGTGACTTCAACATGCCACAAGCTGGAACATTTTTGCTTTAAAGTATAAATCTTTGAAGCTAGTGATCCAAAATTCAAATATTAGGCAACCGCCATTGAGGGTTCTCACTGTCATTTAACAATATCTAAAAACCGCTGGCTAAACCTGTAAACCATTTTCTGAACCCCTTATGCGAATTAATAGTTAATCCTCATTGCAAATCCCTCACAACTGGAGAAATTACACATGACTAGCATTTACCATAAACAAAGAGCACAATAGAACTACAATGTCAGATGTGTGCTCCTCTAGATCCTAGACAAGCAACCAAATACTCTAAAAACACCTGCATATATGTGCGCGGATCATTACATTCCCTATATAAATCACTTTCTTAAAATTCAGTATCATACAAATGGGAACCACATCCTCTAAATATAAACATATATGAATACAATGCATAAAAATGTCTTTAAAGCCATACCTAGCAGGTCTTGATATCTTTCTACAAGTTTGATGCAATGGAGGAAAACAAAAGCAAGTAAGCAAATTACAAATCATTATGCTAAGGGAGGGTAATTGTAATTCATTCTAGTTTAAATCTTATACCCCAGAGTAGACACAAAAAAGTTGTTCAAACCCGAACGTATAAATGCATAGATCAATGTAAGTGGCACAAATCATAAAGTAACATGACAGTAACAAAAACGAAAAAGGAGATCAGTTTAGGTGGCATAAATCATAAAGTAACATGCTAATGACAACAACGAAAAAGGAAATGAGTTATAAGTGAGTGTGTGTAGGTACCCGTAGTAAAGGAAATTTCATGGACATGAAATGGATCATCGTCCTTGTTTCTTCTGTATCTGGTGCAAAAGCCAAAAACTCTCCTTCTGCCAACAACACTTCCAATACTTGCTGAAAGTTTGGGGACATTCCTTTGCCTACTTCTACAAACATTTTTTCCCGTACATACCTGGAGATGAATTTAATAAAAACATAAAAACACTTGAACCCCACTATATTAACAACATCAACTTCACCCAATATCACGAATTGGTCAATTTAATAGACTGATACAGCATAAACCCAAGTTGTCTTTGTTCGCCTAATTCAGTACAGTTACTGTGGGAATACTGGTTCAAACTATGGGGTTGGCCTTTTGAAATATCAAATAAATAAAAACTGGTTAATGTAACCATGAACATTCAGAGCGAAGGGCAATGGTGAATTACGGCTGGGCAGGGTGAATTCGAGTATCAACTCTTGTCCGTACAGCAATCAGTAGTAACATTACTACCGTAGGAAGCAAAATCTGCCAAAACAAAACAAGAACATTACTTTCTTGTCTATCTAAATCAAAACTCCATCAATGATCAAATTCAGCAACACAGAACAATTTGGTACAAGTAAAAGAACCTTTAAAGAAAAGCATAGAACAATTTGGTACAAGTAAAAGAACCTTCAAAGAAAAGCATACTTCTCGATCGCATATAAAAGACTTCAAACCAATAAAAACCGAGAGAATAAAAAGGAAAAAAGAAAAGTTAGGTATAATTGAATGAAATAAACCCAAAAAAGAACCAAAATTCAAGCTAGAAACTTCACTCCAATTACACCACCAAAATCATATTTGAAATCCTACCCACATATGCTGGGAAGAAAAAAATCGTATCCAAACATAACAAAAGATTAAAAAGAGAGAGAAACCTCAGCAAGGGTAACAAAAGGATGACGAATTTTGAGAAGCCAATTCTTGCGAAGCATAGCTTTCAACTGTCTTCTCCGGGAAGACCCCGAAGAAGAAGAAGACCCCATATTCGAAGTCTAAGGCTTTCCGGTATCCAAACTCAGAAAGCCAAACAGAAAGTGGAGAAAAGAACAGAGGTTTGTAGGTTATGCGGAAAGAGTGAGAGAGACGATGAAATGGAGGAAAGAAAAGCAGGAGGTGGCAAGTGCCTTGGGGAAATGGACTCAATCTTTGGACATTTGGAAAAATGTTTGCTTTTATTGCGAGTCCTATTTTTTCCCAATTTCTTTATTCTTTATTTAGAAAAGAACAAAATAAACTATATTTATACTTTACGCATCCGTTGCCCATCTCTCTTTCTTTTTCGTCTGATATTTTTCAAGTTTTTGCATTAGGCATTTAAAATATGGTCCTTGTTGTGACTCGGCGCCGCCGCCCGGTCGCTGTCACAGTTATTATTATTTATTATACATCATTAATTTATTTATTAATAAGAAGAACGAATGAAATAAACAATTCATTGTTGAAAGAAAGATGCACTATTATTTTATATGCTACTCTGCCGGTTTCAAGTCCTTTTCATAGAAATTCTTTGTTGAATTATTCAACTTGAATAGATGAAATATAATCAGCTGTAAATATTTAAGTAAAGAGGGTTGATTTGCTCTATTTTCCTGTGGGTGGGACCTTCCCGGCTGCTTTGCTTTTACATTTCCTTTTAGTTGGGTCATCTTTATTAGATTTTGTCTTCTACGAGATGTCGTTACACATCTTCTCTTCTTTTTTTTTTCTGTTTGCCTTTTTTTTAATCCTTAAATTATTAGTTTTTAATTTCTTTTACTGTTTAAAAATACCTAATTAGTTCCTTCAAAATTTTCACTCTATTTCCTTGCTTTTTCTTCATGCGGGAACAAGCAACTTTTTTTTTTAATTTCAAATGCATATTGAGTCAATTTTCTAGTTTATTGTTTTTAAAAACAATAAAAAAAGGATCAAAAGTCGAAATAATACTCATCACGATTTCAATTCCTCATTCATTATAATAGATTACAAGACACACTATTTTCTTTAAAAAAATAAAGAAAAAAGAAAAAACTTTAACTAATGAACTGCTAATAGATTGAAAAAAGAAAAACAAATCATGAGAATAATTACCTAAATATAGGAAAACGTTTCAATTCCTTTTTCTTTTTGTTTTGTCAGAGCTGCAACAGTGAGAAAATAAAATAAAATTTTTATTAATCATATCCGAAACTAAACTTATTTTAAATTAATTAAATTAAAAATTTAGAATTGCAGCATTTAATAATCGGTAGTTAATCATTAATTAACAATTTTTTAATTTATATTTTAATTTTTACACTTAAATTTTTCTTTTTTTGTAATTTATATATATTATAATATATAATTTTCTAAAATATTATTATACTACATATTTTTAGTAAATAAACATTGAAAATATCATTTTCATTACATGTGCATATTAGCACTCTACTGTTAATTTTATATTAAATATATTTAATTCTTATAATTAATTATAAAAATTTTATTTTTTTAATTGATATTATATTTCACTTGTATTTTTCATTTTTTAAGGATTTTCAATTATTAAAAATAAGTAAATGCTATTACAAATTGTATTAATTACTAAATTTATATATTAAAAATTTTTAATGATTAACCAATAAATATATTAAAAAATTAATTAAAAATCGAAATTAATATAATAATTAAATGAAATTAATGGATCGGTTAATAAAATTACTAATCGACATATTACTTGGTCAGGCTCATCCATTGGAACACATTTCAATGTTCATAAGAAATCATCTAATTTAAGATCAAGATTTAGCTAAAGGAGTAATAAAATGCATGAGTATATTATTTATCAACAAGTTCAATCTTTGGTGGGCTAAATTGACTGTAAATGTTCCACCTAAAAAAAAAAAGCGGCAATTGGTGGATTTACACCAGAATTCGAAGGTTTATTCTTGCAAGTTATATATATATATATATATATATATATATATATATATATATATATATATATATATATATATATATATATATATATAATGAATTTAATCAGCAATTTGGGTGTTAAAAAAAAAAAAAGAAGCACAAAGGTATCTATTCATAGTATATTCTCAAAGCGGATTTGTACTTTGGAGGCTTTGTTATCCAGTGGGGGAGAGGAGCACAAGTCATACCTTCTAAGCAACAACCAATTTTGACTTTGAATCATCAATATAACCATAAAAATTTAATTGAACTCCAATTTAATAGTTAATAATTCATCACATTTGAGTTAACTGAATTCAATATTTATGATCCAATCGATTTATATTATTTATAATTTTTTCATACAATGTGAATATAAACCATTATTTTTATAGATTAATCACGATATTTTTATTTTCTATGATTATATTTTTAAGAAGATAAAAATAATATTATATTTTCATTTTTTAATATAATCCAACTCGTTTATAATGAATAAACTTTTGATTCATTTATTATTTGATTAAAATTCATCCAATCTAATTTATTTGTGACCAATATTATAGAGGATGATAAGAGTATTCATTTTTTTTAAGGTTTTCTTTTTAATTTTTGAAATCATCGTTAAAGGAAAACTTACTTCTGTAGGTAAGTTCAGATTGAAACAAAGAAATCAAATCACGCAAGTAATTAGATAAATATAGGAAAACATTTCAATGTTCATAAGAAATCACCTAACTTAAGATCAATTCTAGCTAAGGAGTGGGGTGAGAAAAAAATATTTGATTAACTATAAAATCGATTTGAAATCAAAATAATTTTTTAGGTTAATCAGCTTGATATAATCTGTTTTGGTTTTTGTTTTTAACATTTTTAATCACTGGTTTTAATCGATTCAATTTTATATTATATTTTTATTTGCATACACTAAAAAATTTTCTTTTTCAGTTTTCTCTAAAATTTACATAAAATAATATTTTAAAATATATTTAAATTATATTTTTATACGATAAATTTTTTTATTTTTCTTTAAAATTTATATAATTTTTAAAGTATATCTAAATTATTTCATTTCCATTAATTTATATAATACTTAAACTCAGAAAACTATTTGACTCATTAAATGGTTTACTTAAATTTCTTATGTTGCAGCATTATTAGGTTAATTAGGAGAGCCATATTGACTACATGGCTGTATTGCTGGTGTTGGATACTTTGTGCATGAATATGATATATTTCTTTATTAAGGGATATTGGCATTGCATATTTTGTACATTTAATTTAATGGTTTATTTGAGTAAGTAAAAGAAAAAAAAAAGGATAAAGGCCAAAAATCCAAAAAATATCCTCATGATGCTAATTTACATGTTTTGGTAACATCATCAAAATAACATTACATATAAAATTACATAAACAAAAAAAATTAAATAAAAAAAGAGAAATTTGTTTTTAAAACTTGGACTCAAATCTTATATCATGACCCATTGGTAGAGTCAAAGTCTTCAATAAGGCCCATTCAGTAGGCTCAAAAATATTTTTGAAGATCCAATTAATTAGGAGTCCAAATCCATTTGTAAATGGGTAGCTGGATAACCGGTGTCTAGCAAGTATACTAAATCGGCTAGTAATATAGAAAAATATAGATTAAAACTCATAATATCGAACCCAAGAAAAATTGTGCAAATGCAAAAAGATTTCAAATTTTTAAAATGAAAACTTATGTGTAAAGAAAGAGAGAAATCCCAAGTTTGCAATGATGAAAAGAGAACTAAACTAAAAATAAAAACTAAAATAACTAAAATGATAAAACCAATGCAATTAAATTGAAACTTAAACAAAGTAAATAATAAAAGCTGGTAAAAATCAATAATAAAAACAGCATCTGCTAAAAGACTATCCATCTTAACTAATATTGCAATAACTTAATTTCAAAAAAACACAAGTGATTATGGAAAAACTAGATAAAAAAAGCCAGATATTTTAGTCAAGAATATCATTCTAAACATTAAACCTTCTTATTAGGAATAATTCAATATTTAGCATAAAAATTCAGTTTTATACTCATAGATATTCATTAAATCATTTTTCAAGTAAACTTAAATCCAACCTATTCTTAGTTCAATTTTTTTGAATATTAATCCACTCTTACCAATACATAATTACATCTAAATTAGAAAATAAGCATGCATCAACACTAACGAACTAATCCAAGAACATGCATATCATAGATCATACTTAAATCAATCATTAACTATTAATCAAATAAATTAACAATCAATCTTAATACAATCAAAGATAAGAATTTTCTCAAAACTAATAAATAATCAAACTTGTATTGAATTAAGCACAAACTAAGTAATTACAATAAAAGTTTAAGGATTCAAGTATCCTTTAGCAAAAGTAAAGAGAACTACTCACACTTCATCTTGAAAACTAAATCAAAATAAATAAAAAGATTCAAACACATAGAGTAGAAAAGCTCCCTTGATGACCCTATACAGAAAATCAAAGTATAACTTCCAACTCTAAGCTTTTGTTCTTGAAAGCTAAAATAAAACTAATGTAAAACTAAAGATAAAAAAATTCGTAATTAAGTGGCCCACAGTCTAGGTGTCTTGAGCAACCTTTTATAGCCTCCAAAAGAAGAAGTTTTGTGCCTTGTGACTTTCTAAACCGAGTTGCAAAAGAGTTTCTACTAAACATGAAGTCTTTTGTCGATAAAACGTATCACACACTCAGGAGAATGGCTTTGATCATTCGGCTGAGTGATTGAATGCTGAGGAGAGTGGCTTTTTCACTCAACCGAGTGATTGTTTCTTGGAGTCAGTGAGTTTTGGCCTTGAGTGAGTGACCAAAAACACTAAGGAGAGTGTTTATATACTTGGGAGAGTGATAAAATCACTCAGCCGAGTGACTCCTTGCTATCTTTCACATTTCAATTACCAACTTTTTCAAATTTATAGCTTTGCCTCTTAACTTCTCCTTTCTTCAATTTAACCCTTTTTCTTTTCAATTTAGCCTTGAAAAACACAAAAACTAATAATTAAACCTAAAAACACACAAATTAACTAATTAAACCAAAAATCAACTAAATTAATACTAAATTAACTAAATTAAACACATAAAAATACACTAAAAATATAGTATAATTCACAATTATCAATGGACTTTCAAACCATGTTTTATATCGGAATTTTTACATAAATGACTTAAGAAAAGTTCAAGAGTTTTTTTTTAAGAAAAGCATAACTTTTTATAAAGATAAAAAATCACAAACAGGGAGAAAGAACATCTCAAATACAAAAAAGGTCATACAACAATGAGGATCAAGCTAACTTATAAGCTTCAAAATTGTTGGACTTGCTAATCAAAACCAACTCAATGTTTGGTCTATGAGAAAAAATTGTCTTACAATAAGAAACAATTATACCAAAATCTAAAAAATCATCTAAAAATTCACTAAAACTTAAAGAAAGCTCACGAGTATCTGTGAAAATAATGCCTTCATTATGAAGAGAAGCTTCAATCCATGAAAGAACTTATCGAAGGGCCAAGCCTTTAGTAATGCAAAGAGAAAAATAGCCTAGCCAATAACCTAAAATTGCTCTAATAAATCATCCATCAAAGTCCCTAAAGATTCCCTTAGAGCCGCTTCTATTTTGATATGCAAAAACTACAGCATCAATATTACAACTCCATTCAAAATTCATAATGGTAGGAAAAGACGAAACTAACACAGGAGAACCATCCACATACACAAAAATATTATTAAGAATATCCTTGGCCGCCTTCCATTCACCAAAAAAATATAATGCTGTCAAAATTAGCATATGGGGAGCCATTAATGTATTATGTCATACTAACTTATTCCTAACATTCCACAGCTGCAACATTACCATATACATCTCTTTATACTTGTCTTTGCTAAGCTAGCTCATCAGAGTAGAAAGTATATCCGTTAAAGGCAAACTTGCATCCTGAATAGTCAAATCGAAGCAAGCCCAAACATCTTTAGTAAATTGGCATCCAAATAAAATGTGAGAAACATCTTCCATCTGTTCTCCGAGTGAATAAAAAGGATTAATATCAATGCCCTTTTGAGCTAGTCTAAAACAAACAAGTAAAGCCTTTTGAAGAGCTCACCATAAGAAATTATACACTTTTGGTGGATTTTTCAGACTCCAATTAAACTTTCAAATGTTGTTTGTCTAGGGACGGACCTTTCTAAGGCACTTTATGCCACCTGATACCCACTTTTGATTGTATAGCAATCCCTTTTGTCATAGTGCCAAATCAACCTATCTTCCCTACTAAACGAAAACAATGACATTTTTAAGACATCATAACATCATCCACACCACAAAATTCTACAATTCTATCCACGTCCCATTCCTACCCATCATTTCTTAAGAAAGCATAAACTTTGACCTAATCATCAACAAAATTTGTACCCTTACGCATAAAGAAATTATCATCTCTAGAAATCCAATGGTCGTTCTTGAATAGAATCATTTTACCATTCCCTACACTCCATCTGACACCATTTTCTAGGATAACCATTGCCTGTATTATACTCTACTAAGTAAAACTAGGATTAGACCCCAACTGTGCATAAAAAAAATCCCTACGTAGAAAATATCTAGCTTTGAAAATACAATAAGCAAAAATATTTTTATGTGACATGAATCTCTATCCTTATTTAGCAAGCAAAGCTAAATTAAAACAATGTAAATCTTTAAATTCCATTCCACCTACTTCCTTGCTACCAGACATTTTTTTCCAAGCCAATTAATGCATATTCCTCTCCCTATTATTCTTTTTACCCCACCAAAAAGAATTCATTATCCTCTGAAGTTCATCACATATTGAAATAGAAATCATAAAAGCACTCATACAATAAGTGGGAATAGCCTAAGCAATAGATTTTAATAACACCTTGCTTGCTGTAGAAAGAAATTTATTACTCCATGCTAAAATTCTTTGAACCAATTTACTTTTCAAAAAATTGAAAATAACCCTCTTAATATGCATAATTAAAGAAGGAAGACCTAAATAATGACCATGATTGAGCAGAACATCAACTCCCAGAATGTCAGAGATCACACCTCTATCTTTCAATAGAACACTCAGGCTAAAATAGATCCCAGACTTTTAAAAATTAATAGACTGACCAGACGTATACTTATACTTACATAAAATCTCTTTAACCATACTACATTCCCTTTCAGTGGCTTTGAAGAAAAAAAAAGAAAGTCATCAGCGAAAAATAAATGTGAAACTATTGAGTCCTCGCAAACTAACTCTACACCCATGGATAAGACCTCTTCTCTCAACATCTCTAAGTAAGCAAGACAGACCCTCTACACGGATAATAAAAAGATAAGGAGAGATAGGATCACCCTATCTAAGTCCCCTCTCAGGACTAATAGGACCAATCTCTAATCCATTAAAAAGAAAGGAATATTTCACACTGCAAACACATAACATCATCCAATTCACCCAACAACTAGAAAAATCCAATGCCAACAATATAGATTCAAAAAAGTCCAATCTACCCTGTCATAGGCTTTGCTAATATCACTTTTAAGCGCCATTAGACCCAGATTGCCTACTTTATGATTTTTCATTTTATGAATTAACACATAGTCAATTAACACATTATTTGTGATTAATCTACCCGGTATAAAAATTGATTGATATTCTAAAATAATTTTTGGTAGAACAAATTTCAACCCATTAGCCAATACCTTAGACACAATTTTGTACAATAAGTTACATAAGGCAATATGTCTAAAATCCTTTATAGTTTCGGATTATCAATTTTAGGAATTAAAACCATAAGAGTTTTAGTGAGGGAATCAGGAAAAATACCATCAGAGAGCCATTGTTGACAGCCTGCTACCACATCATTGCCAACAATAGTCTAGAATTTTTGGAAAAATGCTGGATTAAGTTCGTCTGGGCCAGGTAACTTATCCAGGTGCATTTGAAACGCCGTGTCTTTAATCTCTTTCTCTAAAAAAGGGATTAACAAGGAAGCATTATTAGCGTCAGAAACTCTTCTATCCACCATGCCGGCAACCCATGAGCAGTCTATATTAGTAACCTGAAATAAATGGGAAAAATACCCACTAACCATTCTACTAATTTTTGTACTATTAGTTACCCATTCACCCATATCATTCTTTTTCCTTCTAGCATTCACTTGAGCATAAAAAAATTTTGAATTTTGGTCCCCATATTTCATCCAAAAAACCTTCACCTTTTGTCTCCATTTAAGTTTCTCCTGCTTTAAAATTAAATTATAGTATACTTTTAGATTTTTTATTTGTTCTGTATCCCGCAAACTAACACCTTTCCTAAATAATGCAAGCTATTTTTGAATATCCTATTTGTATTACTTCACTAATATGCTATTTTTCTTGCCCCAATCATCCAAAAAATGATGGCAGTTCAATTTTTTGCCCATTACGCTGGATTCACCTAGAGAAAACCATCCTTTCTTAATAGCATCCACAATCTCAGAGTCCATTAACCACTTGTTTTCAAATCTAAAACATTTTCTATGCCATAAGTTAAACTGCCTATGCAGATCAATTATTAAAAAGGAGTGATTTGATATGGGAGCAGTAATATTAGTCAAGTAGTAGTTTAGGAAATTAAGGAAGAATGCACCAAATTTCTAATTTTAAAAATATAATTTTTTAAATTTTCATTTTTAAAAATATAGTTTTTTTAGTAATAGTCCTATATTTACATGCTAAAGCATAAACTTTTTCTCTTTCATTAAATTTCTGTAATCCACTAAATAACCAATTATTTTTCTTTCTTTCTTATTTATGTAATGATATTCTTTCTTGGTTAACCTATAAAGGTGTCAAATATGGGTTCAAAGAGGCAGGTATCATGGAGTCGTCACCCAACAGAACATTGAAAAATGAATCTCAACCTTTTGATGCCTAAACGGAGATTGGTGCTCAGGACATCACTTTTACTTAGCATCTCGATTAGGTGTTTCTTATAATTAGATTTTTGTCATTAGTCCACTATCTCCCTTCTCACATTCATTACAAGAAAATAATAAACACATTAAGTAATTAAGAAAGCGGTGAAGAAAGCAATGAATAAAACAAATAAATCCATTACTTACACTATTATAGAGGCAAATCATCCAAAAATGAAAATAAAATAAACAACATACATAAATTAGGTTATTTATTAGGTTTGAAAATATTGGTTCCTACATTCATATTTACAAAAGAGGGGATGAAGTGTCCTTATTTATTTGTGAAAACTATGGGAAGAGTGATCCCAATTTTGATGAAAACAAACTCCTTTTTTTTTTATTGTGTGATTTTGGAGTGAAAAGTGGACATTGGTATATTTTATTTGGAAAGCCCAATTTAATTAATTACAAAAAATTTTAAATGATTTTTAATTAATTAACGTGCTAAAAATTTATTTTTTAATAAATAATTACATCCCCAAAATGAAATACATCAGAAATAAAGAAAGTACAAAAAAAGATAAATAAAACAAATCAATCATAAAGCATAATTAAATAAAATAAAAAGAACTAATTGAAGGATGACCTCCAAAAATGCAAATCTCTCAAAAATACTCTAAAATAGGGAAACAAAATTGCTAAAACAACCATACAAAAAAGGCAATTTGATTAGCACGTCAAACTAAATTAATTATTAAAACAAATTAATTAACTTACTAAAAATGCTCATAAAAACATATCGAAATAAAAAAAAGGTTAAAGAATAACATGCAAATCATATTAGATAGAAGCAAAAAAAATTAAACTAAAATATATATAAACACTTAAAATGAATTAAATTAAAAAAATAACACTAAAACATGATAAGAAAGGAGCAAAACAGGGCCCACAGACACCCCAACGCAAGAGAAAGATGGCCACAACAGATAGAGAGACCGAATAAAGAGAAGGCTCCGAAATGTCCTGTCGGTTGCACTGATCGATGGCCGTCTGTCAAGCCTTCTTCCCATCTGCCACTTGAGGAATAGATAGAATGCATATTTTTCACACAAAAATAAGGTAAACCAAATTTAAATCCTAAACATACAACTCTATGACCATAAAACATACCGAATCTTCTAAAAAAATCAATAAATGAGGTTCAAATCATGCTAGTATAATATAAAGCATGTTAAAATAAAATTTAAATCAACACATCCATTATGTATTAATGGAGAAGACAAAACCTAACACGTCATTCTAGCATACAATAAGCAACTTAAAACATCATGGCATAATACAGATTACTAGCAAATAGACTAACACAAAATTAAGCATTAAAATTGATAGGCAAGCATGTTAGCCATATGAACAGTGTATGAATCTAGAGAGAGTGAGTATAGCCTAAAATATTACCCTTAGGATTCTTAGTTCTGTAACTTTAAAGAACAAGGATCTAAGCTCTAATCTTCAATTTCCACATTCAAATAAAGAAGTGTGTGTAAGTTTTTGTATAAAAAAATGCTCAGAGCTTTTACCTTAAGAATAGAGAATTAAATTTCTCTTTCTCAAAGTTTGCTCTATTTTCCAAGTGAGAATTCCTTATTTTGAAACCATAATCTTTTAGTTTTTATATCTAGAGAAGAGTTGGAGATCAACTTTAACTCTAATTCTCTAAAAAATGAAGTTTAAATTCTTTAAAATCCGACTTGATCAAATTTGATCCATATCTCCAAGTTTTTAAAATTGAAAAACGTGAAAAATCTAGAAGTAACCCTATAGACGGGCATTTGTACATGGTAGAAGGCCGTCACTCACATGATTCCCTAAAATTACAAAAATACTCTTAATTCTAACATGGACTGAAGGAAGACAGCCACAGACGGTTGTCCTTACATGACAGACGACTGTTTTTCATAGATAGAGGCCAAAATTCAAGGTTTTTGAAATTCTTTTCAAAACTCTTGGAAAATCAAATTGGAAAACCACAACAACAGTTATAGGAATGTGGAAATCAATGTTGGAACTTCGAGATTCGTGCTCTTTACTAGAAATATGATTGTTTTCTCATCATTAGGTAACTTTGATATAGGCTTCCTCAGGTCATGATGTCTACAGTTGCCCTCAATTTTGGAAAATTGGTGCATTAATGCCAAAGTGAACCAAAATTTAGAGTAAAAGGATAAAAACGCGTACTTGACCAGCAAATCTCTAGTTGATTATTTTAAAACATGTACCATTTGAGGTAGTGAGTCTCTGGTTGGGTAGTTACCGTCATTTTGTCGACATGTTTACCTTTGATTGGGTAATTACCATTAGTTTGTTGATGTGTTAATAGGGATGATCGCGGGGCAGGGCGGGGGCAGGGAGTGCCTCCCCACCTACTGTCCCGCGCAAGGTCGGGGCGGGGGCGGGGCGGGGATCGAAAGTATTTCAGGGAAAAAATTCCCCCCATCCCCATCCCCGCAGGGATCCCTATCCCCGCATAAAAAATATTTTTATTTTTTAAAAAAATTTAATTCTAACAAAAATATAATATTTAATAATTAATTATAATTGAAAATATAATATTTAATAATTAAAAATATAAATTCAATTACAAATCAAACTAATATAAATTTTAACAATTGATAAAACTAAAATTAAATATAATTTAAAACTAAATTATATAAATATAATTAAATTTAGTAATTAAATTTCGGGGGCGGGAAAATTTCGAGGCGGGACCACAATCCCCGTCCCCGCCCCGAATTCTAAGTCGGGGAATACTTTTTTCCCGTCCCCACAGGGGAATTTTTCGGGAATTTCCCTACTCGTGATTATCCCTATGTGTTAACCCTTAGTTGAATGTCTGATTAGCGCCAGCTTATCAGCATGCAGAATTGAGATAAGTTACTTGTATCTGATTAGCACCAATTTTTCGTCATGCAAAATCAGGTAAGATTGTTGATTGGTTGATGCCATCTGTTAGCATATCTAACCTTACTGTTGTGTGGTTGTCACCCTCTATCAGCATGACTAACCTTGTTAGGGTGGTAGAGCCATCTGTAGGCATGTCTACCCCCGATTGAATCAATATTTTTATTATAAAATTTTTGGCTAATATGCATTTGTAAGGAGTCACTGATGACATACTTCGTAGCTTGTTTCTCACTTGTAGATCTACTTGAGGATGCTACAGCATACTCCTTTCCCTCATCATTGGAAGTTAAAATAACCTTCTAGACTATCCCTTTTTCATCGTGCTTCAATTTTATATTGTGATCTTAGCTTCAGCCATATGGATCAATCTTTGATGAAGTGTTTCATTTTGTCTCAACCATATGGATCAATCACTGGTGAAGTATTTCACTTTGTTTTCAACTATGTGGTTCAATCACTGGTGAAGCCTTCCACTTTATCTTCAGCCATATGGATCAATCCTTGGTAAAGCCTTTCACTTTAGGAAACTTCTTAGCAGTTTAATAATTCCCTTGCCCAAGAAGAATTAAGTAATTTTAGAAGTACATGGTATAAAGAAATGGAAGATAAACAAGTAAATATTCCTTTATTTTTATGGTTTGAGAATTATTGTTATTATAATAATATAGATTATCCATTTCAAAAAGAAATAAATGTATCTTCAAAAATAGTTAAGCAATGGGATACTATAGAAGGGCACTCAGTAGTAGCTATACATCCTCCCTTATAATGTATTAAAGTAAAAAATAAGGAAAAAACTTATTTTGTTGAACTATTTAAAGAAATAAAATTAGAAATTAAAGATGTAGGAAAAGATTTATAACATGTGATATTGCAAAATAATTTTTCAAATCAAATATTAGATACTATAGCAAGTCAACTAAATAGAGTAGAAGAAATAGTACAAATACCCAAGTCACAAACAAAAATAGGTTAAACATCAAAATTAATAACAGAAAAACCACCTATTAAATTAGAAAAACCTTTGTTTAAACCTTTTGAATTTTTTCTAGAAACAACTATAAATCTAAAAGATAAAGATCCCGTATTAAGAAAAATAAAAGAAAGATTAGCAAAGTTAATCATTAAAGATAAATAGATTATGACTATAGACGAAGAGGTTACATCAGAATTAGAAACAACATCAAAAATAAAAAATGTAGAAGAACAGTTTAAATCAAATAATGAAGGAGAATATTCAATTAAAAAATTACATTTTAATATTTATACACCTAGACCAAAAACTGAAATATATACTTTATTAGAAATTTATTTTAGCGAACTTGAATTAGACTAGATCTTTATTAGATAAATATTTTGTTTAAGATATCCATATGAGTATATTTAGTTGAGATAAATTTAGAAAGAATTTAAGACTGTACTTGGAGCAATAAAATGTTGGTCATCCCTAAAGGCCTAGTATTGGTTAGGGTAGCCGAGAATGACGTGTTGGTGGTCCCATTATTCGCATAGGTTTCATTCATAATTTTTTTAAAATTTATCTTAATTAAATATACTTAAATGAATAGATTACATATAATATTTTCTATTAAATATTCTAGATCTGGTTCAACTAGCGAAGATAATATTAGAGAAATGGATGAAATAAATTATGTAGAAGTAAAAGTAGAGAATTATTTATTTGATTGGACTAGACCTAAACGAGACATTTGAACAATATATTCAATAGGTATTTTTGAAAATTTTCATGATTATTCTCTAAAACAAACTGAGCAGACAATAGCTATTAATCAAGAACACGAAACTATTCAATTGTTATCAGAAAAAACAATAAATGAAAATAAAAAGAAAAAATATAGATTTTTGCATATAAGATCAGTACAGATAGCAATAAAGCCTTAATTTAAATTAGGATTAGATACTACAGTTTTAATGTGTTTAAGAGATGCTAGACATACTAATTTATTTAATTCTTTATTGGCAATGGCAGAAACTAACTTAGCTAATGGACCAATATATTTTAATTGTTTTCCAGGATTTACTATTAGTTTATATGACTCAAATATACTAAATACTTTAACTTTAACTGTTAAAACAAAAAATTTAAATTTTAAAGAAAATGTTAGGGCAATAGCAGTAATATATAGAGTATATTATAAAGTAATATTTACGACCATAAATCATAAAACTAGAAAGTCTTTTAAAAGAAATGAAACTTTATTATTTGAAGCTAATAAAGCACATTCTAATATTCAAATACCAAAAAGACTTAAATGGGATGAAATTACTAGATCAGGAAATTGGGAGTTAAAAGAAATATGCAAGCCAAGACCAATTAATGTTAAAAATCAATTTTCGAGAATATTAGAACATAGTGATGGAACTATTCAAACAGATTTTTCCTCAGAAAATAATATGTCGAGTAGTGTTTCAACTTATTCCAATAATAGACCTTCAATATCTAGATCATTATCTGCAAAAAATTTAGAATTAAGAGGAGTAGATTTTAATACAAATATTCCAAGACCATTATATATAGAGGAAAGAGAAAGTGAATATTCTGTTAGTCCCATTAGATCTCAAATGGAAACATTTTCTCAGATTATTCAATAAAAAGAAAGATGACTAGTTTTCAAATAAACAAAGAATTTTTAAGAAAGGATTTAAAAGCAGAATATAATACGCAAAAAGCCAAATGGTATTTCAATAACTTTTCTCAAGAAGAATTAAGTAATTTTAAAAGTACATGGTATAAAGAAATTGAAGATAAGTAAGTAAATATTCATTTATTTTTATGGTTTGAAAATTATTGTTATTATAATAATATAGATTATCCATTTCAAAAAGAAATAAATGTATCTTCAAAAATAGATAAGCAATGGGATACTGTAGAAGGGCACTCAGTAGTAGCTATATATCCTCCCTTATAATGTATTAAAGTAAAAAATAAAGAAAAAAACTTATTTTGCTGAACCATTTAAAGAAATAAAATTAGAAAGTAAAGATGTAGGAAAAGATTTACAACATGTTTTATTGCAAAATAATTTTTCAAATCAAATATTAGATACTATAGCAAGTCAGCTAAATAGAGTAGAAAAAATAGTACAAATGCCCAAGTCACAAACAGAAATAGGTCAAACATCATAATCGGTAATAGAAAAACCACTTATTAAATTAGAAACACCTTTATTTAAACCTTTTGAATTTTTTCCAGAAACAACTATAAATCTAAAAGATGAAAATCCCGTATTAAGAAAAATAGAAGAAAGATTAGGTATTTATTATCCTTTTATCCTTTTCAATCTAAAGCTAAAACCTTTACCCAATGATTTTCAAAAGGAATTATCCCTTTGACACCTGTACTATTCAAAATAAAAACTTATCTCTAAAACACGATTTGAACACAATGTAATTATTACCAAAGGCAACTCCATTTCAAATAAAAGATACATGTGTCAAGTTTATTACTTATTGCAACCCAGACGCACCAGATAATCTTCTCAAGTATTGTGCAATATTCAAGGTACTATGGATTATCTCATGGACATGCCATGTTGCCAAACAAATTAATCAATTACCTATTTTATATAGAGAATTCAAAGTTAAATGGTAGGATAGTTTTGATGTCAGAAAAGCAGATAGGCAAGCAGGTTTTAATTATTTTGAGCCAAGGATTTCATCAGCTTCAACTTTAACTCCATCAACAAGTTTCATTGCGGATAAAAGTTAGATTGTCAGCTTATTATCATCATCAGTAGCATTTAAAGAAGAGTTCAATTCAATTATCAATTGAATTTAAGTTGCAAGAGCATCTTTATCAGAAAGCAGTACTCCTCCAGCACCATCCTTTCCTTTACTCCGAAAACCTCAAACTTTTTCACCTTCTGCACCACCTTGATATTGTTTGGCAACATGGTATGTCCATGAGATAATCCATGGTACCTTGAATATTGCACAATACTTGAGAAGATTATCTGGTGCACCTGAGTTACAATAGGTAGTAAACTTGACACATGCATCTTTTATTTGAAATAGAGTTGCCTCTGGCATCAATCCAAAATAACTAAACTATCTGATGAACCAATTGGGAAGAACACCACCAAACTTGTGCGAAAAGTAAAAGAACCCAGAATGTTGAAAATTTCTCAAGTAAAATGCTTTGTACCAAGCTTCTTGATAATCATAGTAACTATATACCAACTTGGGAGGATATCCTAATAAATTCTTCATATTATAGGGTCTGGATCCCCATTCTGATTGAGTAATCACATGGATAATTTTTACTTTACTATAACTAATCCTATCTTTATCATAATTATGCTCTATTTCTACAGGTCCATTATCTACCAATATAGCTTCATAAAAATCTCTAGTCTTACTTTGATCTTTTTCATGATAATGCCAACTGTTTTAGAAATACATAATCGATTAATCTATAAAAATTTTGGATTTCAGATATGTTAAGCTCTTCTGGTTCTAATATCTTGATAAATAATCTCTTTTGGTTTAAGAAATAAGGAGAGGGATTTTTTGGTTTTGACATGGAAGGAGAGGGTATAATAGGAGAAGAGGGATAGGAAGAAGAAGCTAAGGCTGATGAATATGGTCGAGGTGGTGCAAAAGGTGAAACAGTTTAAGGTCTTTGGAGTAAAGGAAAGGATGGTACTGGAGAATATAAAGGTCTAGGTGAAGTTTTAATAGGAAGAGGTGTGACTGGAGATTTCTGTTGATAATTTCCTGATGATAATGAAGTTCCTGATGATAATGTTGCTTTAATTCATCATGTATTTCATTTTAATTATGTCTTGGTGTATTAATAAATTTTTAGATGGTTTATGTGCTATAGATTTTGATAATGATAGAGATATATTTTTACTAAAAAGGGAATTAACTAGTTTAAAATAACATTTAATTTCAAAGATTTTTTCAAAGATCATACCAAGAACCATTCAAGATTATGCCACTCCAAGGTGAAATGAGGAGCATAGAACGGTTGTGTTACCTCGTCAATAGTATTTTGCGCTAAAACCAACAATGATGACCATGGTTCAAAGGAACCAATTTTATGGATCAGAGATTGAGGACCCAGCGTAATACTTAGGTATATTTTTAAAGATAAGTGACATGGTCCAAATACAAGGGTATCAATGGATGTAATACGATTGAAGCTATTTTCCTTCACATTTAGAGAGAAAGTAAGAGATTAGCTGTCTATGCTTCCTAGTTAATCCATCCGATCATGGGAGTAAATGTAAGAAATTTTTTTAGTTCAGTTTTTCCTACATACAAAGATAGCTAGTATAAGGAACAATATCTACAATTTCTAGCACTTAAGTGAAGAGTCCTTCCATGAAGCTGGGGAAAGGTTTAGAAGATTGCTAAAAAGTTGTCCACACCACGAAATTGCAATGCACCAAATGATGTCAACTTTCTATGCAAGGTGCAACCCCACACAAGGTCTTTATTGAACGCTGTGTTTGGAAGTAGCTTTATAAACAAAATCCCTTAAAAGCCATTTTTGCTTCTCAATGAGATAGCAATGAATGAAGCTCAATAGGCCAGCACAAGAACATTGACAAAAAGATTAGGAGTTCACAGCATAGATGAGGTTGCTATGTTAAATGCTTAAATGGAGCTATTGAAAAAAGAGCTTAATGGGTTGAAAATTTAGAATGTTTTAGCAATTTCTCAAGATGGGAGTGCATTTGAAGGAGGTAACTTAGGGAGTGACACAAAGGTAATCGAACCATGCACTCAAGGAATGGGAGAAGTGAATGCTTTGCATGATTTTAAAAGGAATGACCCATTTAGTAACCACTATCATGCCAAGTGGAGGAATCACCCCAATTTCTCATTGAGAGAGGGTAACCAAGCTTCCACCTCAAACAATCAACCAAGAGTTCCATTCAATGCACTCACACATGCTCAAGGTAGCCATAACCAAAGTTATCATCAACAGACCAACATCTAGCAGTAAACATTCATTTTCAAGCACCATACCAAGCACCTCAAACCCACTAAATACACTTTCAAACCCCTTGATTTCAAGCTAGACAACCCTTACCACAAGATAAGAAACTGAATTTAAAGGATATGCTTGCTAACTTCATGTCTAGTCAAACCCAATTCATGTCTAGCCAAGACATAAGGTGGAAGTCATAAGAATAGTGGAATAAGGAACTTGAAAAATGCAAATAGGGCAATTGGCCAATTTGATCTCCACAAGACAATAGGGCATATTTCCTTCTAATGTTGATCGAAATCCCAAAGAAGAAGCCAAGGCGATCACTCTAAGGAGTGGTAAGAAAGTCCAAAGAGTTGAATAAGGTATGTAACACCCATAACATGCTTAACACTATTCCGGTACCCCGTATGCCAGAAATTTTTTTTTTCCAACTTATTTTACCATCTTATTACATATAATTAATTATCTTAATTATCAATCGCCAATGACCTGTAACTGCCCAATTTACTATGTACTTAATAAAATTTTGGCAATATAACGTCTATAAATTCGACTAGCCCCCTGAAAAAAATAGACAATATCCACAGCCTCTCAGAGGCACAACAATCACAAATAATAATACTAATTATCATCATCAATCCATCTCATATACATCCAAAAATACATATATCTACTATAATAACTTCTATTAAACATTTACATATCCAAAGGAAAAAATTCATACATATATATATACATGGCAAAAGATTTACAATTCTAATACATCAGAAGAAATCCTTTAGAGAATATTCTTGCTCTAGCTCCTGAGTACTTGCGCACAGTCAAAACTATGTGCTGAGCACTTAACATGTCCAGTGGTGACTAACAATCTAAATATTTTCTATGCTTAGCTAAAGCAGTGTAATTGTGCAAAAATTTTCCATATTAATTCGTCAAGCAAACTCAAATACATTTTCCCTTTTTAATTAACATTTTTAAATTGCTAATACACTTTCATTCTTAAGGACTTATTTCTTATCGATTTGCATATTTAATTCAAACTTTTACTTTATTTCAATTTAGTCCCTTTTCTTATTAAATTTACAAATTTAGTCTTTTATACTTCTTTTTAACATCTAAACTATTAATTAAGGTACTTAACCTTAATTTTACACTTAATTAAACATGTTTATGCAAAATTTTATTTTAGTCCTTGTTGACTATAAAACTTCCTTATAGTACCTTTTTACCATTAATTGATTGTATTATCTTTAATTAAACGATTCTCAATTAATTTACTTAACTTGTACTCTTGTGGGAAAAATTACGATTTTGCCGCTAAACTTTCTTTTCTTTTCAAATTAGTCATTTTTCTCTTTTAATTATCATTTTTCCCTTCTTTATCATATTTTCATACTTTGCTTTCATTATGCCCCTAGTTTGTCCTGGCAGAAAATTCTAAATCGGATACACGGGACGTGAACCCCACAGGGCCACATCAGAGATAGAGAAATGACCCCCCAGAGAGCCAATTCTCACAAAATAGAGTACAGAGACAGAGTAGCTATGGTGATCAGATATCCAATCCATAGTATAGCAAGTTGCCATGACTTGCACCGCGATACAGAGGTGTCCCTATGGCCAACCAATTATATCCTGAGCTAGTTCTACTGCCTGATTATTTTTAAGGGCATTACTATACATACTTTATTCACTTTTAAATTAGTTCATACTCCTTATGATTTTTCATTTCTGATAAAAATTCATTTTATTGTCCGTTCTTGCATAGTAAATTAATTCATATTAATTTACTACTGTTATCCCTTGTTTCGTTTTTCTTCACCATTTAACATTTTATTTTATCTCGAGTCTGTATAATATTTTCATATACACTTTATTATTACGTATAAATTTTCTCAACATTAATATGCACTCCTTTCACATTTAATATTCATATCCCTTCATTTAATCGAATTATTTTCCAATAATTCAGTATTTTTTATTGTACTTAATTGATAATTTGTTTCTTATTTGTTCATTTAATGCTCATAAATTCTCTAACAATTTATTTACATATTATTTTACACTTACTACTCATATATGCTTAATTCATACATTATTTCTCTATAATTCACCATTTCCACTACTTACATAATATATTATCAATCTATAAAATTTTCTATTTAATTCCATAAATCATATAAAAATTTATAAATACTAAATTCAACATTTATAATTAATTTAAGCTACTAAATATCATTTTCATGTAAATATACCTATTTTTCCCATATAGGAAATTTTGGCCAACATAAATATATAACCTTAAAATTTTCTTTTCTTCATTCTAATTATATATATAGCATCAATTAAGTCCTAATCTCAATTACCCTATCTTAATTCCATTATTTAAATAATTTAGCAATATTTTTCTCAACTACATAAAAGAAATTAATTCATGAAAATAGGAAATACTTGGATTTATTAGCCACATACCAAATTGACTTGCTCTAGGGTACCTATACTTCCTTCCCTTTGCCTTTGTCCCTTGAAATAGTATTTTCTCCTTCCACACCTAATACAACTAGCCATAAAACCTTAGATTTCTTTTTTTTTTGTTCTCAAATGCAAAATTAAAGCTCATATTCATTATCTAGACCTCAAAATCTATGCAAAAACATCAAAGAAATAATTTAAACCCATAGATTTCTCAAACTAAATCTTACCCCTTTTTCTTTCTCCAATTGATTTCTTGCCTTCCTTTGCCCAAATCAAATAATAAAGGCTATTTTGGGGATCTAGAGAGGTAGGAATACAACTCTTAAGTTAGGATTTAAGGGAAATTTAAAGTGGTTATGAAGCAAGAAAGAGAGAGAGAAAGGAGATGTTGAATTCAGCCAAGGAGAGGGAGGAAGAAGATGAGCACATTTTTGGAAATTTCTCCAGAAATTTAGCTCCTTTATACCCCTATTTGGGCCCAAATTGGGCCTTGTTCATGGGCTTAGCCCAATAAATTTCTTAAGGCCCATTTTAGGTCTTTTAAAGCCCAATAAAATTTCTCTCTCTTTCTCAATTCAAAACCTCTCAAAAATGATTCCATAATTCTTATCACATCAAAAATAGCTAGTACATAAATTTTTGGCTTAATCGAAGTCCGTTATCGGTCTAATTCAAACTTATCGATCAGATTCGACAACTGCCGGTGTCACCGAAAAATTCCATTTTTATCACTAAAATATTCTACATAAAAATTCATGTAGGCATGCAAAATTTGACAATTTTCAGGATTCATTTACTATTTTTAATTATTTACGTAAAACCAAATCACCTTCGCTACCGGGAAAATTGACTCGATACCTTTTTCGTATTTTTGACCTTTAGAGGCCCAATTGACCTCAATTTCACTTAAAATTTCAACCCTGGACTCCCCATGACCAATACTCTTTGATGTTACCATAAAATATTTTTTGATTTTTGGGTGTCCTTTTGGGCCTGAAAAGCACTATTCACCATCGGAAAGTACTGTTCACGGCTGACCCGGTGTTGAGGCCATTTCAATTCTCTCCTACTTAAAATAAATTTCGTCCTCAAAATTTACCTGAATTTAAGAGTAAGGGATACCGTTGTCTCATGGTCGACTTAAGTTTCCATGTAGCTTCCTCTACATTGTGGTGATGCCACAGGACCTTCACCAACGGTATCTGTTTATTCCTGAGCTGCCGGACTTCTCTAGCTAAAATTCACTGGTCTTTCTTCATAGCTCATGTCAGATTGAACTTGTATCTCTTCTGGTACTATCACATGGCTCGGATCAGACCTGTATCTCCGAAGCATCGACACATGGAAGACATCATGTATCTTTTCCAAAACAGATGGTAGCTTCAACCTGTAGGCCACTGGACCCACTATTTGAAGTATCTCATAGGGACCTATAAACCTAGGGCTCAACTTGCCCTTCTTGCCAAACCTCAGAACTTTTTTCCATGGAGATACCTTCAGAAAAAGTTTGTCTCCGACCTGAAACTCAATATCCTTTCTCTTCAGATCTGCATAAGATTTTTTACGGTCCAATTGCTTTCTTCAAGCGGCTTTTGATGATTTGAACTTTCTCTTCTGAATCACGGATTAAATTTGAGCTCAATAGCTTCTTTTCATTTAGTTCTGTCCAACATATTGGAGTTCTACACTTCCTGCCATATAATGCTTCAAAAGGTGCAATTTTCAAACTAGAATGGTAACTATTGTTATATGCAAATTCAGCCAAGGGCAAGTGCTTTTCCCAATTGGTGCCAAAATCAAGAACACAACATCGAAGCATATCCTCTAATATCTGAATCACCCACTCGGACTGGCCATCAGTCTGAGGGTGAAAAGCTGTGCTGAGGTGAAGTCTAGTACCTAAAGCATCCTGAAATCTCTTCTAGAAATGAGATGTAAACCTGGGATCCCTGTCAGTGATAATTGATATAGGCACTCCATGTAACCTAACCACTTCATTGATATAAATCTCTGCTAGCCTAGTCAAGGAATAGTCCATCCGCACTGGCAAGAAATGAGCGAATTTAGTGAGTCGATCAATAATTACCCAGATGACATCATGCTTTCTCCGAGTCACAGGTAGGCCAGTCACAAAATTCATAGTCATCTGATCCCATTTCCATTCCAGAATTACAAGTGGTTGAAGAAGCCCAGAGGGGACCTGGTGCTCTACTTTCACCTGTTGACATGTCAGGCATTTTCTTACGAATTCAGTCACCTCACGCTTCATACCTGGCCACCAATAGTAGGCTTTCAAATCTTGGTACATCTTGTTACTCCCAGGATACATAACATATCTACTGTGGTGTGCTTCTGTCAGGATCTCTTTCTTCAAATCTTCTTGAGTTGGCACACAAAGTCTTCCTTTATAATAAAGGCTTCCATCATCAGACAATAAATAATCACTTCCACTACTGTGTTGAAGCTTGTTTACAATAGCCATTAGCCGGTCATCTTCCTTCTGAGTTGCTTTCACTTTATATGCAAAGTCTGGTTTAACTCGAAGCTCAGCTACTATAGCTCCATCTGATGCCAAGCTTAAACTGGTGTTCATTGCTCGAAGAGCTGCAAAGATCACTATTAATCATTTACACTTATTAATGCTCTATACAGGTTCATTTCAAAGCACTAATATTACCTGACATAAATTTTCTGCTGAGTGCATCAACCACCACATTTGCTTTCCCTGGATGGTAGTCGATATAGCAATCATAGTCTTTAATCAACTCCAACCAGCGTCTTTGTCTAAGATTGAGTTCTTTCTGGGTAAGCAGATATTTCAAACTTTTGTGATCAGAATAAATATAACATTTCTCTCCATACAAGTAATGCCTCCATATCTTCAATGCAAAAACAATGGCTGCTAACTCTAAATCATGAGTAGGGTAGTTTTTCTCGTGAGTCTTGAGTTGCCAGGAGGCATAAGCTATCACCTTGCCCTCCTGCATCAGGACACAGCCCAAACCATTCCTGAAAGCATCACTGTAAATCACAAAATCCTTGCCTGATTCAGGTTGAGTAAGGATTGAAGCTTCTGTTAACAAAGTCTTTAGCTTCTCAAAGCATTCCTGGCATTTGTCAGTCCATACAAATTTAACATTTTTTTTTGTAGTAATCGAGTCAAATGAACTATAATGATGGAAAAGCCCTTGATGAACCTCCTATAATACCCGGCCAATCCCAAAAAACTCCGAACTTCAGTTACATTCTTAGGTGGTTTCCATTGTAGAATTGCCTCAATCTTTGAAGGATCCATTTTGATGCCCTCTGCAGATATCACATGACCCAGTAAAGATACCTTATTTAGCCAAAAAACACATTTGTTGAATTTAGCATACAGATGTTTCTCTTTCAGAGTCTGTAGCACAATCCTCGAGTGTTTATCATGATCTTCTGGTGTCTTTGAATACACCAGGATGTCGTCTATGAAGACCACTGTAAACTGATCCAAGTAGGGGTGAAAGACTCTGTTCATCAGGTCCATAAAGGCTGCTGGTGCATTTGTAAGTCCAAATGGCATGACCAAGAACTCAAAGTGGCCATACCTGGTCCTAAAAGCAGTCTTGGGTACATCCACTTCCTTAACCCCCATCTGGTAATAACCCGATCTCAGGTCGATTTTGGAGAAGACACCCGCTCCTTTTAGCTGGTCAAACAAGTCTTCAATGCGAGGAAGAGGTTATTTGTTCTTTACAGTCACTTTATTCAACTATCGATAATCAATGCACAGTCGGAGAGTCCCATCCTTTTTCTTTACAAATAAGACAGGCGCTCCCCAAGGTGAAGTGCTAGGTCTGATAAACCCTTTGTCAAGCAACTCCTGAAGTTGAACTTTTAATTCCTTAACTCTGCAGGTGCCATTCTATATGGTGCAATAGAAATGGGAGTAGTACCAGGAGCAACATCAATGGAAAATTCTACCTCTCTGTTTGGTGGTAAGCCTGAAAGCTCATCAGGAAATACATCCTGGAACTCCCTGACAGTAGGAACATCAGACACTTTTAAACTGTCTTTCTTTGCCTCAACTGCATAACACAAATATGCTTCACAGCCTTTTCTAATCAACTTTTTTACTGCAGTAGCGAAAATCACATCAGACAAAAAGTCAGACCTCACACCCATAACCGTGATGTCATCACCTTTCTGAAGCTGTAGGGTGACTCTCTTCTTTCTGCAGTCGACAGTCGCTTGATGGGCAGATAGCCAATCCATCCCCAGAATCAAATCAAACTCGCGGAAGGGCAACTCAATAAGGTTTGCCAGAAATGTATGTCCCTGGACACCGATAGGACACTATTTATAAACCTTATTCACTACCATACTATGCCCTAGAGGATTACTCACCAAGATGTCCTTGTTCAAGTAGGCCTCTTTCATCCCTTTTCCCCGTGCCAGTTCTATGCTAATGTATGAGTGTGTGGAACCAGGATCAATTAGAGCATAAACTTAATCAGATATCAAAATAAACTTACCCACAATCACATCGGGAGCATCCTCTTCTTCTCGGGCCCTGACAGCATATGTTTGTCCTCGTGATCGCCTCTGTCCCTGGGATGACTGACCAGCTGGTCTGAAAGTTGAAGTATTAGGGGCTACTCCCCTGCCACGACCTCACGGAGCTAATGACCTAGTACCTAATGTTGGTGAGGTGGCTGGAGCAGTCTGCTGCAAAGGACAATCTTTAATACGGTGCTCTCGGGACCCACACCTAAAACAGGCTCCAGTCAGCAATCTGCACTCCCTTGAATGTGTCTTCCCACAATGGTCACATAACACTGGTGTCCCCCTACCACTGCCTCTGGGTATACTAGAACTTGTAGTGGCTGTAGATTTGCCACGGGAGGCACTACCCTAACCCCTGCCCGCTGGTGGAAGACCCTGAGGCGGCTGCTGACCCTTCTGCTTTTTGCTCTGTCCTGACTTGCCACTGCTTTGTCCCTGCTTCCTTTTCTGCTGAAATCAAGACTGTCTTTCTACTTGCTCGGCCTGAGTGGTTTCTAATTTGATAGCCGCATCTATCATGGATCTCAAATCTGGATATTTCTGGGCCTCAATGATCTGCCTCAACTCAGTATGTAGACCCCTCTCAAACCGCTGACATAACCTTTCTTTTGTAGCCAAGCCTTCATCTAAATAAGCGCTCAAACTCTCTGTCATACTCAGCCACTGTACGGTTTCCCTTCCTCAGCCTCCAGAAAGCATCCTGCATAGCTATCTTATACTCAGACCCAATATACTTTTTCTCGAACTGATCGATGAAAAATTTCCAGTTCAAACGGTCTGCAGGTGTGTGTCTTCTGACTGAGTCCCACCAAATAAATGTTGGAACCTGAAGCAAAGCAATCATACCCTCAAGCTTCTCCTCTTCTGAACTGTGGGTGATTTCAAACAACCTTTTTATTTTAAAAAGCCATGCCTCTGCAGCTGCTGGCATCAAAGGGTCCTCACCTGTGACAATAACGGGGCCATCGCACAGGCCAAGGAGCCCCGGTCACACCAGAAATCCAAACACATACTCAGGAGGTACCACCTGATCAGAGAAATCATTGATCGTGGGGACGTCAAGGTTAGCAAGATAGCAAGTGAAAACAATGTAGCAGATCCTTTGACGAAGCAGTTACGTCCAAATCTGCACGAGGCTCATTTGAGAGCGTTCGGTCTTAGGGCTTTGCCCAATTGGGACTAGTGCTAGTGGGAGATTGTTAGTGTAAGCCCTAGCCCCAATACATTGTAATAAAACACTTAGTTAATAAAATGAGGCATTTGTTTTATCTTTTGTATTCCTGTACATGTCAATTGATAAAACTATCCAAGAATGTCGTTTCGGTTTAAGTTATCATGTGTGAGGCACATGGATTGTAAGACCTTTAAACAAATGGGACTTCATTCTAAATATCCCTAGTCAGTCATTGTTATGGGAATAACAAATGAATTAAGACTAGTATGCTCTCTCTGATATTATGAGTTCTGTCTTACGGATCATTAGGACAAGAGTGTCAATCAGAGATCATAGATACATGTTAAAGAACATGGTATCTGGATTCGATCCGCTCATGAGAACACTACATGGTATAAGTCATAAGTGTTTCTCATATGCAAGTTTTGTATCGGAGTTCTTAGACCTGAAATCTCTATGAAACTCTTTATGAATTACTGTGTACTTTGACATACACCTAACGTGCTCGTAACAGAGTGACAAGTACGGGTATGATTGGGTATGCATTGATTCATGTTAGAGAGCATGAGAGAAGTGAAGGGATTACCCCTCTCAATAAGAGAGAAAATATCATTGGCCACTTGATCAGTGAACTGAGAAGTGTATGGCCATACCGAGATGAAATAATGAGTAATCATTATTTATCTGAGAGTTCAGTGTCACTGGAATATCAAGAAAGGAATTAATATATATAAGGATGACTAGTTCCATGCCTTATATTAATTCTGATATTTATGGGTAAGGGACTATGCAAAATTGCATTAGGTCACTAAATGCCATATGCATTTTCATTTAATTTGGAATGCTATAATATCTTGCTAGAGAATATATATAGCCTTTGAATTAATTTATTAATTCATTGCCAACATTAAATGGACCTATAGGATCGCACACAAAGCATTGGGCTTAAAATACTTAAATTAAGTATTGGGCATTAATTTGGGCTTTTAAGTAAAGTCAAATTAATGTATGTAATGGGTTATAAAATTGCTATTGGGCCTTGGTCCATGAGAGAGAGAAATTCAGCCTACAAGGTTTAATTTCAATTAATTAATTATGTTACATTAATTAAGTTAATTGAATATTAAAGCCTAAAGGAATTTAAATTAAATTAAATCACTTATATATTTAATGATGTGGCCGAAATTCCAAGAGGGAAATTAAGGAATTTCGGCACATGCTATATATTTAAATTAAGTGATTTCATTTATTTAAATGTCTTATGTTTTATTTTAAATTTGAATTTAAATTCAAAGGAGTTTAATTCAAAATATATTACTTATCTTTAGGAAGTGATAGAGTTTGAATTAATTATCTTACGATGGTTGAATTCAGATCAAAGACTTGCCAAAGGATAAGCATATATATTAAAAAGAAATAAAACCCTAAAGAACTAAGTGAAGTTGGCGTGAAAAAACCCTAGTTTTATTCTAGTTTTTGCGTGAACTCTCTCTCTCTCAATTCTTTTGGCCTAATTTTTCACAAGGAGAAAGGATAGTTCCTCATTCTCTTGTGTTCTTGGGTAGTAATAGTAACCTAAGAGAAGTACAAAATCAAATTTTGTAGCTTCAAACTATAACCATTACACAATACCGAATAGAGAGCTAGCAATCTCGATTTTAAGCCGTCGGTGCAAGTGTGTGTGTGAGAATAGAGGGAGTGGCGTAAAAGGCTATTCCTTGGCATTGGTGATCGAGATCTAAGGCGGACAAAGTCATCTTAGTTGCTGGCCATCACCGAAATCAATATCTAGAAGGCATCTTAACTTGTAAGTTCTACAACCTAAAATTGCATGTTTTCGTTCCTAGTTTTGGATATGTATGGTATGTATGATAAAAATTTTTATTTTTCCGCTGTGCTATCATGATTATCATACCATGTCATATTCCATCAATAAATTCTCTAACAATTTATTTACATATTATTTTACACTTACTACTCATATATGCTTAATTCATACATTATTTCTCTATAATTCACCATTTCCACTACTTACATAATATATTATCAATCTATAAAATTTTCTATTTAATTCCATAATTCATATAAAAATTTATAAATACTAAATTCAACATTTATAATTAATTTAAGCTACTAAATATCATTTTCATGTAAATATACCTATTTTTCCTATATAGGAAAATTCGACCAACATAAATATATAACCTTAAAAATTTCTTTTCTTCATTCTAATTATATATATAGCATCAATTAAGTCCTAATCTCAATTACCCTATCTTAATTCCATTATTTAAATAATTTAGCAATTTTTTTCTCAACTACATAAAAGAAATTAATTCATGAAAATAGGAAATACTTGGATTTATTAGCCACATACCAAATTGACTTGCTCTAGGGTGCCTATACTTCCTTCCCTTTACCTTTGTCCCTTGAAATACTACTTTCTCCTTCCACACTTAATACAACCAGCCATAAAACTTTAAATTTCTTTATTTCCTTGTTCTCAAATGCAAAATCCAAGCTCATATTCATTATCTAGACCTCAAAATCTATGCAAAAACATCAAAGAAATAATTTAAACCCATATATTTCTCAAACTAAATCTTACCCATTTTTCTTTCTCCAATTGATTTCTTGCCTTCCTTTGCCCAAATCAAATAATCAAGGCTATTTTGGAGATCTAGAGAGGTAGGACTACAACTCTTAAGTTAGGATTTAAGGGAGATTTAAAGTGGTTCTGAAGCAAGAAAGAGAGAGAGAAATGAGATGTTGAATTCAGCCAACGAGAGGGAGGAAGAAGATGAGCACATTTCTGGAAATTTCTCCAGAAATTTTTCTCCTTTTATACCCCTCTTTGGGCCCAAATTGGGCCTTGTTCATGGGCTTAGCCCAATAAATTTCTTAAGGCCTATTTTAGGTCTTTTTAAAGTCCAATGAAATTTCTCTCTCTTACTCAATTCAAAATCTCTCAAAAATGATTCCATAATTCTTATCACATCAAAAATAGCTAGTACATAAATTTTTGGCTCAATCGGAGTCCGTTATCGGTCCGATTTAAACTTATTGGTCCGATTCGACAACTGTCGGTCTCACTGAAAAATTCCATTTTCATCACTAAAATATTCTACATAAAAATTTATGTAGGCATACAAAATTTGGCAATTTTCAGGATTAATTTACTATTTTTAATTATTTACGCAAAACCAAATCACCTTCCCTACTGGGGAAATTGACTCGATACTTTTTTCATATTTTTGACCTTTAGAGGCCCATTTGACCTCAATTTCACTTAAAATTTCGACCCCGGACTCCCCATGACCAATACTTTCCGATGGTACCATAAAATATTTTTAACTTTCGGGTGTCTTTTTGGGCTCGAAATGCACTATTTATCATTGGGAAGTACTGTTCACGGCTGACCCAGTGTTGAGGCCATTACAAGGTACATCTTCTTCTTTTTCTAAAGTGGTAAAGCTGACAATGGAGGTATGTGATTCTAACCCTAAACATGTAAAAGAGGTTCCAAAGTTGAAAGATAAAGGTAAGGCCATCATTAACTCTAGTTTACTATTTGACACACAACATTTACCATACCCTTCAATAACTAGAAAAGAAAGAAATAATGAGCAATTAGAGAAATTTTTAAATATGTTTAAGAAATTACATGTGAATTTGCCTTTTACTGAAGGTTTACTCCGTATGCCAAAATATGCAAAGTTCATGAAAGATTTGTGCTCAAATAAAAAGAAACTAGAAGGGATGGGTATTGTTTAGTTGTCTAAGAGCTGTATTGATATTCTCACAAATAAAATCCCAACAAAATTAGAAGACCGAGGGAGTTTTACACTACCCTATGAACTAGGGCAAATTTTATGGGAAATGCATTGTGTGATTTGTGAGTAAGCATAAATTTAATGCCATATTCCATTTGTAGGAAATTAAGGCAGGGTGATTTCAAAGAGACAAGTATGACCCTTCAATTGGTAGATTGCTTGGTCAAGCATCCAAAGGGAATCATAGAGGATTTACTGGTTAAAGTGGGCAATTTCATTTTCCCGATGGACTTCATAGTTAAGGATATAGACAAGGATAAGAAGGTTTCATTAATTATGGGAAGACCATTCCTAAACATAGCGAGAGCACTCATAAATGTAAATGGACAGAAAATGACTTTGAGATTCAACAACAAAAAGATCATTTTTTATGTAAACAAGGTCATGAAGCACCCATCATGTAAATTTGAGGAGTCGCTATGCTTTATGGATGCTATTGAGGATTGTAACAAAGAAATACAAGATAAAATTATGCTGGATTACCCATTAAAGAGTTGCTTGATGCATTCGACCAATGAAGAGGGTTTGGCCAAGAATGAAAATGAGATTATAAAGCAGCAGGAGAAAGAGTGTAAAGAAGAGCATAAAAAAAAGAAGGGTTTGAACTACCAAAGGGAGATTCGAAAATCAAACTCAAACCCCTTCGCTCACATTTAAAGTATGTATTTTTTGGAAGATGGAATAAAACCAGTGATAATATCTTTTATTTTGACAAGTGTTAAAAAAGAGCTACTGATAATGGTGTTAAGGAAGCACAAAAGAGCAATCAGATGGGAGACATCAGATCTTAAAGGAATCATCCCGAGTTATTACAATCACCTTATCCCGATAGAGAAGGATTGCAAGCTAGTTGTGCAACCTCAAAGAAGATTGAATCCAGCAATGCAAGAGGTAGTCAAGAAAGAGGTTTTGATATTGCTAGACACGGGTATAATCTTTTCTATCTCTAATAGTAGTTGGGTAAGTCCAATACAGTGTGTTCCCAAGAAGAGAGGGATGACAGTAATAGAGAATGAGCATAACGAACTCATCCCAACTCATACAGTTCTGGGTTGAAGTGTATGCATCGACTATAGGAGGTTAAAAAATGCAACTAGGAAAGAACACTTTCCTTTACCATTCATTGACCAAATGTTAGAGAGATTAGCAGCCAATAGATTTTACTACTTTCTAAATAGGTATTTGGGGTATTTGCAAATACCCATAGCCTCGGAGGATTAAGAGAAAACAACTTTCACCTAATTTTATGGCACTTTTGCTTATGGGAGAATGCCTTTTGGATTATGTAATGCACCGGCTATGTTTCAGCAATGTATGATGATAATTTTTCATGACTTTATAGAGAAATTTATAGAGGTATTCATAGATGATTTCACCATTTATGGAAGGGACTTCAAGAGTTTTTAAAGCATCTTAATTTAGTAGTAGATTGATGTGAGGAGACTAACTTAGTATTGAATTGAGAGAAATGCCATTTTATGGTAAGGGAAGGCATTATTTTGGGATATAAGATATTTGAGAAGGGAATAGAAGTCAATAGGGCCGAGGTAAAAGTAATTGAAAAACTCCCACCCCCAACTAGTATCAAAGCTGTTAGAAGATTTCTAAGGTATGCAAGGTTTTATCGTAAGTTTATTAAGGACTTCTCTAAAATTGCTAAGATTTTGTCAAATTTGTTAATAAAATATGCTCCATTTGATTTCATTGATGAGTGTTTGTAGGCATTTAACACATTAAAACAAAGACTGATTTTAGCTCCAGTAATCATCTCTTCAAATTGGAGCCTTTCATTCGAATTGATGCGTGATGCATGCGATTTTACAGTAGGAGTTATGCTAGGATAAAGAAAGGAAAATATCTTTTATACCATCTACTATGCAAGCCACACCTTGACGAGAGCCCGAGTCAACTACAGCACGATGGAAACAGAACTTATTGCCATGGCTTCTTGCTTTTGAAAAATTTAGATCCTATCTCCTTGGTGGTAAGATTATTGTGTGGTCTAATCATACAACATTGATACATCTTTTAGCTAAGAAAGAGTCCAAGACAAAGTTAATTAGATGGGTGCTTCTCTTGCAAGAGTTCAACTTGGAAATCAAGGATGAAAAGGGGGTGGAGAACTTTGTAGCGAACCATTTGTTAAGAATTGAGCACAAGCATATCGAGAAAGGGAAAATCTTAGACCTATTTCCTGATGAATGCATATGTGCAGTTTATGTTTGTGAGGTTGCCATTTCATGGTTTGTTGACTTAGCTAACTACCTTGTAGGTGGTTTTATGTCGAATGATTATACATGGCAACAAAGGAAGAAGTTGAAGGCTGATGCTAGACATTACGTGTGGGATGACCCTTATCTTTTCAAATTATATGTTGACCAAGCCTAAAGAGGAGTAAGAGGAAATCATCAACGTATGTCATAGTGGAGAGGCCAGTGGACATCATATACCAAATAGGACGGTATCAAAAATTCTTCAATCTGGATTTTATTAACGTACCATGTTTAATGATATTAAAGTTTTTATTCAATCTTATGATAGATGTCAAAGAGTAGGCAATATATCTAGAAGGGATAAAATGCCATTGACTAACATGCTTGAAGTGGAATTGTTTGATGTGTAGGGAATAGACTTTATGGGTCCTTTTCTAGTGTCTTATAGGGTTGAATATATACAAGTGGTTGTAGATTATGTTAGTAAATGGGTAAAAGCTATTGCCATTAGGACTTGTGATACTAGAGTAGTGCTGGAAATTTTAAAGAAGTATATATTCACCCAATATGGAGCACCTAAGGCTATTATAAGTGATGGTGACAAGCACTTTATGAACCATCAATTCGAGACCTAGCTAAAAAGGTTTGGTGTTAGGTATAAGATCATTATCCCATACCATGCACAAGTTAATGGCCAAGTAGAAGTGTCAAACCGAGAACTCAAATTAATTTTAGAAAAAACGATGAATTCCTCTAGGAAAGATTGGTCCCTCAAACTTGATGAAGTATTGTGGGCATATAGGACTGCTTTTAAGACACCTATAGGGATGTCCCCTTTTAGGCTAGTTTTTAGCAAGTCTTATCACCTACCAATGGAACTAGAACACAAAGCTTATTAAGCCACTAATTTTTTGAACTTTGATCTTTATAGTGCAGGAAAATGCAAGCCATTACAGTTGAACGAGTTGGAAGAGTTGAGATTTTAGGCTTATGATCATGCTGGAAGATACAAAGAAAAGACAAAGAGATGGCATGACAACAAGCTAATGCCTAAGGAGTTTTTAACGGGAATGAAGGTGCTGGTGTATGATAGTCATCTTAGACTATTTCTCGAAAAAATTAACTCGAGATGGAAAGGACCTTATGAAGTGGTCGATGTCACTCAATATGGAGTTGTCACTGTCGGGAATCCAAATGATGGTAATGAATTTAATTTCAATGGTCATTGCCTTAAACCATACTTTGAATCTAGATTCGAAGTTTTGTCGATGGTCATGACGCTAAAGGATGTTTAGTGAGTTTTTTTTAAATTCAAGTTGGCAACTTTTTAAACCTAAAATTAATTCTAACTCTATCTCTTTATTTGATTTTGTTTAATTGTGTTTGATGTTTTTATTTTTTTAATTTTTATTTTGCTGGTGTGTTATAGTTAAATAAGTGGTGATTAAATTGCAATTGAATTCTTGTTAAGATAGGTGTTCATCAATAGTGTAAGCGTGCATGAAAGAGGGTGTTAGATTTTAAAAATGTGCAAAATTTTGGTTGCACATAGTAGAGATCATTTTGTCTCCACTGTGTGCCTTATGTAGTTTTAGTTATAGAATAGGTCACATGGTAGAGACCATTTGGTCTCCACCATATGCAAGGCCTTAGCCCAGAAATAATAGGGGTTAAATTGCAAAGACCACTTTGCCTCCACCATTTACAAGTTGTAATTATAGGTACAAAAGGTGTTACACTGCAAAGACCATTTTGTCTCTACCATATATGATTACATGGTTTTAGTACAGAAAGGTGTACATGGTAGAGACCATTTGGTCTCCACCATGTGCAAGTTAAAATTTCTTAGAACAAAGAGGTGTACACGACAGAGACCATTTGGTCTCCATCGTGTGCAATTTGAATTCTTCAAAATAGAATGGAGTGCATGGCAGAGACCATTTGGTCTCCGCCAATGTCCTTTGAAAATTAATGATATGCATTATGATATGTTGTGTGTGAAACAGCAGAGACCATTTGTTCTCCGTCGTGTACTAAGGGCTTTTAGTCATGTACTTCTTTAAATACCCATATTTTCTGTAACTCTTCACCTTCTGTTCTCCACTCTTCTCTCCCTCTCCCCATTTTCAACTATAACACTCTTTTTTCCTTCTTCTTTGTGCATTTTCTTCAGTGTGTGAGCAAGAATCATCAAGCAAGTAACTTTATCTCTTCCTTTTTATTTTCAATCTCTAAGTTTGTTTAATTTTTAAATGATTTATATAGAGTAGGAGTGATTTTTGTTAACATTTTATTTGTTTATGCATGATATATGTTTTGTGTTGGTTAGAGTACATTTTGCATGCCTAGGGTTGGTTCAAATATGGATTTACATATTTTTGCTTCTTTTCTTAAAGGTATGCTTGAAATTAGTTATTCTAGGTACTAAAATTAGTATTTTGAAATTGCTAGAACTTGTAGAATGTCTTTTTACTGCAAATGTTGAACATGCATGCCTTATGCTTGATTAAATGTCTCAAAGAAGTAAAATTTTTGTTTTTAGCCAACCTACCAATATTTTTGTCCTTTAGTTGTCAAGAGTAATATCTTTTAAATGTTTAGAATGCAATGTATGTACTTACATGTATGTTTGATGCTATTTTTTTCACTTGTCCAATCAATGCATATGAAAATTAAGTTCTTGAATTGAAATTGTCATTTAACCAAAATTTTTGCCCTATTTTCAATGCTATTTCCTTATTTTTATCTTTGTGAAATGACCTTTTCTTTAGGAGATTTCCTCCTCTATTTTGTTGTACCACTTTGGTCATGTGCCATGGTCATCAATTAAACATAGAGCATGGTAATTTAGGGTGTTAGTTCCATTGTTTAAATAGGCTTGGTTAGGATTGTTCATTATAGGTTGCATCAAATAGTCTCCTTTTAATACATTGTGTAGTTGTTAATTTTTCACATTACTCTTATATACCTTATATGTGTTACTCAAGGCATGTTTAATTGTGTGTGCTGCATTTGCCAATTTCCCACTTTCTTTTGCCTTCATGTTAGGTGTTGTATCTTATAAAATGTTTTTTTCCTACATTTGCCTTGTGATGAGCATTGCTTTTCTTCATGTCTATATGTGTTGGGCTTAATGGAAATTGTCTATCTTTGCAATGGCACCTAAATGTACAAGATAGAAAGTTGGATCTTCATCATCAGCTTTGTAAGAATCGGACAATCCAAGAGTTCCATCCTGGGTTCTAGTGGAGTTTAAGGAAGATTGGCCTATCTTTGCACAAGTTGAATACACGACTACAATGTATATAGATATGGAGGTATTGGAGGAGTTCAATCTGAGAATGAAGTGAAGCACTTGATAGCAATATCAGATGGACTGAATTTATAAGTCGGAGAGAGATTGTGCACCCACAACTAACAAAGGACTTTTTGTCCATAGTAAGAATTTGAATGGGGAAGAATAGCCATGATGATGAGGTTATTGTGAGTTTTTTGCTGCATGGGATCTCATACAAAATAACCTTGAATGATTTTACACGTCATTTTGGGTTTGATCCCCATACTCCAAGAGGCCTTGAAAATTTGAATAAACAAAAGATATAGAATGGCATTTGTGATGAGATCAAACCAACTAAATTTCAAATTGGCAACTCCAAAGCCCATCATCTCAGGAAACATCCTTTGAGGATCATGCACTACTACTTAACCTTAGCCATGTTTACTTAACTTTAAGGGCTTTGGGAACTTAAATGCCAATCAGGCCATCATTCTTTATGTAATGCAAAACATTATTTCCTTCAATGGAGCTATATTCATTACTACAAAAATTGATAAACTGAAGACATATCACAAGAGGCTATCAAAGATTACTTTCAGTGGAATAGTAACCGTGTTAGCCAGAGTGATCAACCGCACACCTATGGGCAAAGATGTTAGAAATCCAATCCTTATTAACAAGAAGATGTTGAAAAATATATTTGTGCTAATAGATGAGTCCAGGTTCCCCACGCAGGGTTACCTGGTTGTGTCTGACAGAAGGCTATATCAGGAGAATGTGAAGAAGTCATCGATAGTGCTTCCACGAGCAGAGGCTGCAACAGCTACACTATCATCACAGCAATATATTGAGATCATGACTCGCTTAAATAACCTGACGGTCGGGTAATCTTATTTGATAGATAGGATGGATCAAGTTATAATAGCTCTCACAATGATGCAGTTTAGATTTGGCCACCATTTCCCTCCTCCTCTACCTCTAAATGAGTGATGCTTTTCAGGGATTTCCTTAACCCCAATATTTTATGATTGATTTGATTGTGCTTTTCCTGAGGGCAGCAAAAATTTTAAGTGTGGAGTGAGGGTATTTGGCGATTAGAATTGATGAACTTATTATAGAATTATTGGATTTTATGTTTAAACTTACTCGCCACAATAGCTTTTGTATGTTTGTTTTACTTTTAGTAGTTATTTAAGTGTGTTTGAACTTATTTACATTTTATTAGTATTACGCTATGTTTAGATTTAATCTTGTGTTTTTCTTTTATGATTATAATATTATCTTATCTGGTTTGTTATTATTTTGTTTTTTTAGTTAACTTTATTTTTCAACTTTTGTTTTTTTTTGTTATTATTTTTATCTTTGTATAATTATGCTTGTTTTATTCTTGTTGTTTTTGGTTCCTGTTGTGAATAGCTTGAACTTAGAATTAGAAAAACTTATTTAAAATTAGTTGAATAACCGAAGAGTAGTTAGTTGTTAAATATTTTTACTTTATTAGTTAGGTTTAATTAGATCAATACCAGTAGGTCTCCTAACAAAATGTACACTTTAGGCCTATTTTAAAAAGAAGAAAAGCTAGTGCATGAAAGTAATCGAGTGGGAATTCTAGAGCGCTAGAATATTCTTTATTATCCTTTAAAGCAATTAAAACAATTCGAAAGCAAGGCTAGAAATAACTTAGCAAAAATTTTATTATTCGATTTCGAAAAGAATTTTGACCTACCTTTGTTAATCTTTTATCGCTTGTAAACCCTTTTGAGCCTATTTAAGTATGTTAAATGTGTGCTAATTTTGTAATTTTGGTTACACTTATTATTCGCCTAAACCAAAAAGCCTTTGTCTTACCCTTATAGAACTGGCCATTTTAGGAGTGAGTAGGATAAAAAATTTTTGAGGTAATTAATTTGAAAAGAAGGGTTGTGCTTTAAGTTTGATTCTAGAAATGGGATACTTTACCAATGTTTAGTAAGCTTAAAATTTTTTTTAGAATCTAGCTCATCTTTAAAGAGAACCTTAGTGAGTCCCCATATTTAAAAAAAAAATCAAAACTATGGTTCGATCTAAGTGTAGGGTACTCTATTGGTTAAGGGAGAAGAGTTAGTAGCCTTTAAAGCATTGTTTAAGCTAACGTGCTTATAGCAAAATTTATAGAGATGTCTTTCCCTTAGTAATTTTCCTATGGAAAAAGTATTCTACATTCTGGGTAGTTTAGGATTTGGCAATTTTGTTGAATTAACTAAAGGTAGAGTTAAAGTCTTGTTTTTGGAGTGAAGAAAAGTGGCAAGATGAATTAGAGAATGGCTATTCTTGATTGCATATATTTTTCCTTTCCTTGTTAGCCATATTATAACCTACTTAAGACCTAAGAATCTTGATTTGTTTAGAGCTATTTATGGAGATGACCTTTGGGTTCCGGTGCTAAAGGAAAGGCCTATGGCATCTCTTGAGTTTCAAGTGCAAAATTGCGTATGGAAATTTTTGCATATGAATTATTTTCTTGGTTGTCGGATTGCATTGGAGTTTTAAGGTTTTAAAAGTTATTTTGATAGTTTTAAGCCTAGCACACACACCCCAGGAGACTAGCTACTATGGTTTACCTTGAACTCTTTTTGGTTTAGGATTTCATTTAGTGACTTCTACTATAGTGTTGTTTCACCTTCTCTAAATTTGCGATTTCTCTCTTTAAGTTTGAGTATGCAGGAATGTGGTTTGTTCATTTGCTCGAGGGTGAGCAAAAGCTAAGTGTGGGGTATTTGATAACTCAATTTCAGTATTTATTCTCAATGTATTTTTGTTTGTATTTGTGTCTCGTTTTGCATGTTTTTCATGTGTTTTTGTGTTAAATTCCTCTTTTTGTGCCAAATGAGATAATATTGAGATTTGTGGAGTTTTAGTGTGCTAAATGGACAAATTTTTACTTTTGTGCAGAATTTTGACCTGCACATGGCTGAGACAAAGTGTCTGAGTTGTGTATCTTACAGAATAACCAAAACACACTATTTCATTAAAGCACACGATAGAGACCAAAGTGTCTTCGTCGCGTGCCAAGTAGAAGTCAAAGAACTTCAGTCCAAAAAGGTGTGCGCGGCTAGGATCAAAGTGTCTTTACTGTGTACCACTACTACAATACTATTTTGATCGATTGTACATGGCAAAACCAAAGTGCCTCTGCATTGTGCCTCTATAAACACTATAAAAGCTAAGTTTTTGTTTGGTTTAAAGAGGCATTTTTAAGTAGTTTTCAATAGTTTTTAGCTATAGTACGTAGTTTTAGCTTTTTCTGCAGATTTCTAGGGTTTTATACTTGGTTCTTACTTGTAAAAACTTTATTTTTATTAGGGTTTTATACTTACAATACAAAAATACTACAAATTTAGCTTAAGTTACAGCAAATATAGTTTTACTTTTCAATCAAGTTCTTTTTGGATTAAAGAGAAGAAGGTGCTCGAACTTCAAATCTATCTTCAATAAGATTTTCTTCTTCCTTTGTCTTTGTATTTTATACTATGTATAATGAGTAGCCTTCTAGTTATTTGGGGATCTTTGAATCCTCATATCCATGTAAGACAATGAAGCTTATTTGATTAAATATATTTACAGATGTTTCTTGTCCCTTGTACTTATCTTGATATTGATGTTTATTCAAGTATCTAGCTATTATCTTATTCAATTTAACGGATTTATGCTTGTTTGAAGTAGATATCATGTATGCTTTGTTTTTACATGCATTTATTACATATTTTTTGGTGATTTTAGAATAGGGGCTGTTAGATCTAGAGTTAATGTATTGTAAATCCAGAAATAGGGAGGAAAATGAATAGGTATTGGATTGGTTGGCTTCGAAATGGAAAACTTGGGCTTAGTTGAGTCATCCACATCTTAAATATATAAAGTTTATATTAAAATGAATCTTGCATTGGGTATGGGGAGGATTTGATTTCCATATAGCATTTTTAGTTATTATTATAATCCAAATTTTTATACTCTATTTTACTGCACTTGTTTGTTTTACACTTTTTATTTAACTCGCTTTCATTTTAATTGTTAGAAATTGATAGATATAACTCACACTGGTATACACCTAGAAAATTCTTTAACACATATTTGTAATTAATTAAGTAATATTGTATAAGACTAGTCGCTAGGGTATGATATTCTTTAGTGTCTTAAATATACTCCATTATATTACTTGTTGATTCATTGCACTTGCTGAGGTTGCGAACAGTGTTCAAAAATCTCAACTCCCTTATGTTCATGAATTGTTTTATATTTTTCTTTTTATGTTTTATTTTGTTTTTCATTTCAGTTGTTTGATGTGTAGTTAATTGTATTACCTAATCTCAGTTAACTTTTTATTTCCCATTGTTAAGTAGTAATGTTTTTATTTTTCACTCTCGTGTTTTTATTTTTATTTTGATGTTAGTTTATGTAGTTAGTTTATAGTTTTGTTGATGGCATAGTGTAGTTCGGCTATCTTATAGTTTGCATTTAGTTTAGTTCACCCTGTTTTATTCTCAAATGTGAAATTTTTAAATTTCAACTTAGAATTTTGTAGTGTTCAGAATCTTGATTAGCAGTAGGACAATTATGTTGGTCGATCAAATTCCAATTAAGTTAGGATTCAACTTGAAAAATATTTGTTAGTTTCCAAAATTTGAACACTACGACCAGTTTTTCAAATAAAAGAAAAACCAGTGCATAAAGGTAGTTAAGTTAAGAATTTTAGAGTGTTAAAACCTTTCCCATTACCCTTTGAAGAATTGAAACAACTCGAACAATTTAGAAAGTGATTTAGGCAATTTTTCTTGTTTAGCCATATTGAGAATGTTCACTTACCCTTCATATATTTTATCCCTTATTAGCCCTTTTGAGCCTAATAAGGCATGCTTAAGGCATGCCATGATTAATTTTCTTGTCACACACATTTGTATACCTTATAGCCTAAAAGCCTTTATTTTTCCTTCTAAGAATTAGCCACTTTAGGATTAAAATTGATCAATATTCATAGGAACTTAAGTGAGTATAGTGTAAAAAGGGGTTTAAATTGGTATATTGCTAAGGAATTGTTTCAAAGTTAGGGATGTAATAGAAATTGTGAATTTGTAAATACCCTTTTGTTTAGTAATGCTAAGAAAATTGAAGCTAGTAAGTTTGTTCTTTCTAAAAGAAAAAAAAAAGGAGAGAAAATAAGAAAAGAAAAAAAGTTGAATTAATAAGCTCTCAACCTATAGCAAAATTTTTAAGTGTGGGGTATTTGCAAGAGAAAGAGAAAGGTTTTGAGCTCCCAAATTTGGTTGAGTTATGGAGAAAATATGAGAAATATTACAGTAGCCTTTCTCTTAAGTTCTTTTATGTGTTGTGTTCTTGTTTAATTAAGAGTTATTGATCTAGATATGATGTTATTAGTTGGATGAAGTGAATTTGTAGGAAATGTTGGTCCGTACAATCAGAGGGTGGCTATTCTTCTTGTTTACCGTTGACCAATCTTTGTTAGCCTTTACCATAACTGCATTACAACCTTAATAAGGTTCTAGTGATTCTATTTTGTTTTGAGTTGTTAATAGAGATGACCTTAGGATTTTGGTGCTAAAGTAGAGGCTTATGGAGTTTTTAGAGCTTCAAGGGTGAAACCGCATGTGCATTTCAATGTACATTAATTTTGTAACTAAGTACTTAGTACTAAATTGTATTGGTTGGTTTTGAAAAATACTTAAAAATGTTTTGGTCTTGTGAACACACACATGGAAACTTGCTTATATTTTTTTTGTTTGAACCTAAGTTAGTTGGAATGTCATTAAGTGATATTGTTAATTGTTAATTATTAATTATGATTTTGAAATGCATAATTTTTAGTTTGGAATTTGATTATTTTGGAAACTTGGTGCATTTAAATTTGCTCGAGGGAGAACAAAGGCTAAGTGTGGGGTATTTGATAACTTTGAATTGCAACTATATTTTTTGGTTTGTTTTTAGGTTTGTTTAGTAGTTATTAATTTTAAACTGCTTGATTTTATGTTTAAAGTCCTAGTGTTTTGAGTTGGGAGTGTTTAAGCTTGTTTTTTGCTTATTATGCAGTTTTTTCGTTGAAAAAAAGGCTAATCAACGTAGAAGAAATGAGAGAGCCCCACCGGGTCACTTGAGGAAATTTTTATTTTAGTCTAGAAGCAAACAACTCGGTAGTGATTAATTTCATCCTTACCGAGTTCTATGTGTGCTTTCCATCCAGAATCAAACAACTCGATAGGGACACAAGGACATCCCCACTGAGTCACTTATTCTCCCAGTTGTTTTCAATCAACCCAGTAGGGAGACAAAGCCATCCCCATCGGGTTCTTTATATAGAGTTCATGATATAGGAAGTTTTTCTACATATTTAATTAGTTGGGTGGCAGCTGGACTTCTGGAGAAGAGGGAATTTAAGCATCTCTAAGTTAGAATTTAAGATTTTGACAGTCTATTACCATAGTTTAAACCTAGTTTATTTTTTTCTGAACTTCAATTCATGTTAGGATCTTTGTTCTCTTAGGGTTTTCAAGTTTTTTGCTCTACTGTTCCTGAAAGCTTTATAAGTATAGTATTTAATTATTTTATTTTTTTCATTTGTTTCGATCATGAACAGTGAGTAATTTTTTTACTTTTGCTAAGGCAAACTTGAACCTTCATTATTTTATTGTAATGACTCTTAAGTGAGCTTAATTTTAATACAAGTTTGTTATTTTTTAATTCCTGTGTTGAATTTTATCTTTTATTATGATTCGATTGATGTTCAATGTTTCAAATAGATGATTGAATGTTAGTTTAGTTTTTAATCAATGATATACATGTTTTTTACCTATTCCACTTATGTCAATTTATTGTTGTGTTCTGAAAATGGAGATAGGAGTTTATTGTTTATGAGTTGATTAGATTTAAGAATTTGAATTAAGAATAAGCTAAGGTTAGGTGTTTCAAAAGAGGGTTTAACCCAAGTTTAGGAGTTTAAAAACCAGATTTGTATGCTAGGTATTAGATTGTTCTTAATCAAAGAATTTAATATTCTAGAATGATATTCTAAACAAGATATATGTCCTTAATTGCTTTTCAATAACAACTTGTGTTATTTTAGAATTGAGTCATAATCGGTAAAACGTGGGGTGCATAGTCCCGTAGTAGAAGTGTTTTAGTTATTGATTTCTATCATCACTTTAAATTTTTCTCTACATATAATTTATTTTAGTCTTGTCTTATTTTTTTATTTGCTCAATTGTTAATTTAGCTTATTTCAATTTATAAACACTTTATAAAATTTTGGAAATTCTTTCACATATTATTTATTAAAATCTAAAATGCACAATCTATTGGGAACGATATTAAAGGGTCTTAATCTTCTTTTCCTATATTATTAGCTAATCTAGTACACCTATTAGATACGGGGTCAGTTCTGAAGAAGCCACCAAACCACTAATCATGGCCATCATCCTCTCTTTAAATTCTTGAAATCTCCTATCCAACCTTCGATCCAGGTCATCTCACGTCACTAAAGGTCCTGAAGTAAAAGCAGCTAATCTTTCCCTAAGGGAAGTGAGCCTTGCTGCCTCATCCATAACTTTCCCAATATCATTTGGCTATACATCATCCATGTCTGTTCTTATTTCTTGACTGCTTTCTGAAAGCTCGATTGAACCAAACTCTGAACTGATCTCAAACTCCAACTCTGAACTTGATTTTAACCTTAACCCTAGTAGATCAAACACAGATCTCCGAACAAGATGACCATTTGACCTTCTAAGCCACCTAGATGAATTTATGATGGCTAAAAAAGACAAACATCAAGGATGATGCATGCTGACAATGCATGAACATGGTATATACATAATGCATGAATGTGTTTGTTAGATGTCAATCACAACTAATACAAGCAAGACAAAGCCTTCCAACCTTCTTACTTTGACATAGGAGGTGCGGTCTCTTTTTTATATGGTCTTAGCCTATAGGTCAATGAGGAATCCAATGGACACGTATGGTGCATGGTGAAAAGCTGGCAGCATAACCTTTCTTAATTGAAAGCACATGCATATGGATTTTGGCCATTATATACTTTGAGTAACTAACACAAATTAGGTTAGGACCGTCGAGGTATGGCACCCTTTGACTAGTACCCTCCTAATTTGTTTGAGCTTGGTCAATACTTAAAAACCCATATAACAAGCATGAATTGTCATGGTAATACGACCTAGGGGAAGTAGTCATTATTATTACATGGGCTATAGTCAGGTGATGAATCTTTAGAGCTCCCAAAGTATGGTCCCTACCAAAAGGTCTAGCTCATCAAAAGCATAACGATCGATGGGTTACTATTTCATATACTAATTGGTATTAGACTCGAGCTGGTGGGTCTCCTTAACACCTCCCCATATTGAGTGAACGTGAGACATACTTCAGGATAGCACCGGGACTAAAAGAGGGATGTCTAACTTAATTCTAAGGCTCTAGCATGTATGTAAGAAATGCAATTTCAAAAAGAGATAGGATTAATAATAAAAGCCTAATTTTAAGTAACTTAACCAAGATGCTTTTAGGAGCAAGGTCTCTTAGTCCTTATTGGAGTTGCCACTGTGACGCGCGCCAAAGCCTACTCATTTCTAGTTTGGTTTTTAGAGGCCCGCTTTTAGGGTCCAAGTCTGGATGAGGCTTATTATAACTTACAAGCTGGCCACTTTACAATAAAAAGGGATTAGGCCTAAATTATTGTTGATGGTCAACCTATGAAAGCATCTAATATGGGCTCAAAGTGGTAGGTATCATAAAGTAGCCACCCAACATAACTTTGGGAAATGAATCTCAACCTTTGATACCTAAATAGAGATCGGTGTTCGGGACATCACTCTAACTTGGCATCTCGATTAAGTGTTATTTATAATTAGATTTTTATTTATCAATCCACTTCCTCCCTTCTCACACGATGCATTATGAATAAAATAAATAAACAAACCAATCAAAGCAATAAATAAATCTAAATAAAAGCAAAATAAATCCACTACTTAAACTATTATAGAGGCAAATCGTGTAGAGAAATGAAAGGATAAAATATCATGCATAAAATGGGCTATTCATTAATTTTGGGAACATTGGTTCCCATATACATATTTACAAAAAGGAAGATGAAAAGCCTTTATCAATTTTAAGAAAACATGTGATGAGTAATCCTAATTTTGATGAAAATAAAATTCTTCTTTATTTGTGATTTTAGAATAAAAAAAGTGGACATTGGTCCATTCCATTTGAAAAGTCCAATTTAATTATATACAAAACATTTGAGTGACTTTTATGTTAATTAGCATGCCAAAATTCCTTTTTTACTAAGTTATTATATTCCCAAAAGTGAAATACATATTAAAATAAAATAAAGTATCAAAATGAATAAAATAAATCAGGCATAAAGCATAGTAATTCAAAGTAAAATAAAACATAATCTGAATGCAATAAAAAGAGTAAAAAGGATAGAAAAGAACCATTTAAGGGTTGAACCTCCAAGATAGAATAATTCTCCTAAAAAACTCCACAAATGTATAAAAACAATAGCTTACACAAGTACGCAAAGAAAGCGAATGGATAAGCACATTAAAATAAATTAAAACATAAAAAAGTAATTAACTAAAGATGCCCACAAAAACATACTGGAATAAATGAAAAATAAAGTATATAATGCAAGCCATATCATACAAAAGCAAAGATAAAATTAAAAACAAGTTTAAACATTAAAGATGAAAGAAACTAACAAAAATAACAATAAAGCATGCCAAAAAGGGAAAAAATAAGGGCCATGGACACCCTAAGGTAAAGGACAGACACTTATACAAATGGGAGAGATGGGACAAGCAGAAGATTCCATGACATCCTATCTATCATGCTGACAGATGGTTGTCTGTAATGTCTTCTTCTCGTCTGTCACTCGAAAACCAAACAAAATATAGACTTTTAATTCAAAAACAAAGAAAAGAATTTTAAACCTTAAATATGTAATCTTACAACCCTAAAATATTCCAAATCTACTTAAATAATAATTGAAAAAAAAACAATTTAAATCATGCTAACATAAATGACATGCAAATACATCAAATTAAATCAAGCTTTTTCAAACTAATGGAAAAACACCTATGAAAATCCTAACATGTTATTCTATTACTTTAAACAATACTAATTCATCATGGCATTCATGAAAATATAGAATAAATTAAATAACATAAAAGAAACATAAATCATGGCATTATAAATAGAGAATGAACATAACTATATGAAAGAACTTGGGGCCTAAAATATTACCCTCTGGAAGTCTTAGTTACGTGATTCTGGAAAACTATGATCTCCACTCCGATCCTTGATTCCCATGTTCAAAGAAAAGAAAAAAGAGTTGTGTATTTTGTGTGATAAAATGTTTAAAGTTACAGCCCCCGAAAATAGAGAATTAGCTTTCTCTTTCTCAAGGTATGCCTTTTTTCCAAATGTTAGAATCTCCCCCTTGAAATCTTAATTTTTTTCCTTTAAATATATAGAGAAGAGTTGGAAATCAACTCTAGCTCTTCCTCTTTAGAATAGGAAGTTAAATTCCCTTAAAATCTGGTTTAGATTAGATCCTTAAAATCTTATCTTAATATAGAATTTAAAACTAAAAAAAAAGTTGAAAATCTAGAAATAATCTATGGATAATAGACGACCGCCCCTCACATGATTCCTAAAAAATTACAAAAATGCCCTTGATCTGACCTAAATTGAAGGAAGGTAGCCACGGACTACGGTCCCTTTGTGACAAACGTCCATCGGTCAATACCAGAGGTCCAAACTAAAGGTTTTTGAAATTCTTTTCAAAACATTTGGAAAATCGAGTTGGAAAGCCTCAAGAACATTTATAAAAATGTGGAGATCAAGGTCGGAGCTTTGAGATTCATGTTCTCTATCAAAAATATATTATTTCCTCATCATCATGCAACCTTAGTCTAGGTTGCCTAGGGTTATGGTGTCTACAAAAGCAAAATAATAAAGGTTTACTACCAATAACAATATCAAGCAAAGACTTTATATCATCCATAACTTCTATCATACTAGTTCCTGGCAAATTTAATCTTTTAGAAGCCAAACTACTCCTACTTTTAACATTAGCCACTAATCTTGATATATCTTCTCTTAATTTAGCTACACCTCCTAGACTTTTCCTACTTTTTCTTCCTTTCTTATCTATTTTTACTTGCGAACTACATCCAAGATCTCCTTTTTGCTTGCTTTTTATCCTTCCCCCATCAATTGATATATTGGTGAGCCATTAACACTAGCCATGAATTCATCTGAGCTTTGATTAAAATCTTCCTCTATTGATTTATCAATGTCTTCTAATGATATAGGTCTCTTTTTAGATGCATCAATATCAACATTAATATTTTATGGCTCTAACATTAATGAAGGTGTCCAAGCAAATTCTCCAGTTGCATAGTATCTCCAAATATCATGTCTAACATTTCTTCAAATTCATGTTTAAGACCCAAACTTCAAAACTTTGCAGCTTCAAGCATAACCTATAACATATTATATTCAAAAAATAACATACATGAATAATAAATTTAACTTCATGAATTTGTTAACTATAGAATTATTATTAATTTAGAACTAATCTAAATTTTCTCATCCCACCATTCGGAAGTAGAATTAATAGTTTGCTTCTTTTCATCCCATCTTAATCCTGTTTCCTTGCCTTTCAAATCGTTCCAAATCTTTCATTCTCTTTTCATTACATCTCACAACCACTTTCTTTGCAAAAGTTTATTCTAACATATTTCCATTCTTTTTTTGTAAAATGAGTTCCATCCCGTAGGCTTTCATGAATAGCCTACATACATATGTCATAATATAACAAGATTATATTATCATTCCATACAACTTTTGTTGTCTCTTCTTGAACATATTGGATTTGTGACATCTACGATAATTATATTTTAATTAATATCTAGTATATGAATATTAAATACATTCTACTAACATTGAATCTAATAACAATAAATATAGAAAAGATACTTTTTCATTTTAATAGCCTAAAAGTAAAATTACATAAAAAAAATAAAAATCTATGTGCTTCAACAAGGCAGCATGTTAACAATTATAAGTAGGTCAACAATTTTTTAATAATAATTTCAAACTTTTTAGCTTTTGTTCTTGGTCAATATATATTACATATGAATTCGGGTCAAAATATTTATAAAGAAGAAATGTAGTAATGATAAATGGAATATGATGTTGGGATTTTATATCCTCTTTTTTTAAGAAAAAAATAAAAAAAAAATTGAACCAAATATGATCTTTCTTGTTTTAGAATTATATCTCTATTTCATAAAAAAAATATAATCATAACTTAATTACATGTTAATGAACATATTTAAAGCAATAAATGCAAATTGAGTTTATTAATTGAAAAGAAGTAATTATTCATAGTTTTTTAATGATAATTTCAAACTTTGTAGCTTTTGTTCATTACTAATCAAGGCTTAAAGAGGTGAATAACACACATAAAAATGCAAATACCAGCAAAACATTCACCAGCTGATGCTACAGCTATTGTTGAGATTTGAATTTGTGCCATCATATCAAGTGAAAAATCACAAAAACCAGGATCAATGCCAAACTAAAATGCCCCAAATTAAATTTTTCATTTGGATGAACATATTGTGCTAGATTGTTAATAACATAGCTTTATAATTCTGAATGTAATCCCTTTAAACATGGATATTGATAAGGAATGCCATTGAATCTCTCTTCCTAATTAGAATATTGTAACAAATTACTTACTTCCTAATTCCCATGTCTACAATGAGAATTATGGGAAAAGAAACCACACCAAGTTTAAAATAGCTAATATAAGAGACAAATATTAATAATGAATTCCATTGACCAAAAGAAAAAAAGAAAAAGATCAGACCTTGAATGTAGTGATTTTTCACTTTTCTTTTTGGTAGATATTTGCATTCTTGCTAGGGTCTATATTTGCTATATAGATTATCAGCTGTCGCCACACAAATATAAGTAATGGCACCATAAAATTTATTTAAACCGAGCAGACAACTTAAATCATTCAATCCACACAAATAGAAAAAAATAAAAATCAACTTGAATTATAAAATCCATTTAAAATTGAGCAAAATAAAAAATAGGTATCAAGCAAAATAAAAAAAATACAATCAAAATGGAAAAGAATTTTCCATGAAAAGTTAGTATAAGAAAGGGAAAATAGTAATTACCTTTATTTTGCCCAAAAAGCAATATGAATTGAAAAAGTGTTGTTCTTTTGACTTCCAATGATTTTGGGTAATAAAAGAAAATGAAGGAAGAAAAAGAAGAGGAGTGGAATCATTGTCACACCTCCATAACCTTTAGAAGGAATATAAGAGTGCAACAACAACCTAACAATTTCATCTCATTAAATTACCTTCCTTGAATTAGATTAAATAGAACTAAAGCATATTTATAGGTTCATTACATACAACTTCATTATTCTTTTTGCATTATTAAAATTACTTAATTCTACATACCATTTTCATATCATAATAGGCAAACACATATACACATACAATCTGAAAATATTTATAAAATCTTTATGTTTCTTGTTCATTATACATAATACATATTTTTTACACCATACAATACAAGGATAATTGTATACCAAAATAAGACTTCATGCTTCACCCTTAGTGACTTGCAGATGTTGATAGTAAGATCTTGACATTTCTATTCTACACTTGTGTACCTATAAAGGAAACACCCATTCTGAGCAATGACTTAATGGGGAGCAAAATAATGTAATTGACTTATTGATGAGGTCACAAACATTAATGGTAAAACATGCAAGTCCAAACTTTACAATTTACATTCAATAACTATATATGTATACCTTGAAAATACTTTAATACACACATGCATTCTCAATAATAATTGCACTTATCAACCGATACATCAACAATATCATTCATTACTATAGTATTATTAATAAGCATGTTAACATTACAATAGATCGTTAATTTATTTTCACTATTAAAAATAAAGTACTTATCACTAAAATGCAACTATTAAACTTTAGTCGCCTGAATTTCCCATTAATGGTAGATAATGGGACAATCTCTAGATATTGACGAGTCAGCCAATATGGTAGAATTTAGGGTGAAATTTGGATGAAAATTAGATTAAGGAGATAAAGATGATGGAAAAGAAAATAGACACACAAAGTGAACCAAGGAAGGGAAATGGAGGAAATGTGAGGTTTTTTTAACTTTCTAAGATATTAATCCTTATATATACTCACTTGGACGGCTATGATTAAATCAAGAAATCTAACGACCATTAATAGCCACTTTTCACCCATTCACTCACTCCCACCCCTAATGAGTGACTAAGTGAGTCACACCCAATGGGGGTAAGTGATTGAGTCACTCCCTAGGGGTGTGAGTGAGTCACTACTTATTGCCATAATTTCATCCATTTGTCACTGTTTTACTGGTTCTAATGTTTTCTTTGTCAAGTTTTCTTTCAATCCCTCTTTACACTTTTAATTACCAATTCACTTAAATTCTCTTTTCTCTCATCAATTTAATCTCGTAATTATACATGTACATAATAATTTGCAAAATTTACTAAATACCCTTGCAATCTCATAAATTTTAATTACATCCTTACTACACAGCTAATTTTTTTCACCAAAACTCATACAATCACTCACTCTGATCCTTCCAGGGTACATCTCGAGGCCTCATATTTCTCTCCCCTTAAAAGAATTTTGTCCTCAAAATTTTTCTTATTACTAAGTATACTATTGCACTATTTCTAACAATAACATTACACAAAAATTAACACTAGATGAAACATATTAGGTAGACTTTTTGGATTATCTATGTCTTCTCCGATCATGGTTGTAATGGCCTCAACGTCGGAATGATTTTGAATAGTGCTTTCCGATAGTAAATAGTGTCTCTGAGCTGAAAATGACACCCGAAAGTGGAAAAATTTTTATTGGACTATTGGAAAGTACTAGTCACGAGTAGTTTGGGGTTGAAATTTGAAGTGAAATTGAGGTCAAATAGGCCTCCGAAATTCAAAAGAACGAAAACCGAAAAAAAAAATAGGAATTAGGGTTTTTAATTGAATTTTTGATCATTTTAATTACTAAAAATATCAAATGAAGTCTAAAAAATTACCAAAAATTATATGTATGCATAAAATAATATTTAGATTATTTTGGTGGAAAAAATTAAATTTTTTGGCCACACTGGTATTTTTGGAATCAGATCGATATGATTTAATTGGACCGATAAAATTGAATCGGACCCAAAACGAACTCCGATTGGGCTGAAATTTTATGGGTAGCCTATTTTTGATATGATATGAATAATGGAATCAAATTTGAAGAAAATTGAAGTTGGTAAGTGAGAGAAATTAATTAGGGCTTAAAATAGGTAATTTTTGGGCCTAAACTAATAAATAGTGTAAGGCCCACTTAAAGCCCAGCCCATAGCCCAATTAGAAGACCTATATAAGCTGAATTTCTCCAGAAATCTCCAGCGGCAACTCCTCTCTTCTTCTTCCCTCTTGGTGGCCGAATTGTATATCTCTCTAATTCCTCTCTTTTTTTTTCATTTCTTCACCAATTCTCACCAAATCAAAGCCTCCTAAAGTGATTTCAGCCTCTCTAGATTGCTTTCATCAGCTCTAATCCTTGATTCAAAGAAGAAAATCAAGAGAAGTTTAGAGTTAAAGTTTAGGTGTCTAAATTAGGTATGTGAGTTTATTGTTTTTTATTTGGTTTCTAGGTGCCTACTACTAATTTTGGGTGCCTAGAGTTCATTTTTGCTGTTAAATTTAGCATTTGAAGCCAAAATAATTGAGATAATATTGATGGAAATTTTGGTTTGTTAAGGATTTCAAGAAGAGGAGCAAAGTTCTCAAGCCAAAGGAAAGGGAAAGGAAGCCTAGGCAAGGGTAATCCATAGAAAAGGTGTGTGACTAATAAATCCTTTTATTTCCCAATTAAATTAATGAAATTCCTTTAGGTTTCTTAAGAAAATTTTTATGTATTGTGATATAATTGAAATTATTGTTATATTCATGCATTTAGGAGTCACATAAGCCTATTAAAAACTTTAAATGAAATAAAAACCAATGAGATGAGAGAGTTATAGGGTTGGCCGAATGGTATATCCTAAGAAACTAGTGTAAAATTTGATGATTTTAGTGATTTAAAGCTTCCTAATGTTAATACTAATGTAAATTAATGATTATGAATTTTTATAAAATTTATGGAAATTAAATGAATATTTTCGGAATTAATATTAATTAGGTATTAGTTGAAAAATATGACAATTGAATGAATTATGACATAATTTATTGATTTCATGATGAATTACTGTAAAATATTTTGTAATATGTGTAAATAAGATTGACTGTAATGATAAAGTATTGATACGGTATTGACAAGTAATGAAAGTAAGAAATTAAGAAAATATGTGCCCTTAGAAAGAGTCAGGCAGTAAAACCTAGTTCAGGATATAATTGGCTGGCCATAGGGATACATATACCGCGGTGCAGGTCATGGCGACTTGCTTTACTATGGACGGATCACTGATCTCCATAGTATATTTATCATACGTACTGTCACATGTCATATGTTATATGAGGAATGATTATTGGAGGTCATTTCTCATTCTGTTGTGGCCCTGTGGGGTCCACGTCCTGCATATCCGGTCTGAGAGTTTTCTGCCGGGTCTGTACTAGGGGCATATTGATAAGAAAATGATAAAAGTGTGAAAGAGAAGTTAAAATGAAAGTTTTATATGAAAAAGGACTAAAATGAAAAGAATTTAAAAGTTAGGGGTAAAATGATAATTTGCTCTACAGGTGAAATTAATTGATAAAAGTAATAAAAGAAATAAGTAATAAGGGTAAAATGGTAATTTAGTCAATTAATTGGGTAAAAAAAGTCAACTGTATAAAGTTAAAGGACAAAAATGTAATTTTACATGAAAAAGGTGAAATTAAGGATTAAACGGTAAATTATAAGTTAACTAATAAGGTAAGATAAGAAAATAAGGACTAAAAAGGGTAAAGTAGTAATTAATAGAGTAAAAAGGGCATTTTTGTAATAAATGAAAAGTTCAAGGACTAATTTGAAATATAAGAGAATTTATGAATTGAACGGAAAGTTAGTCATTCAAAAAAAAAAAAAAATTCCGACCTTCTGCTTGTCCGATAAGACTGTTACAGTAAGGGTGTTACATTTTGTGGTATCAGAGCATTGGTTTAGTCGGTCCTAAGATCGGAGTGGGAATAAGTATGATTTAAATTCCTGTATCTATATATACATGCCAATTACAAGTGATGAAGTTTAGTGGAAATCTAATGTGTACCTGCTCCTTTTTGTTTTATAGTGTAAAGATGTCATCTGAGCGAGATAGACAGGTGGGGGATGGTGAAAGTGAAGCTTCGATAGGTACTGGACAGCAGGAGGCACCACAACCACAGGTTTCTCCTTCAGCAGTGCCACCCCCACCCCCACAGCCAGACTTCCTTGATCTTATGGCTGAATATATCCAGCAACGACTGCAAGCGAGACCAGCACAGTCTTCCCAGACAGTTGTTCAAGTTCAGCCAGCTCCACCTAGAAGAAGACCCATTCTGGAACAGTTAAAAAGGTTGGGAGCTTAAGACTTCTCTGGAATGGATCCTTTGACACCGTCTCAGGCTGAAAATTGGTTGTTTAAGATAAAGAGGCTTTTTGAAATCACCAACAGTTCAGCAGAAGAGAAGCTGGAAGGTATAGTTGCCTTACTGCAAGGACCGGCTTTTATTTGGTGGAATTCAGTTAGGAGGAACATCCCAGCGGATCAGTTGACTTGGGATTACTTTGTGTCTCAGTTTGAATTAAAATATGTTGGGTCAGAATACAAGTTGGCTATGCAAGATGCCTTCTGGAGGCTTAGACAAGGCAACAGATCAGTGGCAGAATATGAGCGCGAGTTTGAGCGCTTGAGTGCTTATCTTGATAAAAGTCAGACTACAGATGAGAAGCTGCGACTGAGGTTTGAGAGGGGGTTGCACACCGAGCTCCGACAGATTATAGGGACCCAGCAGTACCCCACTTTGAGAGCCATGGTGGAGGCATCTATTAAGTTAGAGACCATCCAGAATGAGCAGGCTGAGAGGCAGTCGCGTTTTCAGCAAAAGAGAAAACAAGGGCAGTCAAGCGGAAAGGGGGATCAAAGTAAGAAATCAAAGGGATCGTTTACACCTCAGAGTCGTCCACCAGTTCCAGCAGGACGGGGTCGGGGTAGTGCTATGCGTGGCAGAGGTTCAGCTATACCAATACCAGCTGCCAGTACTCTTCGGGATAGAGACAGTGGGACAGCTGCAGCTTGTGATTATTGTGGCAAATTGCATTATGGTGAGTGCAGATTTCAGACTGGAGCATGTTTTCGCTGTGGGTCTAGGGAGCATCAGATTAAAGATTGTCCGGCATTACCGACTGCTTCAGTTGCATCTCCAGCATCAGGTACTGGGTCCTCTGCACCGAGAGGTCGTGGTAGGGGAGTGGCCTCCACCCCATCATCCTCGAGACCAGCTGGGCAGTCATCTCAGGGTCAGAGAAGATCTGCAGCCCAGACTTATGCTATCAGAGCCCGAGAAGAGGAGGATGCTCCGGATGTGATAGTAGGTACATTTCTCCTATTATCTGATTCAGTTCATGCTTTGATTGATCCTGGTTTGACTCATTCCTATTTTAGTACTGCATTAGCTCGGGATAAGGGGATGAAAGAGGCATGCTTGGACCAGGATATCTTGGTGAGTAATCCTCTGGGGCATAGCGTGGTAGTAAATAAGATATACAGACAGTGTCCTATTAGTGCCCAGGGACATATATTCCTGGCAAATCTTATTGAGTTGCCCTTCCATGAATTCGATGTGATTCTGGGGATGGATTGGCTATCCGCCCATCAAGCGACTGTTGATTGAAAAAGGAAAAGGGTCACGTTAAAGCTTGAAGACGATCGAGAAATTACAGTGGTTGGTGTGCGCCATAATTATTTGTCTGATGTGATATCTGCTACTGCAACTAAGAGGTTGATCAGGAAAGGATGTATAGCCTACTTGTGTTATGCAGTGGAAGCAAAGAAAGATAGCCCAAAAGTGTCAGAGATTTTCCAGATGTGTTCCCTGATGAGTTACCAGGTTTGCCACCTGATCGGGAGGTAGAATTTTCTATTGAGGTTGCCCCAGGCACTGCACCCATATCCATTGCTCCTTACAAAATGGCACCGACAGAGTTAAAGGAATTAAAGATTCAGTTATAGGAACTGCTTGATAAGGGATTTATAAGACCTAGTGTTTCTCCCTGGGGAGCACCAGTCCTGTTTGTTAAGAAGAAGGATGGAACGCTTAGGCTATGCATCGATTACAGACAGCTGAATAAAGTCACTATAAAGAACAAATACCCTCTTCCTCGGATTGAAGACTTATTTGACCAGTTGAAAGGAGCGAGTGTATTTTCAAAGATTGACTTGAGATCAGGTTACTATCAAATGGGAGTAAAAGCGGCTGATGTACCCAAAACTGCTTTTCGTACCCGATATGGCCATTATGAGTTTCTGGTTATGCCGTTCGGACTTACAAATGCACCGGCTGCCTTCATGGATCTGATGAATCGAGTTTTTCATCCTTATTTGGATCAATTTGTAGTGGTCTTCATCGATGACATTCTGGTATATTCAAGGACACCAGAAGAACATGATAAACATCTGCAAATTGTTTTACAGACCTTGAGAGAGAAGCAACTGTATGCTAAGTTCAGTAAATGTGACTTCTGGTTGAATGAAGTATCTTTCTTAGGTCACGTGATTTCTGCGGAAGGTATTAAGGTGGATCCATCAAAGATTGAAGCAATTCTCCAATGGAAACCACCTACAAATGTGACAGAAGTGAGAAGTTTTCTGGGGTTAGCCGGATATTACAGGAGGTTTATAAAGAGTTTCTCCACTATTGCAGTTCCACTGACTCGATTATTGCAGAAGAACACCAAATTTGTGTGGACTGACAGATGCCAGGAATGTTTTGAGAAACTTAAAAGTATGCTGACAGAAGCTCCTATTCTCACTCAACCCGAACCAGGCAAGGATTTTGTGATCTACAGTGACGCCTCCAGAAATGGTTTAGGCTGCGTTTTGATGCAGGAAGGCAAGGTGATTGCTTATGCCTCCCGACAACTTAAGACTCACGAGAAAAATTATCCTACTCATGATCTGGAGCTAGCAGCTATTGTCTTTGCATTGAAGATATGGAGGCACTACTTGTATGGTGCGAAATGTTATATTTATACTGATCACAAGAGTCTGAAATACTTGCTCACTCAAAGAGAACTTAACCTCCGACAGAGACGTTGGTTGGAGTTGATAAAAAACTATGATTGTTTTATTGACTACCATCCAGGAAAGGCTAACGTGGTGGCTGATGCACTTAGCAGAAAATTCATGACAGGTAAAGTAAATGATTTCAAATGAATTGATATAGGTAAGTGATATAGGTAATTGACTAATAGTTTTGATTGCAGCTCTTCGAGCTTTGAATATCAGTTTAAGTATGACATCAGACGGAGCTTTGTTGGCGAAATTGCAATTGAAACCAGATTTTGTGCATCAAGTGAAAATGGCTCAGAAAGAGGATGATCGATTGAAAACTATTATGGAAAACATAAAGAATGGCAACGAAAGAGACTATTCTCTAAATGAAGATGGAAGCCTTTGCTACAAGAAAAGACTTTGTGTACCAGATCAGGAAGAACTGAAGAAGAACATCCTTACAGAGGCATACCATAGCAGTTATGCTATGCATCCTGGAGGTAACAAGATGTTCCAGGATTTGAAACTTTATTACTGGTGGCCAGGAATAAAGAGGGATGTGACAAAATTTGTAAGGAAGTGCTTAATATGTCAACAAGTAAAGGCTGAACATCAGGTTCCTTCTGGATTACTTCATCCCATCTTGATACCGAAGTGAAAATGGGACAGAGTTACTATGGATTTTGTTTCGGGATTGCCTGTCACTCAAAAGAAACATGATGCTATTTGGGTGATTATTGATCGACTCACCAAATCTGCTCACTTCTTACCAGTCCGGATGCATTATCCTTTGACCAGATTGGCAGAGATCTATATTAATGAGATAGTGAGACTTCACGGAGTACCATCCTCTATCATTTCAGACAGGGATCCTAGATTTACCTCTCATTTCTGGAAGAGTCTTCAGGAAGCTTTGGGTACCAGACTCCACTTCAGTACAGCTTTTCACCCTCAGTCAGATGGTCAGTCAGAGAGAGTAATTCAGATTCTGGAGGATATGCTATGATGCTGTGTACTAGAGTTTGGTAACAATTGGGAAAAATATCTGCCTCTTACAGAATTTGCCTACAACAATAGTTATCAATCCAGTATAAAGATGGCTCTTTTTGAGGCTTTATATGGAAGAAAATGCAAGACTCCTCTATGTTGGACAGAGTTGAATGAAAAGAAATTGATCGGGTAGGATTTGATTCGTGATTCAGAAGAAAAGGTGCGAATTATCAAAGGCCGATTGAAAGAAGCCATGGACCGACAGAAATCTTATGCAGATTTAAAGAGAAAAGACATTGAGTTTCAGGTTGGAGATAAAGTTTTTCTGAAAGTATCTCCATGGAAGAAAATCTTGAGATTTGGTAAGAAAGGGAAGTTGAGTCCAAGGTTTATCGGTCCCTACGAGGTACTTCAGCGAGTAGGTCCAGTAGCTTATCGTTTGAAACTACCTTCAGAGCTGGAAAAGATTCACGATGTGTTCCATGTATCCATGCTCAGGAGGTACAGATCTGACCCTAGCCATGTCATTACACCAGCAGATATTCAAGTACAATCTGATATGACATATGAGGAAAGACCAGTGAGAATCCTAGCTAGGGAGATTAAACAGCTGAGAAACAAGCAGGTTCCATTGGTAAAGGTCATATGGCATCATCACAATGTAGAAGAAGCCACTTGGGAACCAGAAACGACCATGAGACAGCAGTATCCTCTACTTTTCGAATCAGGTAAATTTCGAGGATGAAATTTATTTTTAGTAGGGGAGAATTGTAATGGCCTCAACGTCGGACTGATTTTGAATAGTGCTTTCCGATAGTGAATAGTGTCTCCAGGCTAAAAATGACACCCGAAAGTGGAAAAATTTTTATTGGACTATTGGAAAGTAGTAGTCACGAGTAGTTCGGGGTTGAAATTTGAAGTGAAATTGAGGTCAAATAGGCCTCCGAAATTCAAAAGAACGAAAACCAAAAAAAAAAGGAATTAGGGTTTTTAATTGAATTTTTGATCATTTTAATTACTAAAAATATCAAATGAAGTCTAAAAAATTACCAAAAATTATATGTATGCATAAAATAATATTTAGATTATTTTGGTGGTAAAAAGTAAATTTTTTGGCCACACTGGTATTTTTGGAATCAGATCGATATGATTTAATTGGACCGAGATAATATTGATGGAAATTTCGGTTTGTTAAGGATTTCAAGAAGAGGAGCAAAGTTCTCAAGCCAAAGGAAAGGGAAAGGAAGCCTAGGCAAGGGTAATCCATAGAAAAAGGTGTGTGACTAATAAATCCTTTTATTTCCCAATTAAATTAATGAAATTCCTTTAGGTTTCTTAAGAAAATTTTTATGTATTGTGATATAATTGAAATTATTGTTATATTCATGCATTTAGGAGTCACATAAGCCTATTAAAAACTTTAAATGAAATAAAAACCAATGAGATGAGAGAGTTATAGGGTTGGCCGAATGGTATATCCTAAGAAACTAGTGTAAAATTTGATGATTTTAGTGATTTAAAGCTTCCTAATGTTAATACTAATGTAAATTAATGATTATGAATTTTTATAGAATTTATGGAAATTAAATGAATATTTTTGGAATTAATATTAATTAGGTATTAGTTGAAAAATATGACAATTGAATGAATTATGACATAATTTATTAATTTCATGATGAATTACTGTAAAATATTTTGTAATATGTGTAAATAAGATTGACTGTAATGATAAAGTATTGATACGGTATTGACAAGTAATGAAAGTAAGAAATTAAGAAAATATGTGCCCTTAGAAAGAGTCAGGCAGTAAAACCTAGTTCAGGATATAATTGGCTGGCCATAGGGATACATATACCGCGGTGCAGGTCATGGTGACTTGCTTTACTATGGACGGATCACTGATCTCCATAGTATATTTATTATACGTACTGTCACATGTCATATGTTATATGAGGAATGATTATTGGAGGTCATTTCTCATTCTGTTGTGGCCCTGTGGGGTCCACGTCCCGCATATCCGGTCTGAGAGTTTTCTGCCGGGTCTGTACTAGGGGCATATTGATAAGAAAATGATAAAAGTGTGAAAGAGAAGTTAAAATGAAAGTTTTATATGAAAAAGGACTAAAATGAAAAGAATTTAAAAGTTAGGGGTAAAATGGTAATTTGCTCTACAGGTGAAATTAATTGATAAAAGTAATAAAAGAAATAAGTAATAAGGGTAAAATGGTAATTTAGTCAATTAATTGGGTAAAAAAAGTCAACTGTATAAAGTTAAAGGACAAAAATGTAATTTTACATGAAAAAGGTGAAATTAAGGATTAAACGGTAAATTATAAGTTAACTAATAAGGTAAGATAAGAAAATAAGGACTAAAAAGGGTAAAGTAGTAATTAATAGAGTAAAAAGGGCATTTTTGTAATAAATGAAAAGTTCAAGGACTAATTTGAAATATAAGAGAATTTATGAATTGAACGAAAAGTTAGTCATTCAAAAAAAAAAAAAATTTCCGACCTTCTGCTTGTCCGATAAGATTGTTACAGTAAGGGTGTTACAATGGTATACACTCGAGCTGGAGCATTAGAAGCGGCATACTTCTCTACCATCTCAATGGCCCTCTACCCATTCTACCTCAACTACCCCTGCCTCTACCAACTCCAAAAACATTAACATTGTCTCCATTTGCTTGTGAAGCTAAACTCTCTTAGGTTTGGGGACAATTGGCTAGTATGTGTTCCATGCTGCAACACTTAAAACAAGATCCAGTGAGCTTCCTGCACAAACCGTAATGTTTCTTTTAACAATGTGCACATACTAGTAAAGTGCTACCTCTACTAGATGGTGTGGTAACACTAATCACTGAGGCTAGCTTTTGGGCCAAACTCTTAGTAAATTGCATACCCAAAGCCTCATAAGCCTTCTTACTACTAACCACTCCATTATTTTGGGACTTGCTTTTTTGTTCTTCCTTTTGCTTCACTTGTTCAAATTCCTCTACTTTTAAGGCAGCTGAAACCAATTGATAGTAATTCATTGATTTTATGGTGGTCATCGCTACTAGAGGTCCTCTAATAGTCTTATTCAACCCATCTTCAAACTGTCTACACCTAAAGTCTTTAATTATACACACATCAGGCGCATACTTGCTGAGTTGGCTAAACTCATTTTCATATTCAGCTACTGTCAAATTTTTTTTTTTGCTTTAAACTCACAAATTCCTTCCATTTGGCCTCTTTATGGGCTTTAGTAATATATTTCTTCTCAAATTCTTAGACAAAAAAGTTCCATGTCAACTCAGCAGGTCACTAAGGATTTCGAAGCACTAACTTTCACCATTCATAAGCTAGACCTTGTAGCAATGACACTGTACAAGCACCCTCTAATTTTGTGGACAATTGACCTCTTGTAATATTCTCCCAAATTTCTTTAACTAGAATTCAGCTACATCTGTCTCATCCATTAATGTACCGCTAAACTCTTTTGGTCCTCTCTATCTATTATCTGTATTATCTCCTGCACTGTCACTAGTTTTAAGTCCCCTATTAATGGTTGCTCGGGTTCAGACATATTATCATGTGTTGGGTTGATTATCATATGTTGGGTTTACACTTCCACCTATCTCACTTACATCTTTACTATGATCCAATTCCATCTTTACCCTACATAAAATAACATCTGCATTAAGGCACCAACACTATATAGACAGACACGTCTAATTTATTCCCTAACATCCTATAGTCTAGAACAATCTAAACCTATGCTCTGATACCACTAAATTTGTCACACCCTCATATTCTTTAAAAGGAATATGAGAAAGCAACAACTTAACAATTTCATCTCATTAAATTACCTTCTTTGAATTAGAATAAATAGAATTAAAGCATATTTATAAGTTATTTACACATAAATTCATTATGCTTTTTGCATTATTAAAATTACTTAATTCTACATACAATTTTCATACCATAATAGGCAGACACACATACAATATCAAAATGTTTATAACATCTTTATGTTTATAGTTCATTACACATATTACATATCTTTTAAACAATACAATACAAGGATAATTGTATACCAAAATAAGACTTCAAGCTTTACCCCTAGTAGCCTACAAATGTTGATAGGAAGATATTGGTACTTTTATTCTACACTTATGTACTTACATGGAAAATACTTGTACTGAGAAATGGCTTAGTGGTGAGGAAAACAATGCAGTTGGCTTCTTGATAAAGTCACAAACATTAATGGTAAAATATACAAGTTCAAACTTTACAAATTTACAATCAAAAACTATATATGTATACCTTGAAAACAGTTTAATACACACATGCATTCTCGATAATAATTACACACATCATTTGATACTTCAACACTACCATTCATTATTGTAGCATTATTAATAAGCACATTAACATTACAATAGATCACTAATTCATTTGCACTATTAAAAATAAAGACTTATCACTAAAATGTAACTATGACAATTCTGTCGCTTGAATTCCCCATTAATGGTGGATAATGAGACAATCACTAAATATTGATGAGCAGTATCAAACACTAGAGACATAATTCTCAAATCACTAAATCCCAAGAGGTATCAACACTAAACACATTTCAATGCCAACACTAGCAGCAATAGTTACCAACCTTTATAGGCATGCCTATTATCCATTACTATGTGAAATTCAGGCACTCATTAAACTTTAATCATTTAGCAAATTATGTTCAATATATACATGAACACACAACATTATTCATTTAAAAACATGCAGCTATACTCAATTATTCATGATAAAAATCATTCATGTATGCTCTAAGGCTATAATTAACAATAATGCATTTCAAATCCATGTATACATTCATTAATCACTAAGCATGCCATCATTAAAATACATATTTTAATGTCAAAATATTTATTTTCAATTTTATTCTATCATGTATTGACCCTATACATGTATTAATAATGTTCACGACATCAGTGAGTGCACTAAATCGATAAGTAATATAAAAGAAATATAATGAAAACCCTAAGTATCAAACCTAAGGGAACACGAGGCTTAAGAAAAGACGCTTGATTAATTACTATTATGTGTTAAAGAATGTCCCAGGTGTAATTTAGTGTGAGCTATATCTATCAATTTTTAATAATTAAAGATAAAAAAACAATTTAACACTAAATATAATCTAAACAAGTGCAATAAAACACAGTATAATTAACCTTAGAATTAACAATTACCAAAAGCATTGTTCAGAAATCAAATCCACCCTATACCTGATGTAAAATTCATTTTCACATAAAATTATATATTTCAAATACGGACAGCCCATTTCGAAGCCAATCGAATAGCTGGCATAAGTGCGGGTCCCAAGACCTAGATACGAATTAGTTTCCCATTTCGGAGCCAACCAATCCAATACCCATTCATTTTTCCCTTTATTTTCGAATTTACAACACATAAACCTTATATCTGACAGCTCCCATTCTGAAAATACCATTAAAAATATAGAACACGTGTGAAAAAATAGAGCATACATGATATATCTTTTAGACAAGCATAAATCCATCAACTTGAATAAGATTAATAGCATAAATACTTGAATAACATCCATATCAAGATAAGCACAAAGGAAAAAAATCTATAAATATATTAAATAAATAAGTTCATACTCTTACATGAGTATGGGGATTCAAAGATTCCCAAACAACAAAAGGACTACTAACTATATATAATGTAAAAAAGCAAAGGAAAAGAAAGAAAAAAAACTATTAAACCCATTTTGAAGAGTAGATCTGAAGTTGAAGCTGCTTTTCCTCTTCTTCTCCAAGCTGAACTTGATTGAAATCCACGCATTTTAACTACTTAAAGCAAAATCTACGCAAATGTAAACACAAATCTACCAAAAGTAACTCATTTATCACATTAAACTTTAAGAATCAAATTTGAAATAAAGATTGAAATGAAAAATAATAGTGTTTGGATTGGTAACTCATCAAGTTTGAGGGACCAATCCTTCCTAGAAGAATTCACTATTTTCTTTAAAATGGCTTTGAGTTCTCGGTTTGACACTTCTACTTGGTCATTGGCTTGTGTATGATATTGGGCAGTGTCCTTATGCCTAACACCAAATTTCTTCAACAATGTTTTGAATTGACGGTTGATAAAGTGCTTGCCACCATCATTGATAATAGCCCTAGGTGCTCTAAATCGGGTGAATATATATTTCCTCAAGAATTCTAGCACTACCCTAACATCATAAGTCTTGGTGGCAATAACTTCTACCCATTTATTGATATAGATTATAACCATTAATATGTATTTAAACCTGTAAGACACCGAAAAAGGTCCCATAAATTATATACCCCATACATCAAATAAGTCGACCTCAAGCATATTTATTAACAACATTTCATCCCTCCTAGATATATTGCCTATCCTTTAACATCTATCACAAGATTGAATAAAGCATTTAACATCATTAAACATAGTAGGACGATAAAATCCAAATTGGAAAATTTTAGACACCATCCTATTTGCTTCATAATGTCCACCAGCTTCTCCGCTATGACATGCCTTGATGATTTCTTCTTGCTCCTCTTTAGGAATTCACATTCTTAAAACTTGATCGGCACACAATTTGAAAAGGTAGGGGTCTTACCACACGTAATGTCTCACATCGGCCCTCAACTTCTTCCTTTGTTGCTATGTATAGTCCCTTGGCATGAAACCATATGTAAGATAATTGGCTAAATCAACAAACTATGGGATGGCAACCTCACAAACAAATAATGCACATATACATTCATCAGGAAATAAGTCTAGGATTTCCCTTTTCTCGATATACGCATGTTCAAGCCTTAATAAGTGATATGCGACAAAATTTTTCACCCCCTTCTTATCCTTGATTTCCAAGTCAAACTCCTGTAAGAGGAGCACCCATCTAATTAACCTTGGCTTGGACTCCTTTTTGGCAAAAAGATGCCTTAATGCTACATGATCAGACCACACAATGATTTTAGCACCAAGGAGATAATGCTTAAATTTTTCAAATGCAAAAACTATTACGAGAAGCTCCTTTTCAGTTGTGGTGTAGTTGACTTAGGCTCCTATCAAGGTGTGACCTGCATAGTAAATTGTATAAAAGACTCTCTCTTTCCTTTGTCCTAACACAACTCCCACTGCAAAATTACTTGCATCACACATTAATTCAAACGAAAGGTTCCAATCTAGAAAGACAATCGTCGGGGCTAAAATCAATCTCTATTTCAACGTGTTAAATGCCTACAAACACTCATCGGTAAAATCAAATGGAGCATCTTTCATTAATAAATTTGACAAAGGTTTAGCAATTTTAGAGAAATCTTTAATAAATCTACAATAAAAACCTGCATGCCTTAAAAACTTCTAACTCCCTTGACACTAGTTAGGGGTGAAAGTTTCTCAATTACTTCTACCTTGGCTTTATCTATCTCTATCCCCTTCTTTAAAATTTTGTGCCCTAAAATAATGCCTTCCCTTACCATAAAATGGCATTTCCCCCAATTAAATACTAAGTTGGTCTTCTCACACCTGCCCAGTACTAAATCGAGATGCTTTAAATAGCTCTCAAAATCCATCCCATAAATGATGAAGTCAACCATAAACATCTCCATAAGTTTTTCTATGAAGTTATGGAATATTACCATCATACATTGTTGAAACGTAGTCGGTGCGTTGCATAATCCAAAGGGTATTCTCCTATAAGTAAAAGTTCCATAAAGGCAAGTGAAGGTTATTTTCTCTTGATCCTCAGGGGCTATAGAGATTTGCAAGTATCTTGAATATCCATCAAGAAAGCAATAAAACCTACTTTCCAGTAACCTCTTTAGCATTTGGTCAATGAATGGCAAAGGGAAGCTATCTTTCCTAGTTGCACTATTTAGTCTCCTATAGTCGATATATACTCTCCAACCCATAACTGTACGAGTTGGGATGAGTTCATTATGCTCATTTTGTATCACTGTCATCCCTCTTTTCTTAGGAACACACTAAATCGGACTTACCTAACTACTATCAAAGATAAGAAAGATTATACTTGCATCAAGCAATTTTAAAATCTCTTTCTTAACTACCTCTTGCATTGTTGGATTTAATCTCCTTTGAGGTTGCACAACTGGCTTGCAATCCTCCTCCATTGGAATACAATGAGTGCAGTAGTTTAGGTTGATCCCCTTGAGATTCGATATCTCCCGTCCGATGGCTCCTTTATACTTCCTTAGCACCTCTATCAAAACCTCCTCTTTAATACCTATCAAAATAGAAGATATTATCACTGGTTTTGTTCCATTCTCCAAAAATACATATTTTAAATGAGGGGGAAGGGCTTTGAGTTTATTTTTTGAATTTCCCTTTAGTAGTTCAAAATCTTCTTCATTTGATTCTCCCTTTACACACTCTTTCTCAAGCTCCTTTATAATTTCTTTTTCAGTCTTGGTAAAGTCCTCTTCCTTAGCCACATGCATCAAGTAATTTCTTAATAGGTCATCCAATAGGATCTTCTCTTGCACCTCTTCCTTATAGTTCTCAATGGCATCCACAAAGCATATTGACTCCTCAAATTCACATGATGGGTGCTTTATCACTTTATTGACATCAAACACCATTTCCTCATCTTTGAATCTTAAAGTTACCATCTGCCTATGTACATCTATGAGTGCTCTAGCTGTATTAAGGAATGGTCTTCCCGTGATTAATGAAACTTTCTTATCCTCGTCCATATCCATAACCATGAAGTCTACCGAAAAGATGAAATCGCCCACTTTAACTAACAAATCCTCAATGATTCCCTTTGGGTGCTTGACCGAACGATCCTCTAGTTAAAGTGTTATCCTTATCTCTTGATATCTCCCAGCTTTAAATTCTTGCAAATAGAATATGGCATCAAATTAAATCTGGCTCCCAAATCACATAATGCATTTCCCATAAAATTTCCTTCTAATTCACAAGGTAGTGTAAAACTCCTTAAATCCTCTAGTTTAGCTGGAATTTTATTGGTGAAAATAGCACTACAATTTTCAAACAACTATACAATACTTACCCCTTCTAACTTCTTTTTATTTGAGTATAAATCTTTCATAAACTTAACGTATTTTGGCATGTGAAGCAATGCATCAGCAAATGGCAAGTTTACATGCAATTTCTTGAACATATTTAAAAATTTTTTCCAATCACTCATTATTTTTCTCTTTCCTAGCCACTGAAGGGTATGGTAAATATGATGAATCAAATGGTAAACCAGAGTTAATGATTGCCTTACCTTTATCTTTCAATTTTGGAACCTCTTTTACATTTTTAGAGTTAGAATCACATACCTCTATTGTTGGTTATGCCACTTTAAAGAAAGATGAAGGTTGGTTACCTTGTTCGGCTCCTTGAACTTGCTTACCACCCCTTAATGTGATGGCCTTAGCTTCTTCCTTGGAGTTTCAGTTAACATTTGAAGAAAATACACCCGGTGGCCTTGTAGAGATAGAATTTGCTATTTAGCCAATTTGTGTCTCTAAGTTCCTCATGGCTACATGTTGGTTCCTATTCCATTGTTCTTGGGCCTTCCACCTTGCCTCTTAGCTTGTTATAAATTAATTTTGGCTAGCCATGAAACTTACACACATGTCCTCAAGATTCAGTTTCTTTTCTTATTGTGGGGATTGTCTAGGTTGGAAACCAGGAGGTTGAAAATGTGGTTGGTAAGCTTGAGGTGTTTGGTATGGTGCTTGAAAATAAGTATTTGCTATTGGAGATTGGTATCGTTGATGATAAGTGTGGTTGTGGTTACCTTGAGTATGTGTGGGTGTATTGAATATGGCTCTTAGTTGGGTGTTTGAGGTAAAGGCTTGGTTACCATATCTCCATAAAAAGTTTTGGTGATTCCTCCATCCGGGATTATAGTGGTTACTAAAAGAATCATTCTTCTTATAATCATGCAATGCATTTACTTCTCCCATTCCTTGAGTATAAGGTTCACTTTATTTTGAATCACTTCCCAAGTTGCGTCCTTCAAATGCACTCTCATCTTGGCTAATTGTTGAAACATTTTGAACTCTTAACCCATTAAATTCTTTCTTCAGTAGCTTCATTTGAGCTTTCAACATTGCCACTTCATCTACGTTGTGAACTCCCTGTCTCTTAGTCAATGCTCTTGAGCTAGCCCATTGAGCCTCATTCATAGCCATTTTATCAAGAAGCAAAAATGCTTCCTTCGAAATTTTGTTCATAAAGCTTCCCCCCGATGCGGCATCCAATAGAGATTTTGTGTTTGGATTACATGCTACATAAAATGTTGACATTAATTAGTGCATTGGTATCTCATGGTGCGAATAGATTTTCAACAACCTCCTAAATCTTTCCCATGATTCATGGAAGGATTCTTCACTCAATTGTTAGAAATTCTAGATGTTATTCCTTATGCTCGCTGTCTTTGTAGGTGGAAAAAATCTAACCAGAAATTTTTCTTACATTTGCTCCCATGAATGGATAGATTGACTTAGAAGCATGGATAACCAATCTCTTGCTTTCCCTATAAGTGTAAAGGGAAAAAGTTTCAGCTGAATTGCATCCATTGACAACCCTTGTATTGGGACCGTTCACTTATCTCCAAGAAAATATCCAATTGTTGTGTCGGGTTGCTATATCCGATCCTAAAAATTGGTTTCTTTGAACTATGGTGATCGTTGTTGGTTTTAGCTTAAAGTATTGTTTTCAAGGAAACATTACCGTCCTATGCTTCTCATTCTACCTTGGAGTAGCATAATCTAGAATGGTCCTTGGTCTTGGGCCATCGTGATTTCTCTCATGTTATTGTTGTTGCCCTTCTCCTTCTTCATCCTCAAGAGGCATATCCAGATTTGGTGGAATATTTATATCTTCAGTTTGATTTTATCTCATTCTTCAACGCAAAGTCCTGTCAATTTTAGGGTCAAACGATGCCAAATGTTATTATAAGCGAAATCTATTCATGCACCAAAATAACCTAAAAAGAACAAACAAACAAAAGTAAGTAAAAGAAAAACACATAAAATAACAAATTAATAGTTCATAGTCTTAGATGAATATCGGGATTTAAAGATCCCCAAACAACAAAAGGACTACTCACTATACATAATGTAAAAAGAAAAGGAAAAGAAAGAAGAAACTCTTAAACCCATTTTAAAGAGTAGATCTAAAGTTGAATCTACTTCTCCTCTTCTTCTCCAAGCTAAACTTGATTGAAAGCTATAACTTTGCTCTGTAAACTAAGCTAAATCTATGTATTTTTGTATTTTAAGTATGAACTATGTTAAAAATGTAATTTTTACAAGTAAAACTATGTATGCTAAGTATAAAACCCTAAAAATCTGAAAAACTACGAACTAAAACTACAAAGAGAACTTAAAAACCTAAAAACCTCTTCTTTAAAGCTAGATAGAATGCAGCTTTTATACTTGTCTGCAGTGGGACATGACGAAGACAAATGGTCTCAGCTGTGTACAACCAGTTAAAATAGTATCGTAGCTTTAGCACACAACTGAGATACTTTGGTCTTAGCTGTGCACACCCTTCTAGACTGAACACCTTCTAACTCAGCATTTGACACAGTGGAGACAAATGGTCTCAGCCGTGTCCTTTAGTGAAACAATGCATTTTGTGAATCTGCAAGGCACACGACTAAGACAAATGGTCTCTGTCATGTGCAAGTCAATTTTCTGCACAAAAGTCAAAAGTGCACCATTAAACACACTAAAATTTTACAATTCTTAATATTATCCTATTTGGCATAAAAAGAGAAATTTAACACTCAAAACATGAAAACATGCAAAATGAGACATAAACACAAATAAAAACAAACTATAATCAAACACTAAATCAGAATTATTTTATGAATGTTTGAAAATGTCGGTTCAAGTTTGCAAGCATAAAACTCACTAACGTACTTAAATCATACTTTATGTTCATAATTTTCTATATTCATGTTTAACACATAATCTTTATTTTAATGTAAAACCATACATCTCATATATAACATGTCATGTTACATCCCTATGTATATGTTTATAAGGTTCTAGAAATATTTGAAAAAGTCGAGTAAGTCATAAGGCCTTCCAAACTTCACTTGGTCCTCTTGGCAGAATTCCTAGCTTACAAGTTTTTACATTTTCAACATAGTTATAGCTAGATTTAGACAAAAATGGTCCTCTATACTTTTATTTCTCTATGTCTCTAGTTTCTATATAATGTAAAATCAAGTCATTTGGACTTCTAAATTTTGAGATATTCATAAAATAGTATAGGCTACTCCAAATGACAGGGCAGCAGCTATCACACAACTTTAATCCAAAATTCAAAAATACTAAAGGAAAAATAAATTTTTGGTTTCTTTATAACCATTTTAGATATATGTCTCTAGTTTTCATATAATTAGAAATTAGGCCATTTGGACTTCTATATCAAGAGATATCTCTAAACTACTATAGACTACCCCAATTGACAGGGCAACCGCTATCACTCCACTTTGGGCTAAATTTCAATTGTCTTAAAGGAAAAATCAGGTTCTGATCTCTCATAAAAATTTTAGGTCTATGTGTATGGTTTATGTTTCAATTTGAATCAACCCATTTGGATCTCCATAACTCAACTTATAGGCAAAATACTCACTACAGGTCATACGAATCCTATACCAGAATTCCACTACTCACTTCTTTCTTTACTTTTTTTATTTATGCATACTATTCTATCAAATTCACACTTATAAAACACTTCAACATCAATTATACATTCTAGTAATAAAAATCCAGCATTTACACACGTATATATATGCAACTCCCATACCTTCCAAAGCTTGTTCTTTTATTCCTAAAATTAAGGCAAGATGGTAACCCTAATTTATTGTATGGTAGAATTTATGGTGAAGTTTGGATGAAAATTAGATTAAGGAGATGAAGATGATGGAGAAGAAATGGAGACACTAAGTCGGCCAATGAAGGGAAATGGAGAACATGTGAGGTTTCTTAAACTTTCCAAAATATTTATCCTTATATGTACTCACTTGGGCGGCTATGATTAAATCATGAAATATAACAGTCATCAATTAGCTACTTTTCACCCACTCACACACACTCACTCACTCTCATTCACTTCCACTCACTCACTCCCAGCCTCTATGAGTGACTGAGTGACTCACACTCCCTAGGGGTGTGAATGAGTCACTGCTTAAGGCTATAATTTCATCAATTTATCACCATTTCACTGGTTCTAATTTTTTGTTTGTCAATTTGTTTTTCAATCCCTCTTTACACTTTTAATTACCAGTTCACTTAAATCAGTTATCCTGAAAAGTCAAAATTTAGGTTTTCTAAAAAACTTCAATTTCTAATTTTTTTCTAATATAAGATTTTTTTATTTTTTACAAAATTAATTTTTCTAAAATTAATATTTACTAAACATATATTTTGATCTCATAATTAATTTTTTATCCAATAATCAGCTTTTTATCTTTTCAAAAGTAATGTCAAATGTGCTTTAAATCGATCGATTAAATAAAATTGCCGATTTTTTCTGAGTGTGGACCGAAATCGATAATCGAAATTAATAATATTAAAAAAAAGAAAATCAATTAAACCAGTTTGGTTAATAAAAAATGGTTCGATTTCAGACCAATTTTTCAATTAATTATTTTTTCGATTTTTTTACTCAGTCTAGTAATCATAATTTATTTCTTGAAATTGCAATTTTAATTATTTCATTAGTTCACTAAATTAACTTACTATTTATTGATTAATACAAAATACTTCAAAATTAGTCATCCTAACCCTACTCCCACACACAACTCGTGAACCCAATTAGGAGGCTTACCGCGCCTTTCTTCAATTTAGCAAGCCAACTCAATCTCCACCGTATTGTTTTATAATTCTTTCAATTACCATCTAAAGTTCATCAATAACCCAATTTACTCCCCTTCTCTATGTCTAAATTTTCATCAACATCACATATTTAATAACTATATTATAAATATTGAGTGAACTTGGCCTTCTTCCCTTTTTGTTTTGCCAACCCAAGACAATAGTTCCAACAATCAGCAAATTCAGTTTCCTAATTCTACAATTAATTTCGATTACGAATTCTACTCTTAAATTATTACAATTTACAATAGTAAAAATTCAAAAATGATTAGAGCCTTACCTCACCTTAGGATTTTCTTCCACTTAAGTTAAAAATTGAATTAAGAATGAATACATAGTTTGAAAATACTAAATCGGATTAAAATATACAGAGGAAAAACAATCAAAACTGAACTATATTGTTTGACTTATCTAGAACCGCTTTGAATTGAAATGTTGACTTTTATTTGGCACGGTTCTTGATCATTATTTATAACCAGATGGATAACTAAATCAAATTATACTGAAATGTAATGAACTAATATATAAATTTATATTTTATTTCATTTTATTTTGAATAATATGAATAGATTAATATATACATAATATCATATGCTAAGCCTCTAATTATAAAATTAATTAGATTTTTTAATTAACTTTATTAATTTTCAAATCATTATTAAAAACTATCGTTTATAGATTATTTAGAGTACTTTTTTTTGTCTTAATTTTGTTATAGGCACATTTTTTTTTATTTGGGTATTAATGTTACATAATATTTTTTTTATTAGTATTTAAATAAGAGCTAATATACATTAACATTTTATTAATATATATGCTCTTGTAAGTAGAAATTTGTAATTAATTTCAAAAATTAGATTATTCAGATACCATTTGAATTTTTATATTAATTGAATTTATTATTTTTTTTATTATTTTATATGTTTTAAAAAATTTTTTTATTATACAAATACCAGAATTTAAAATTGAACTATATTAAATTGAATTGTACTAAAAGGACCAAAACACTAGACCTACTTTTTAATATAATTCAATATGAAAATTTTTATTTTTTAATATGATTCTAGTTTAAAGACTGAAATTCAATTCAATTCTAAAAATTTCACAATTTCCGAATTGAATGGAATTAGGGGTGTGCATCAGTCGGGTTTGGGTGAACCCGACCCGAACTCGATTAACCTGAAATTCGAAATTTCTATATTTCCCTCACCCAACCTGACCCTATATAAATATAGGGCCCCTAACTGATCAACCCTTTTTTCGGGCCCCGACCTGAATAACCCAAATTTTATTTTTTTAATTTACATATTTAAATTAAAATCTTAAATTAATAATATTAAATACCATAAAAAATATTTTAAAAATACAACAAACTAAAAATTTTAAAATTACATTAAATATATATTATATATTAATTAAAATTGTAGAAAAATTAGATTTTTTTTATTTATATATTTAAAAAATCGGGTTGTTCGGTCGAGTCGGATTTTCACCCGACCCGAACTATCCCTAATATCAAAAACCGACCCGACCCTATTAACCTGATTAACCTCACCTGAATTGGTCGAATCGGTTTGTGTTGATCGGGTCGGTTTTTGCACACCCCTAAATGGAATGTTCTTAGGTACCCTATTTCACCTTATAATATTCCATATACTCATTTAAATTAAATCTTTGATTAATTACTTTTAAACTTGCTTTCTTTTGCTAATAAATCATATTCTTATTTTGATTATAAATTAACCTTTGGAAAGTTTCAATTTAGTCCTCCCTTTTACTTTTTCTTCAATGAAGTCCATAGGTCAACTTTCATTTCTTCAATTCACCCCTTTTTAGTCCTATTTATAGAGTATAAATATTGGGGTGTTACAATATAAATATAAATACAACAACATCTAAACTAAGTTATGCTTATCAGATTACAAGTGATTATACTTATTAGAATATAATTGATTAACAAAGATTTGAACTGTTCTTAAAACTATCTTTACCTCTTATAATAAGAAGTAAAATATAAGTATCAATGGTTGGTAAATTATAAAGTATAATAAATAAATTCATCTTGCAAAAAGTTAAATGGACGATTGAGAGAGCATCGATCGTGATAGGGACTACCTTAGTCTCACTCCACATGCATATGAAACTTAGTTGGACAAGGATCGTTTTCCTTTGTTCATTAAGTTGGTCGATGATATGTGATAAGAGTTTAATTAATTCACATGCAAATTATGAAAATCTTAAGTTGACTATGATATGTAACTTCCAAAAACAAGAGGAAAAAAACCCATAGTGGGTCAACTCAGCTTTCGCAGTGCGTGGTGGATAATATTAGGGTTGTTGATGGGTTGAATTGCATCAAAAATAAAATAAATCCAATCAAAACCAATATATATATAAAAATGGACGGTTTTGAGCGATTTTTTATTGTAATTTATAATGGTTTGGAATTGTTTTAAAATAATTTGAAACGGTTTGAAATTAGAAGTGACAAATGGATGGATTGAACGGATTTGAATTTGGTCATTAATAGATGGATAGATTGGATTGTAAATGGATCAAAAGATATGGATCATAAATAGATCAATATCCAAATGGGTTGGATTAATTTGGATCGATCCATGAGTTTAATATAAATTAATATAAAATCTCAGCTGTTATAAAAAAGTTTAGTATCTTCTCTTTGGATTGAAGAATTTCCCATTTCTTACAACTTAAAAAATTACGACAAAATTACTATATACATACAATCTAAGCATCAATAGATCACAATTTTTATATAACATGTAATATAATTTAAAGAACTGCATGTGAGTGGCGTGTGATTATTGTTATTATCTTGCTTAATTGCAAGTATGTAGCAAGTGTCTATGAGTTTTCTAAATCTCACAATGAATTTATTACAGAAAATTACTAAAAAAAATGTTTTAGTAAATTATAATAAAAATTTTATAAAATTTATATTAATTGATAATTTTTGTATTTATAAAAAAAGTTAAAAATTTCTGTATTGAATAAAGTGGATAGAATAGTTACTAACATGTATGTTTTTAATTGGCAATTAGATTATTCAGTCTATTTTTTTGACCATGCTATTGATTGTCCATATCCATAGAAAGGGACATTGATGTAAAATGATACTTTTGCACCAAATTATTTTTCCCCTGATTAAAAGAACATCTAATATTATATATGTATGTAACTAAGTCTACTAAAACAATTCATCATAATTATAAATTTATGAATAAGTATTGAGTAATAATTTCATCCATACAAATATAAATAAATGAAAAATCATATTAATTCAATAATTATAAATTGCTAAACGATAATCAATATTATTCTAAAAGAAACATATTACAAATATAAAAAAAGATTGGATTAACCGGGTAGATTTGAATTTTTTATATACTTTTTAATTTGGTATGATATGAAGAACTCAAATAATCAGACCTAAATTATGTTTTTGGTTCGGCATGATACGCGCAGAGTCGTCAGATTCAAAATAGGAAGCGCATTACATTAAGTATAAGTTAATCAAAGTGTATTAAAGTGAGAAGGAGCACTATGTGATGAGATTTTTTAAGAGCTACTAAAGTTTCGAAGCTGTAGAGAGAGAGAAAGAGAGAGAGAGAGAGAGAGAGAGAGAGTAACCCAAACAAGGGAACAATGTTTAGAGAGAGAGAAAAAAAAGAGGATTTTAGGCAAACCCATTGGGTAATGACCCAATGGGTCGAAAAATATAATGGATCAATTTTGGATTGACCTAATGGATATTGAATTTGATTGGATTTGATTGAAAAAAAATGGATCAATTTTGAGTTGATCCAATGAGTATTCATTTAGATTGAATTGGATTTGAATCAAAATTTTTGGATGAATTTAGGTCGATCCATGGATTTGGATCAATTTTGCCAAATCTATTTGAAATAAATTAATTATTGTGTTAATCAAATTTTTTTTTTCAAAATCTAACTTATAAAACAAAATAATAATGATATTAAATTATAAATTACACTAAATTTAAAATAATATATACTAAATTTAAAACTAAATAATAAATACTAAAATTTATTTACAACAAAGCATTGTATTAAAATATAATATTATTAGTCAAATATCCAAAAAAATAATAAAAAAATAATAGATGTTTACTTAATCAATTATAAGATATGATGGAATATATTTAGCATAAGAATGCTGATAGGTGTTAATGACTCTAGGTTCTGATCAAGCCCTATTTCAAGAATGTTCAAGATGTATGCATGATCGCTCTCGAATTGAAAGTGCACGTAAATTTGAAAAATCTATTAGACCAAATGAGTTACAAAATTTTATTCGATTTGAAACTATAACATAAAAACCATAACTTCAAAAATAAACAGCACCTAATTCAACCTCATCATAAGTGTTAAACATAATATTGAAAATACAACCCAACCCAAATATGAACAAATCTAGTGACAAATAATAAATGGAAAAACAATATATGTAAAGCAATTATTTTATGACTATATGGATGACCTAGTCTGTAATGAAAAAAGAAAAAAAAACAAACAAGTAAAACAACATAATATAAAGAAAATCATCAACAATCAGAGGAAAGGGAGCATAAGAATAGATTTGAATGTCTATTTATTTATCAAATTTTTTGCTCAGTATTATTTAAGTCGTAAACAAACAGAAAGGCAGAGATCATGTGACCATACAAAATTATTGAACAAAGCTAAAAAAGAATAGAACAGTTAGCATCAGCTATAAGCTTGCCTACTGAAATGAGATTATAAAAGAGAAAGAAGAAATTCTAGCATTAGCAGTAGCCACCTATTGTATTTTGGTATCTTATGGTTGAATTAGAGACAAGAGCTACAAACATTGTTCTTGTATGAAAGGAACATAAGTTTTAAATTAATAGAGTTCTGAGTTAAAGAGGCCAAATATGAATCAAATTGACTTCTTGGAATTCCTTCTATTGCTTTAACTTGATTAGCAAGGGAAAACATACTAGAATAGAACATAACAGAGTAATTATGGTGGTTAATGATCACTGTAGCTAGTGGGTTGAAGATCAACAGCTACAAAGTCCAAATTGTTTCTAAAATTAAATAGTCTAATACCGACTTCATCCATATGACTAATAGATGCATAACAATATCCCTTTAAGGCTTGAAGAGCTATTAATTTAGTTAACTATTTTTAAATAAAAACCTTTCAGTTCAAATCTATAGTGGTAAAATATAGATAAATATGAAGACAGGTCTGGAAATTAAGCGAATAAAGTGCCACACCGAACTTTATAATTTCAGCAGGGATTAGAATTCTAACTCATTTCATTTCATTGCAAATTAAAGAAAAAATAAACAACATCAACTGAACAAAACATATAAGAGTTTCTTTAATCATATGATCACAAGATTAAAACACAACATAAGAAATTTCTAAAATTTAAGTTTAGAATCGAAAGAAAAGGAAAGAGAGAATGTGTTTAATTACCCTATTTATAAGACCATCATTAATAATTGACCAACTTAACTTTTTGAATAGCTCAAGCAGAGCCTCCACCTCGTTGACTGTAACTACAATATCCCACAAACATAAAAGTAAAAATAAAAAGAAACCCAAATCAAATAAAAACAAATTAAATATTCTTAAAGGCAAATAAACGAACATAGAGTGTTCCTTGAGATGCGATTGAGGTCACTATAACAGAAGTGAAGTGCCAGAGGAGAAGGAGTACAACTACTATTGTAACCAAAAATACTGATAAAACACAAAATGTTTTATCCGTAAAAGGGAGAGCTAACAGCATAAATGATCGAGCCGACTAGATCGCTAAACCTGTAAAAGGGAGTGCCCGATCAAAATCAGGCTTTAGCACTCCGAAGCTTAAGTCAATAGCTTTATAGAGAGAGTGATTTTAAAGAGAGAGAGTCTCCGATATTTAATACCTGGAGCCATTGTGTTTTAGGCTACTTATAGGAGTTCTTTGAAGGGGTACTTGAGTACCTTAGGGGGTGATAACTAGCAATCAGAGTAGGTGAGTGACAATGTGACAGGAAGTGAGTGGAGAGTATGGGAGTTGGCTTGTGTCAGTGGGCTGATAGGATGAGTTATCCCATCAGTCCAATCGAACATTACCCTTTCCTGATTTGTCTTCCAGCTCGCACCTTGTCTTTTTGCTACTGGGCTTAGGCCTTGTCAAACGTTGTTGGGCCATGCTGATTGGACCTTTAGGAATGTATTTTTCGTAGTTATCACTTGTCCCCCCTACGAAGGGTCCGATCGGGAGATTTTTTTAATTTTTTGGCGGTACTTTTGAATTAACTCGAATTTGATAAGTCATATGGCTTCTATGTATTTATTGTTAGTGCACGTGTCAAGGGCGATGCTTCGTTCTCCGTAATCGCCATTAATGAGTTGGAGACACGTGGCGATTATCTAATGGATAGGCGTTTGGAGCATTCCAGAAGCATTTTGCTTATAAATAGGCATTCTTATAACGGTTTTTCTTATTTTTCAGTGATTCTTAGCGAAGCTCTACCAAATTTTCTGTGTGAACTTTGCTATTTCAGCGATTTGGACTTTGCCCTTGCAGCAACTCTAGAATTTCTGTAAGAATATCCAAGTAAGTAATCGACCCTTGCCTTTGATTTTTCTTCCTTACTCATAACTTCATAACGCCATTATTTACTTCTCCCCCTTCATCAAGGCGACTTTGAGTAGCAACCAACCTATAGAGAGGAGTTTTCTTGAAGTTTATAAAGATTGTAAGGCCATAAAATTTTTCTTTCTCAAAATAATCTTCCCACAAAAGTCTCTATGATGGCTCGGACTTTTAGTCGTGAGAATAATGAGTGGCTCATTTTCCATTTATGGAGCTTAGGCATTGGGCTGAGGTTTTCCTTTGATGCTTTTGGGATTGCAACTCTCAAAGGTTATGGAATTGCCCCTAATCGACTTCGTCCGAACAAATGGAGAACAATATCCCATTCCAAGATCCTTTGTGAGATGGAGAGAGTGATGTTGCCGTCATCTCTAAAAGGTTTGAAAGATCGAGCAGCCAGTCGGTCTGCTTATGAAACTTTCGGGCAATCAGATCGCAGGCCTGAATCTCGATGCTGCCATTGACGTGGAGCGGGATTGTTGTAATTGGAGTGTGGGAGAAGCACACATATATAGTTATGCATTGCAAGTTTGTGAAAAATATATCAACTAGAGAAATTTTTATCCTTCATTTTCATAATGCAGCTGCAAACGTGATGGCTAAAGGAGACGATGTCGCCAAGCAATTAGCCGATCAGCTAAAGCGAGGATTAAAGTAGATCATTTTACCAAGGAAGAGAGGAAAGCTAAAAAGAGAAAGCTCATGCCCTCTTCAAAAGCTCAGGCTTCCAATCCTTTTGCGACCACTCCCACTGCTGCTTCTAGTGATGTTGCGGCTCCTATTGTCTGCCCTTCTCAGTTCCCTCTTCCGATCGGCCATTGCTCAAGGATCATTCCCATAGGCGTTTGTGTGCTAGAATGAAACTGACTCCGAGAGGGAGCAAATAGCTCAGGATCGGGGGAAATCAATCCAAGCAAACATGGTTGCAATGGATGAGATGCCCAAAGGAGGATCAAGGAGGCAGCTAGGAAACAAATTGATGACCTGGCAGCCGCGGTAGATGCAAGGGTTGCCACAAGAAATGAGAGGTCCGTCTAAAATATGATCGCAAGAATTGCGAAAGGGCGGGCCTCATCACTAGGAGAGGTTTTGAAAAATCAATTCAGCGACGATTGGTCTATTAACAATAAGGCCGTATCAAATTATTTATGTCAGGGTATGCTTCAAGGGGCAATTTTAAGGTGATGGGGAATCCTGATATATTATCCTGAGAGTGCAGCCTTTTTCAGCAGCAAAGTCTGGAGGTATTTTTTCCATATTTTCGTTCTGAATAATGCCTATTAATTTCTCTTCATCTGACCGTTATTTCTTTGGCTAACCGACCCTTCTGCTTTCCCCTTTGTCTTTTAGTTAATAAAGAGGGGTTTATGCTTGCACGGTGTGGCTAATCTTTGCAAAAATAAATGGAAAGATTTCGATTGGGTAAGGAGAGAGGCAAAAGATAAGTATGAAGCTACTAGGAAAGAATCCTTTCGTGCCCAGTCGGAAACTGAAAAATTAAAGAAGAAGGTCGCTTATCTTTCCCAAGACCTGAGAGTTCGGCAGAGAGAGGTTGATCACCTTAAAGGGGATGTGGACCGTCTGACTGTCGAGAATGCCTTAATGTAGAAATTCAAAGAAGAGGCAACCAGACTGAGGGAAGAGTGTACACGTCTATCTGCCAATTACTCGAGGGTTAAAGAGGAGCGTGACCTTTTGCAGGGTAAGCAAGAATTACTGAAAACAACATTGGCCGAGAAAGAAATGGCGTGGGGTTAAAAGCTTGAGGACGAGTTTGCTGCCCAAAGAGAAAAGATGATGGACCAAGTAGGAGAGGCCTAAGGGCAGTTATTAACTCGATTGATTTATACAGTCGAGCAACACTTTCCTGAAGCTGACCTTAGCTGGATGGAGGACCCAGAAGTCTTACCCGACCCCTCTCTCAGCGATGATGAAGAGGAAGCTCCCCATAATCTCGAGTCATCCCTGGCTATCCCTATGGAAACGATCGATCCAATTGCTGCTGTGTCAGCACCGACAGACCCTGCTCTTAAAGATGCCCTGGAGTCTCCACCATCTTTAACTGATATGGATCGCCTTTTATAATTGTAGAGATTACAGATATAGAGGCTTAGATGTTTGTCTTGCGATTTGTAAAAATTTCTTCATATCTGAAAAATTTGATGTGTTAAAACATTTTTCTTGTAATTGCTTTTGTATTGCAATTTCACTTTAGGCGAAAATCTATTACAAAATTATCAAAAGGAGAATAAACATTTATCAATCATGGAGGTTTTGTAACATGGAGAATGCATAAAATTGACTAAGCATAATGCTTTTCTAAGGAGGATACTTCCTAAATTTTATCACGCTTTTCCAATATTTACAGTTCGTAACTCTTTGTGACTATTTAATCCGATCGGATTAAACTTATCATTCAAACACGAGTTATTACTTAAATTATCATGCAAAACGTGTTAGGTGACTTCATTGGTTTAGAATATCAACCGATCGGCTATTAGGAGAGTCATCCGTGATGAATGATCTTTTCGATCTATGGTGGGAGACAAAACTCCATTCTCACTCCCAATTGAGTACTTTAGTAGCTTAGTGGTAGAGCACCATTTGGTTTAGAATATCAGTCGATCGGCTATTAGGAGAGTCATATGTAACGAATGATCTTTTCGATCTATGGTGGGAGACAAAACTCCATTCTCACTCCCAACTGAGTACTTTAGTAGCTCAATGGTAGAGCACCATTTATTTTCCTTCGGCAACTCTTGGTATTTCAAGGAGTTTTTCTTAATGGAGAAGGCCTATGGCCTTTAACCTCATTTTAAAGATTTTGAGATTTTAAGGGAGACAATTAACTCAATTGTCATCCTTCACATTTTGGGCTCGGGATGGACATCAAGCGTAGCAAGTGAGCTAGCGGAGGTTAAAAAAAGACGTCTTGCATCTTTGGTTCAGAAATCACGTCGAACCTAGCAGATGAACTTATTAAGGAGGAACGTTTTCGTATGCTCGGGATAAACATCGAGCTTTAGCAGAGGGACTTGTTTCATAAACGAGTGTATTTCAAATTTTGTATTTTCAGGAGTGTCAAGCCTGGCAAATAAGAAAAGAAATACTGGTTGTACTTTTGGTTCGAAATAGACGTTGAACTTAACAAACAGTTATCAACCAATTCTGGTCGAATTTATTCAGAGTAAAAGTAAGGAGTTCCACCAAATGGAGCCAAACGGATATCCTGAAAATACATAATTAAACCAAACAAACAAAGAAAAGAAAACATACCTTTTTTCCAAAGATGGAGAAGAAAATGAGATCCTACTTTCTTTAATGAATGTTAAGTTATACATGATTATACTCAATACCTCTTCAGAAATGCAATATCTTGGCTTCTGGAGATGCTTGAGCCTTCAAGGATCCTGGGTCTATAGGTATTGGAGTTGGTGTGAGCTTGCCCTTTTTGGCGCTTCCCATGCTTATGCATGTTTCCTCAAGCACAAGAGTAATCATATTAAGGGCTCTTGTCTTTTTGATTTGTGTCTTTTAGTGACTTTTTGTTTGTAGGCAGTGATCGCGGCGCAGGCGTCTTTCCCTTGCTCTTCTATTGCATCCGAATGTTGGCATCTATCTAATCAGCATATAAGCCGAATCCTTATATTAGGGTTGGATAAAGTGGTGTACTCCATCGTTCGGACAAAGAGTGCCCGATGAGTCACCAAAACTTGAATGAAAGCCTACTGGACCCTCCTTTACTCATGCCAGATGTCCAGTACGAACCGTCCTACCATTATGGCCTCCTGCACTAGTACAGATAGTCCTAACATCATGGCCTCCTGCACTGGTACGGATCGTCCTACCATTATGGCCTCTTGCACTGGTACGGATCGTCCTACCATCATGGCCTCCTTCTGGTGCTTGATTGTGGCGACATATGCTTCTCTAGATGCCTTTTGATCTCCCCTTAGGACAACGATTCCTCTCTTAGTCGGGATCTTCATTACCATGTATCGAATGTTGGTGATAGCTCTAGTTCGACAGAGTAAAGGCCTGCCAAAAATGGCATTATAGGCAAGAGTCATATCAATAACCATAAAAGTTACCTTATGGGTGTAGACTGGAGTCTCCTGGCCAAGTTCAACTACAAGCTCGATCGACCCTGCCACTGGAACGGTAGCATTGCCAAGTCCTATGAGTGTTGTGACGTTTGATTTAAGTTTTTCGATAGGGAAACTCATGGCTTCATAAGCTTGGAGGGTAAGCACATTTATCGCGCTTCCATCGTCCACCAATATCCTCCTTACGTCAAAGTTGTTGATTCGTGCTATGACTACAAGGGCATCCTCATGGGGAAACAATACATCGCTCGCATCATCATTGGATATGGTGACTAGGGTTGGCCGTTCGGATGTCTGGGCGATGTAGACACCTTTGCCCTTTCTTGATTTGGTGAGATCTTCTCCGTAAGATGATCCGCCAGTGATCATATTTATGACACTGGCACATGGTCGACGTGAATCCACGTTCCTTGGCCTTCTTCGTTTGTCATCATCGGAATCATCTTTTCTATAGTCCGATTGACTGCAAGGGCTTGCCCCTCGGGTCGGACTTACGAGCCTTTTGAGGTGTCCTCTTTGGAGGAGTTGCTCAATTTCTTCTTTCAACTGGTGACATTCGTCAGTTGTATGATTGACATCCTTGTGAAATTTGCAGTACTTATTATGATCTCTGGTCCTTCTGCTTTTCTCGTCCATCTTTCTTGGCCAGTTGACCTTTTGATTATTCTCCTTGATCCACATTAATACTTGCGCGAGATTAGTGTTGTGTGGGGTGAAAGTTCGAGTTTGCTGACCAGTATGCTGGTCAGACCTTAATCATTTTGCCTTCTTTCTCTTTCCCAAATTTCTTGAGGTGAAAGCTCTCTCCGGGCTTCCTATAATCCGTTAGAATGATGGAGTTCATGTCTGCAAGATGAATCATGTAGTGAATATCTCCTTCAATTGTCGAAAAGAGGTGATTGAATCTTACGGGAGCTCGTGGAACCATGTGAGAGCGTCTCCTCTCAGCATGGCAGAGAATATCTTGCAGGCGATCCTTTAATCACAGGTGTATACCTGCACTTTTGTTAGATATTCAGCAAGGTGAGTAGCATGATTAGTTTTACCTTTATACCTACTCATTATCACGTGTCTCCGTCTAGGGGGTAGCTTTAACTCCGTGATTTCCCTACAAAATGGTGAGGCCGTGTTGCCACGGGTGTGGTCTACAAACACTCTTTTTTTGGAGCCCATCAGGCCAAATCACTTGAGCTTCTATTTGAACCATTTGTCCTCTTTGCTCAAGGCAACCGAGGTAAATTAATCTCATCGTCCTTCGGTACAGCTGCGATTTGGTGTGCACATGAAAAACAAATCATCCCCAATGGACGAGGTAGAGGATCTACTGGGGGTGTACGGGGAATCCCTACTTGAGGACATCGTGCTCTTCCCCTTGTCATACCTGCCTGGAGTTCTGGCGCTCATCCTCATACTTTCATAAGAGAGAGTCTTCGATATTCATTACCTGGTGCCATTGTGTTTTAGGCTACTTATAGGAGTTCTTTGGAAGGGCACTTGAGTACCTTGAGAGGTGATAACCGGCAATCAGAGTAGGTGAGTGGCGATGTGACAGGAAGTGAGTGGAGAGTATGGGAGTTGGCTTGTGTTAGTGGGCTGATAGGATGAGTTATCCCATCAGTTCGATCGAACATTACCCTTTCCTGATTTATCTTGTAGCTCACACCTTGTCTTTTTGCTACTGGGCTTAGGCCTTGTCAAATGTTGTTGGGCCACGTTGATTGGGCCTTTAGGAATGTATTTTCCATAGATATCAAATACTAAGGCCTAAATCTTTTACAATTCTAATTAATGGTATACAAATTGCACACAGTATTTCACTTATCATCAAATATAGCTCGATCTTTTTTTAAAGAAGAAGAAGAAGAAGAAGAAGAAGAAGAAGAAGTTTAGCTAATTTATGATTAAGATAGGCTAAAAATGGCTAACTTGAACTCCAGGGGAATCAAAATCAAGAACGCGAATCTTCACACCAACTTCACCAAGAACCTAAAGCTCCACTCGATCATTCAAGGAGGCATCTCTGATCAAATCAGTAGTTAAGGGAAGAGAGATCCTAGGGCACAATAGTGAGAGAAAAAGAGAACAGTGAGAATGATTGGTTTCGTAGAGATGATTTGAGGTCAAAGAGAGCCTAGGGCACGGGAGAGATGGTGAGAATGATCACTTTCGCAAAGATGAGTTGAGGGGCATGAAAAAGATGGAGAGAACGAAGAAAAAGAAGAAGAAAATGGTCGGTTTCATCAGACTTTTCTTCATTAGAAAAATGAAAATATATTAATATAACCAACCCGACTCCAAAACTATCTAAACGACGGTTTAATTAGTTTAATCCGATCGAGTTGGACAGTTCAACCAAAAAATTGAACACTCCTAGATAATATAATGTTAATTTACATAGAAGAGTTAATCAATATTACTAAGATAAACTTAATACATTGTGTTGAATTAACATGAATTAGAGTTTTTTTTTATTAAAGAAGCACCATGCTCGGGGTGAAGAGTAATGAAAGAGATGAGCAGGGGAGTAGGATGTAGAAAGTTGAAAAGTGAAGCGCTTTAGAATCAATGGCAAAGCCATCTTTGCTTTAACTAGGGCAAAATTTTGGCCAATGCAAATTCTAGGACCCAATCCGAAAGGAAAATAACAACCTTGAATGTTATTTGCCGCCTTTGAAACTCCTTCAGAAAATCTCTTTGGATTGAAATCCAATGCATCTTCTCCCCATAATTTTTGATCTTGATGTATGCAAATTGTAGGCATAGAGACTTGTACTCCTGCTAGTAATACCAAATTCCCAATCCTTATTTCTTCATTAACACTTCGCTCAAGCTCAACTTTTGTTGAGTAAAGCCTTAGAGCATCGGACAATATGATATTTACTTGTATGTATCATCACAAAATTAATAAACAAATTTGTATAAGGCCAACTAAATTTGACATTGAAAGCCATTTAAGTAACTCATTTTTTTGTAAAAATCATATAAATACATGGCCTCGTTAAAATTTTTTAATTATTATTATTATTACTACAACATCCTTTGGAGACGAAACTTCCAATCATCAATGCAATAAGTGCAAGTGAGTTATAAAGATTGAAAGTTTATTAATATATTCTTTTAAAAAATAGACAAGTCTAAATAATTTTTTTGTGCAAAGATATTATAACTAATTTCTATAATAATTACACATAAAAAAAGAAAAAAAATTATACTTACAACTTTAAGATGATTCACTCCTTCAAAATCTGGCTTTTGTTGACCAAAAACATAGAAAACCTTTTGTCTAGCATTAGTTTGCCAAATTGGGTACTTGGCCAGCAAAGTAAAAAAGCCTACACTCATCCATCACTTCTTCAATATTTAATCCCATATTCTTATTATCTCTTCAAATTTCTCTTAAATTAGATTCAATGAGTAATCTTAATAAGTCCTCCTTCATGCCTTCTCCTGTTTTCATTTCCTTGTCACATTGCTTGATTATCTTTTTAAGTGAAGCTTTTATTTCTCTATCTAATTATTTTATCCTTCTATTGCTCTTGCTTGGCAAGAAACTGACCATCATCAAATGTAGTGCAAGTGTATATATAAAATCGGTTGATTTCATGTATGGTCATTGAATTAGTGCCCAAATAAAATCAGACACAAAAATTTTGTAACAGTAAAATATCCGAATTTTTATTAAAAAAATTGTCTAAAAAATGAAAAGTAGAATCCAAAACCCCAGTCTAATACTATACATATGGCACAAATCAACTATTTATTGACACGTAACAATTTACATTACTATTCAGTCAAAGGAAAAGCCATGTGACATCTTATATGATAATAGTTCAGAATTACCAGGCTGTTACCGAGTTCAACTTAAATCAGTTCTTCATCGGTACCTGAAAACAAAGAAATCTCAACGGCATCCGGTTATGGGACACTCCGATGATCAAGTCACTAAAGGGTAAAAAGTGTATTTTTTTAGTAAAGTGGCTAAAAAGGGAGATACCTGACAATTATGGCTATTTATAAGGACTAACCTCCTACTCTTGCTAGGAATCATGGTGGGCATAGGGGTCCTACTAGGGAAGATGTTCCACTAGAATGGGAAGTTAAGCTACTCTTCTTGTCCAAATAGGACCTGTTCAAGATGACATCATCAGGAGCCATATCTTAGGTCTTGGATAATCTGAGTAGCTAGGAATCTAAGCTATGGATATAGATTTGAGATGTAATCCGGTTATCATATATCCCTTTCGAGGTGAGAGATATTTATATCAAAGGGGAACCAAACACCTGCTCGGAGTTAGACAACTTTGTCGATTGACCAAAATGAGGCATCACTTCGGCCTTTGTGTCAGTAATAATTGCAGAAAACATCCCTTCGATCTCTGTAATGACAGTAATGCTCATAATGACACCTCCTTAAGTCCCTTGTAATAGCTACGAATGCAATCAATTTCATGTATATTGGTGACATCTAAACTACATGCTCGTTTTCCATCCAATAGCTCATTTTTCCTATAAATACCCTCCATACTTCTCCATTTCCACCTTTTTTGCTTTGCCTTCTTTTTGCTCCATTTCTTCATTTTCATTCCTCCAGTTTTCCCATATTTTTTTCCTTAAATCCCTTTTTGATCCATTCCATTGCCATCACAGGTTAGTACCCTAGATCCTTTCCTTTCCCTTCCTTTTAGAATTTCCCTTTCATTTATTTAAATTTTGAAAATGAGTGGATCAATAGGGTTCAGTAAGATTAAGATCTCAGATGGTCTATTAGATGATAGCACGCTAAGCACTTCTGCTCACAACTCGTCCACTGAGAGTGCCCCTATAGAACCTCCAGCATTTTAGGTGCCTTCTTAAAATGCACACAAATTTGCAGAAAGTGCTCCATTGAACACTCAAACTAGCGAAACCCCTGAGCCTAGCCATCCTAGACCTAGGAGACCACCAAGGGTAAATTCTTGAGTTCCCAACATTAGTTCTTCAATCCATATCTCGGAGCTCCCCAACCTAAGAGTTACGTTAGGGATACGCAATCAGTGTAAATTTTTTGCCCCTAGCCCCCATATTATCGCTAACTATAACTTCAATGACAAGAAGAAATTAGTACTTTATGAGGCTAACATCCAAGATAGGGCCACTCTTCCCTTGACTCGCTTCGAAATTTCTTTCCTAAAATACTATGATATCACTGTAAGCCAATTGCACCCCAGTGCTTGGCTCACCCTAACTGCCCTCTAAATTTAGACCTTAGGGAATTCCATCGACCTCACTGTCTATTTATTCAAAGTAATCCACATTGTTAGACTTCAGAACATAATAAAAGACAACTTTTATGTTCAAGCTCGGGCAAGGTACAAAATTTTTATGGGGAAGCTAGACTCCCTCAAAAACTGGAAAAACCAATTTTTTTTTATCGTTGAAGGAGAGCTTAACTTTCCTGTTCAGACTTCTTGAGGGCTATTTATCAACAGGAACGATCATCATCTACTATTGACCTAAGATGAAGAAAAAACCCTAGATTGGTAGATAGAGCTCACCAGTACAAAGATTAATATTTATGACTTCTTAAATCCCAAGTCATCTCCCGAGCCCTCCAGTGAGATACAAGGTACATTCTTCCATTTCCTTTAAAGTAAAAGTCTACTTTTTCTCATTATGTTATTATTTTGCAATTATGAAGAGAGTGAGAAATTCGTCTTTCAGCAAGAAGTTCAGGGTTAAAAAGGACAAGGTTGGGGAGAGTTTTGGGTAAGCAAATGCGACACCTACCCATGCTAAGAGTATAGCATCCATTCAAGCAGTTAATACGGCATCGGCTCTAACTACCAGTCTGGTAACTATGGTTGATTCAACTTCGGATGCCAACATTGTTCTCCCTCAAAGCAATAGTCCCTCTACAGCCATAACGATCTTGAACACATCCCCAACATCTTTGGTCCATAGTTTGCCATGCATGGGTCAGCTTTCGATAATATTGCTTGGGCCTTCATATAACCACACCCATCAAAAGAAGTTGATTGCCCCTCTAGGCTGAAGTGAAAAAGTCGACAAAATTATTGAGGAAGTTTAGGGCATATGGTTGCAGAACCCTACTGCCTATAACTCTTTCAATGTAGAATTCAACAACTTATGCTCATTGCTCACTTGTATACCGAATGAGGTATCCTCCTTTATGAACTTGAAAGTGGACCACCTTTATGCTGTTATAAGAAGGCAACAAGTAGAGGTACTATTTTTGAATAGATGTTAGCTTTGTCACATTCATGCACTAACCCATTTTATATATAGAGTGTGGTCTTATCGAATGTAGCTATTGGCAAGATGAGCAGGCTACTTTCCCTTATGAGGGAGAAGAAAAGGATTTCTATCGAGCTTGATGGGAAGCTGAGAGAGGTCTAGCAAGTGGCCAATAATTGGAAAGACCAAGCTTTTACTTTTGAGGCTAAGGCTAAAGAAGCGGAAGAAGTTAACCGTAAGTCAGCAAGGAGACTACTAATAAGCTTGCCAAGGCTAAGACCTCAGTTCCAAAGGTAAAAGAGGAGCTTCAAGCCTCACTCTCTGAGCTAGAGAAGTGTCAAGCTGAGAAGGTCAAGCTGGAGGGTAATTATGCCAAGCTAGAGGGGAGGACAACCCAGCTTGAAGAGAAGGTGGATGACCTTACTGTGGAGAAGGTCATCTCATATGGGAACAAGCGCATCCAAGTAGTGAAGGACAAGTTCCCCCATGAGAATTTCTCTTGGCTGGAGGAGGTTGAACCCGATGAAGAGCAGCTAGGATTCTCCTATTTAATCCCTTCCCCAGTGTTTTTTTTTAAATTGTAATCGAACGCTTGCTGTTAATGAAAACAAGTACTTTTTCTATGGTTGTTTTTCCTTTGTAATGAATCTTTGCCTTATAATGAACATTTTTCCAATTGTTAATCACCTAGGTTTTTCTTTTGCTGTGTTGTTTGATAATAATAACTTTTTCCTTAAATTACGTTATAATCCAGTAATAAAGATTTGCTACACCGATTAAAAGTTAGGTTATCACAATGAGCAATGAGTATGGAAATAGTTATAACTCACACTATCGTACTATTTTATTTATTAATGAATATGCTCATGGATTTAGCTGCCAAGCTGAGCTGTTACATAAGAGAAATTTGGCGTTATTGCTAAATTGTCTCAAGTTGTTACAAAAGTGCTCGTGGTGACATGGCCGATTTAAGCTGAAAGAGAGATAAAAAGCTCGTGGCAAAACTGCCGGTTTAAGCCAGGAGGAGAAGCTTGTGGTGAAATTGCTGACTTGAGCTAATAGAAATAACACGTGGCAAGACTACTGATTTGAGCTAGGAGAAAGTGCTCGTGGCAGAATTATAAATATGAGCTAGAAGAAAGTGCTCGTGGCAAAACTGTCAATTTGTTATTATAAGAAATGCTCGTGGCAATACTCCTGATTTGAGCTATTGGCCCCATGCTCGTGGCAAACTTGCCTGTTTGAGGTGGGTTAATGATGGTATTTTTTCAAGTTGGAAATATTCCACAATAGCGGCAATATCTTTTTTGCCATATATTTGAATCGATAAGCTCTAAAATTCATGACCTCATGTGCTTTGAACAAACCTACCCAGTTGGGGTTCAACTTACTAACTCCTGTTGTTGTTTGGGCTTCAATGACCTTCTTGAAGACCAACTCGCCTACACACAAAGTTTGAGGCTTTAGTTTGCGGTCGTGGTAGGACACCATTTGTTGTCTATACACTGCTGCTTGGATCTAGGAGTGCTTCCTTTTTTCTTCAAGTGCATCTAAACAGTATAGTAGCAACTCCTTATTTGTTTCTTTGTTGTGTTGCTTGATCTTTGGGTTCAACACTCCTATCTCACAAGAAATAACTGCTTCCACACCATAAGTTAGAGAAAAATGAGTGACTCTTATTGCTGACCATAGTGATGTTCAGTATCCCCATAATATGTTATTTAGTTCATCGGCCTAAAGGCCTTTAGCTTCATCAAGCCTTTTCTTCAACCTCATCAGGATCGCTTTATTGGTTAAGTCAATCATGTTGTTTGATTGAGGATGATAGACTGATGTAAATCTAAGCTGAATGTGTAGTTCTTCCCAAAAATTCCTGAAAGATTGACAATCAAACTATTTTTCATTATCAGTAATGAAAGTGTGTGGGATACCGATCTTGGTTATGATTGACTTCTGGGCAAACTTGATTATGTTGGCTGGGGTAATGGTCGCTAAAGGCTCGATTTCAACTCATTTGGTGAAATGATCCACTATTACTACTAAGAATTTCCTTTGCCCGATAGCCAATAAGAAAGGCCCAAGTATGTCTATCCCCCATTACGCGAAAAGCCACGAGTTATGTATCAAGTTTTGCTAGACCAAACCCTGGTGAATTATTTTTTCGAACTGCTGGCATTTATCACACTTTTTTTACTAGCTCCCTCACACTCGCCTTCATTCTTGGCCAATAATACCCTTACAACAGAGCCTTCCAAGCTATTATTTGAACTTATTCATATGCATCGTAAATGCCTTTATGGATTTCTTTGAACACATAGTTGCCTTCATATAAGCTTAAACATAGTGACCAAAGGTGTGAATTGGATCTTCTATACATTTTTCATCTAGAATAGAATATAGATTAGAGCATTGAACTATTTTTTTTACTTTAACTTGATCTTCTGGAAAGGCACATGTTTTGAGGAACTGATAAATTGACAATCGCCATCCATCCATTTGGTCATCATCTAGACTAAGTATGTTTCATAAAATGACTGGGCGATAATGGCCCAAACTATATCTTCTGACTATATGGTGCCTTTTAAGGATGCCTTCTTGGCTAGTGAGTCAGCTCCTTTGTTTTCTTTATGTGGTATTTGCTCAATTGTCCACGTGCTTTCACCCTTTTCCAGTTTAGTCAGCAGGGCAAATACTAGGTATCGATACTTCATCATTACTTGCTCTTTAGCTTTAAACTTTCCTAACAACTGGTTGACAACCAATTGAGAGTCATAATGAACAAGTAAAGAGTTAGGTTTTACCTCAAGGGCGAGTTGCAGCCCAAAATAGAGTGTTGTATATTTTGCCACATTATTGGATGCTGGAAAAGATATCTTGGCCATTCCTCATATGAAGATTCTGCCTAGGCTGAATAGTATAATTCCCAGTCCCGCTCTTTCAGATGACATTGCTCCACTGATAAATAACTTTTAGGTCACCTTACTCAGTTTAACGGGAGGAGCATATAGTTCGACTATGAAATCAACCAATACTTGTGCTTTTATTGGCACCTAAGGCTCATATTGAATATCAAACATCAAACTCTCTGAGGTGAGCCGCCCATTCAGTTATCCTCTTAGAGGCCTTGGACTTCTGCATCACTTTCTTAAGACAAGTGTTGGTCCGAACAACAACCATATGTGCCTGAAAGTAAGGACATAGCTTTATTGTCGAATTAACTAAGGCAAGGGCCAACTATTCGAGAATCAGATATCTAAGTTTGGCACCTCGAAGGACCTTATTAGTATAGTAGATGGGAAACTACTGAGTGTTTTTTCCTTGATCAAAATTAAGCCTACGACCCCTTCTGAGACCAACAAATATATGAATAGATTTTTGTCTGGTTATGACTAACTAAGCAGTGGAGGAGAACTCAAAAACTGTTTTAGAGCTTCAAAGGCGAATTGACATTTCAAACTCAACTCGATGTTTTTAGGTTTTTTAATGCTTCATAGAATGGAAGGCATCATTTGGCCTAACAGGAGATAAACCTTCCGAGAGCTGTAATCTTTCCATTTAATATCTGCACTTCTTTGATTGACTTCGATGGCTTCATCTTCAAAATGGCTTCGATCTTTGTCAAGTTGGCTTCTATTCCCTTTTTGAAATCACAAAGTTGAGAAACTTAGTGAACTGAACTCCAAAAGTGTAGTTCTTCGGATTCAGTTTGAGGTCAAACTTTCTAAGAGTGGAAAATGTTTCCTTAAGCTCTTTTGGCAGATCCAATGAGGTTTTACTCTTGACGATCATATCGTCGACATACAGTTTCATGTTTTTCCCTATCTACTTCACGAACAACTTGTTCATCAACCTCTGATAGGTGGCTCCTTTATTCTTGAGGCCAAACAACATTACTTTGTAGTAGTACGTCACTCTATGACTAATGAATGTTGTCTTCTCTTCATCTTCTGAATTCATAGGGATCTGGTGGTAACCTGTAAAGGCATCTAGGAAGGCGTATTCTTCAAATTTGGTTGTTGAATCCATTAATATGTTTATGTTTAATAGTAGGTAGTTATCTTTCGGGCATGCCTTGTTCAGATCTATGAATCCATGCACATTCTCTTTTTTTCATTAGATTTTTTCACCAGCACTATGCTGGATAACCAGTTCGAATAGAGCATTTCTCTGATGAACCCATTTTTTAGAGAGCATCCGTTTCTTTATTTATTGCTAACTGTCGCGTAGACAAATGATTGCGCTTCTTTTGTTTGACTGGTTTGCAGCCTAGCTGTATGCTTAGCGAGTGGGACATGATGTCTAATGAGGTATTGGTTATATCCAATGGCTACCAAGCGAACACATCCATGTAGGATTCCATGACTGTCAGTAATGATTTCACTTTCGAGCTGGATTTTTTTTAGCCTATTTTCACCATCTTTCCTAGCAACGGCTCTACCTCCTACAATGAGTCTACTGGCTCCGCCTTTCAAGCTACATCAGTTAGGACATCCAATGTATTAATTGGAAGTGCCTAATTTGCTTCTTTCAACATGATTACGTACATTTCCCGATCTACTATCTGGTTTCCCTAAAGTATAGTTGTTCCCTCTGGTGTCAAAATTTTCATGATCAACTTTTTTATAGAAATGTAAGTGTCTACTATGGCCAACAGAGGTCAGCCAAAAATTGCATTATAAGACAATGGCATATTTACTATCATAAAGTATGTTATAGATGACTTAATTATTGAGTCGTCTTCCAGCTTTAAGTTTAAGTTAATGAGCTATGCAAAAATACCGATCAGTGGGACCATTACTTCCTCCATCGGGCTTGGCATTCTCATACTTTATAGGCCTGCAAGGTGATGAGATTGACCGTACTGCCCGTATCTATTAGAATCCATTGTACCAGAAAATCTTCAATTATTGCTTTCACTACTAGTGCATCATTGTGGGGTTGCCAAACATATTTTTTGTCTTTAAACGAGAACTGAATGATGTCTGTTGGGGTAGGCTGGTGGGGTCTGAGTGAGAAGACCTCTTTTGCTTTCCATTTTTTAGAGTCTCCGAAAATATCATAATACTTTTCCCCTACGATCACATGAATCACTCCTGTAGGGGCCTTCTTATTGTTACTCCCCTCCCTCCTATCTGACTGCATCGATAGAGACCACCTATCCTCGCTTTTGTTCCCTTTAAAAAATTACTTCAATTCACCTTTCTTGATATAGTACTCAATTTCTCTTTTAAGTTGCCTACAGTCGTTAATTTCATGCCCTTTATCCCTCTGAAAGGCACAATACAGACTTTGGTCCCGGTTCGAATCTTCCCTATTAGGCTTCGACCAATGTACCTGGTTGTTCTTCTTCATCCAGGATAAGATTTGTGCAGGAGAGGCATTTAGATTGGTGAACTGCTTTTTGCTTCAGTTACCTGAATATAGTTTTGAAACTATATATGTTCTGTTCGATCCCTTCATAGCTCAAGAACCACTCCTTCTCAAGCTTCATCTATCTCGACTTATTCTTTGAGAATCTTTATTGTCCTTATTTGTTCATTCATTGTACTTCAGTCATCTGGCCTCATCCATTCGAATGTACTTGTGGGCTCTATTCATTAGCTTGGTAAAATCAAAAGGGGATTTCTTGCTCAAAGAATCATTAAAATTCTGACACCTTGTGTTTCAATCGAGCAAGTTGATAGCGACCTCTAAGTTCAAATTCTGAATGTCCATAGCTACTAAATTAAATCTTTTCACATAGCTCCGCAAAGGTTTCCCCCTCTTCTAGACGACCTGGCACAAGTCAGTAAAGACTTTGGTTGGTTGGATGGCTACTACAAATTTTGCTATAAACATATTAGTAAACTGCTAGAAGCTGTTTATTGAATGTTCTGGCAAATTTTTGAACCAGATTTGGGCAAACTCTGTTAAGGTCTATCGAAAAACTTTGCAAAAGGTAGTATCTTTCATGGTGTAGATCAATATGGTATGGTGGAACTGATCCACATGTACCCAGAGATATGTGCTTCCATTATAACTCGACAGATTGGGTAGTTTTGTATTTAAAAGGAGCGAAAAGTATGGCTTTGGAGAGAGGAGAGTGGAAACTGCCCTGATATTGTGCCGTGTTACAACTCTACTGTCGTTGCATCCTTTCTTCGACAATCTTGTCAAGCTCATCCCTTGTTAAAGTAATCATAGGTGCTAAATCGTTTAACTGGGGAGTGGAGTTCGAGCTTTCAAAGTTAGGGATGGTGTTTGTTATGGTGGCTTATGGTGTCGACTGGGGTGTCGCCTGTGCTACTAGGTGCAACAACGTCACCAGAAGGGCTTAGGCAAGCTGGAAAGTAAGGCCAGGTACAGATATTGTAGGGGTTGTGGTAGGTAGGTTGGTAATGGGAAGGTTCGTAAAGGCACCTTGGGGAGTGGGCTCTAAGGATTGAAAAATGGGTATGTGTGGGGGTGGTGGTGTGTTGTTCCAGTCACTTTCGATTTAGGTGTTTTTGTCTTTAGAATTCACAATTCTTCGAGGATAGATTCCACGCTCACTGCGCTAAATGATAATATTTCAAAATTATTGGGCTGCTAACTTGAATCAGTTCTTCATCAGTACCGGAAAAATAGAGAAATTTTGGCAAGGTTCGATGAGAGGACACTCCGACGGTTAAGTCAGTAAAAGATAAAAATTATACTTTTTAGTAAAGTGGCTAAGAGAGGGAGATACCTGACAATCATGGCTATAGGAGTCCTACTGGGAAAGAAGTTCCACTAGAATGTGAAGTTAAACTAAGCTCATTGTCCGAATAGGACTTGTTCAAGACGACGTTGTCAAAAGCCATAACTCAAGTCTTGGATAATCTGAGTAGTTAGGAATCAAGGCTATGGATACGGATCCATAACGCAATCTGGTTATCATTATATAACATAAAAAGACTAAAAAAAATCATTACTTCAAATTCTACAAGTCAATTTGAGGAATATGGTACCTAACTGGATGTTGTTGTGGGTTATCAAATGTTAAATTGCATTTTGCATGTAGGATGATCATAGGATAAAAAAAATCCGATACTTGCGGAGATCCGACCTGAACAAGGCGGGGAATCCTCGATTTTTTTCCCTACGGGGGCGGGGATAGGCATAAAAATCCCCGATCTGATTTTTGAGGCGGGGGCAGGGAGTGGGGTATTCGCCTTGTAACGTCCCCGGATGGCCGCTTGCCGATATTGTCCGCTTTGGGCCTTGGCCCTCACGATTTTGTTTTTGGGTCTCACCAAAAGGTCTCGATAAGGGAGAGGTATCCATAGCCTTATAAGGATTACTTCGTTCTCCTCTCCAACCGATGTGAGATTTTTTGACTGAATCCACTTGTATGTGGGAGCCTTTGACTGAATCCAACCCCCTAAGGAGGCTCAGCGCCCTCGCTGACACATCAGGCCCGGCCCCATGGCCAACACACCGATCCGATACCGGCTCTGATACCAACTGTAGCGTCCCCGGATGGCAGCTTGCCGATATTGTCCGCTTTGAGACTTGGCCCTCACGGTTTTGTTTTTGGATCTCCCCAAAAGGCCTCGACAAGGGAGAGGTATCCATAGCCTTATAAGGACTACTTATTTCTCCTCTCCAACCGATGTGGGATTCTTTGACTGAATCCACCTGTATGTGGGAGTCTTTGATTGACTTATAAAATCGTAACACACTTATCACTCCGATTTAACTGAACAGTGCGCGCAAACAGGTAAATTTTTTTTATTAACACTTAAGTTTATTTCTATAATCTTAACTCATGCAGTCGATGACCCAACTGTCCTGAATCACTATTCATTTTACGAAAATTTGGCAATATAATGGCTAGAAAATTGACCAGCCCCCTGAAACACAGACAACACACAGCCTCTCAGAGGCATAACATTTCAATATCATCAATTTACTCATCCCAAAACTCCAATCCAACAACCATTAATCCATGCATGTTTATACTACAAACTTATACATCCATAACATAACCCATATATATAGATACATAGCCTTTACTTTACCATGGTTGTTCTTATTTACATATCATTACACCTATACAAAAACATCTGTATATCTATACATGCCAAAAACATTCTGATAATACAATATAAAAGTCTCTCTTCTCCCTGTGCATCAATGCTCCAACTTCTTAGTATCTGCACGCAGAAAAACCTACGCGCTGAGCATGGAACATGTCCAGTGATGACTAACAATCCTAATACCTTCCTTTACTTCTCATTTTCCATTTATATAATAGTTATGCAAATAAGTTCTTAACTTAACTTTGAACGAGCACATTTTATTCAAAATCGATGAAATGTAGTTTCTATTTTACTATTAACAACTTATTCTTATCTAGTACTCAACTTTTAACAATTTTTTTCAATCTAATCCCTAAAATTATATTTATTTTCGAAATTGCCCTTTTATTTCCATATTTACAAAACTGTCATTATGTTTATTTATTTTCGTTTTATCTTATAATTTCATTTATTAATCATCTATTATTCTTCATTTTATTTATTTTGTGTAAAATTTTATTTTAGTCCCTGTTTTACAAAAATTTATTTTTTTAACACTGTTGAGACACCAAATTATCATTTTATCCTTATTATTATTCATTTCTTATTCGTAATTACTTATTAGTTACCAACTTTGGCAAAATTATCATTTTACCCCTAAACTTTCATTCTCTTTCACTTAGGTCCTTTTTCCATTTTAACTTCATTTTTAATCCTTTTTAAACACCTTTTTGATTTATTTCCAATGTAATGCCCCTATTTCAGTCCCGACAGAAACTCTCAGACCGGATACACAGGACATGAACCCCATAGACCACATACAGACTGAAAAATGATCTCAAAAAGCATTTTTTCACAGAACAGATAACAGAAACAGACAGATGCTATGGTGATCAGTGATCCTACCACAGCAAATCAAGTCATAATGACTTACACCACTGTACAGATATCCCTATGGCCAATCAATTATATCTTGAGCTAAGTTTCATTGTCAGACTACTTCTAAGAGCATAATTTCATTAAATCTCCATTTAAATCGGGATTTTCTCATTATTTCATTTTTCATTTACACTTACTTTATTCATTATGCAACTATTAAATTTTATTTACATACTCTGTGAATTGTCTCATCACAATTCACTATAATTGTGCATTTTATTAACAATATACCCATTATTTCTTACTAAATCAATATTTTCATTAGTTACATAATTGGTAATTCAACTCTAAAATATTCTTTAAATTCTTAAAAATTCTACAAAAATTCCCACATGTATTATTTCATCTCTAACACCATTTAAAGCCTTAATTTCATCAAAATATTCAAAATACACATTATTTTCTCTTAGTGTTCAATTCGGCCACCATAGGAACCCTAACATACGTTCATCTAAAAATTCATTTAAGCATTCATTCAACCTTATTTAGGGTCTAAATGCACTACTCTAACTTCAATTTCAATTGTACACCAATATAACATTTATACCCTAAGTTATATAAAGGATAATTATTCAAAATTTAGAAAATACTAAGATTTATTAGTCACTTACATTTTCTCCTTGCTTAGGGATTCTTAGACTTCCTTTTTCTTGCCTTTGGTTTGCTTGGATGGCCCTCCTCCTTGAATTCCTCAAATGAAACCCTAAATTCTCTCTCTTGATTTCTCTTGCTTTTCTTCCATTTTTTGAAGGGAGGAGGGTACTAGGCTAAACTAAAGAGGTAGAATTTACTATATTAGGGCTGATTTTAGTGTGAGATGAAGAGAGAATGAGAGAAAAATTGGGCAAAAATGGAGGGAGCTAGGTTCGGCCATAGAAGAGGAGGAAGGAGAAGTTGGAATCTGCTGGAAGTTTGCATATAATTCCCCCTTAAATACCCCTCCCAATGGGCCAAAACTCCATGGGCCTAACCAACTTCTTTAAGGCCCAATTTCACTTCTCCAAAGGCCCACATAAAATTTCCCCACTTCCTCACTTCAATACACTTCAATTTTGATTCAATTATTCTTAGAATATAAAAAATAGGTAGTACATAAAATTTGGCTTTATTGGAGTTCGTTACTCGTTCGATTCAATCGAACTGGTCCGATTCAACAACTGTCAAAATCGCCGAAAAATTCATTTTTTATACCAAAATAATCTACATGAAATTTCATGAAGATCTGCAAAATTTGATAATTTTTGGAGTTCGCTTGCTATTTTTAATAATTTATGCAAAATCAAGTCATTTTTTCTATCAGGGAAATTGACTCGCTGCCTTTTTCGTATTTTTAACTTTCGGATGCCTATTTGACCTCAATTTCAATTCAAATTTCAATCCCGAACTCACCATGACCAATACCTTCCGATGGTCAAATAAAATATTTTCCACTTTCGAGTTCGATTTACGGTCCGGGTGCACTATTTACCATCAAAATTTACTGTTCACGGTCAGACCGGTATTGAGACCATTACAATTATCCCCTACTAAAAGAAATTTCGTCAGTCAAAGGCTCCCACATACAGGTGAATTCAGTCAAAGAATTCCACATCGGTTGGAGAGGAGAACGAAGTAGTCCTTATAAGGCTATTGATACCTCTTCCTTGTCAAGGCCTTTTGGGGAGACCCAAAAATAAAACCGTGAGGGCCAAGGTTCAAAGCGGATAATATCGGCAAACGGCCATCCGGGAACGTTACAGTTGGTATTAGAGCCGGTACCGGATCGGTGTATTGGCCATAGGGCTGGGCCTGATGTGTCAGCGAGGGCGCTAAGCCTCCTTAGGGGGGTGAAATCAATGAAAGGCTCCCACATATAGGTGAATTTAGTCAAAGAATCCCACATCGGTTGGAGAGGAGAACGAAGTAGTCCTTATAAGGCTATAGATATCTCTCGCTTGTCGAAATCTTTTAGAGAGACCAAAAAACGAAACCGTGAGGGCCAAGACCAAAAACGGCCAATATCGGCAAGCGGCCATCCGGGTACGTTACACGTCCTGTGGGGATCACCAACCCCGTGTAATATTGCTATATTGTCCTTAGTTTTATAATTAATTACATATGTGTCATTGATTATATATTTTCCACTTGAAACCCTAACCTAATGCCATTTTCCTTTTACTGCTGCCGTTCTTCTCTTCTCCCTCACAGACACAGTCACTCCTCTCTCTCTCTCTCTAACAAATAAATCCTACTTCAAAGGCTCATTGGCGTCTACCTTGCTCGTCGATTGGTTAGTTTGTTATGTCTCTCTCTCTTTGTCTAAAGTAAATTATAGTCTCTCTCATTTCTTTAACAAAGAAATCCATCTTGAAGGCATAGCTCTTCCTCATCACACCTCCTCGCCGGTGGCATCTACCTCTACTCGTCAACTGGTTAATTCGTTCTCTGTCTTTTTTTTTCTTTTTTTTTTGTCTAAAGAAGTTGCCGGATCTTTTTTTTTTGGTTTAAAGAAGTTGCTCTGTTTCAATTTATAGTTGATTTGTTTTTCTCGTTATTCTTTGGTTTTGTTTTTCTCGTTATTCTTTGGGTCCTTAGCTGCCAATTCGATTCATCAGATGTTTTTAATAGAGATGCATTTAATGATGAATCTGTCCTGAAAAGGAAATTTTTTGGATAGCAATAAGTGCACGTATTCCTGCAACTGCTCTCTTATTGCGGATGCTGTGTGAGTGGGTGTTGTAGTAGTACTGCAGACATTGGCTTTATCTTTTGCTTTTCTATTTATTCTACATCATATACTTTATTCCCACTACTACTCCCTTATTTCTCATCCAAATTCTTATCATTTGGCTTTGTTGGCAGTGCTTTTTGTGTAAGTTTGAATTAATCTTTGATAGTACTAATTAGTGATTTTGTTGCTATTGCCATTTTCAGCTGATTCTGGAGATTTTATATTATTTCTCTCTGTGTGCTTTTAAAGATTGTGTTGGTAAGTTTTCTTATTTCAAATTTTATTTTTTTATTTTTAGCCCCAAATCGATGAAGATTGTGTTAGCCACTCATACTTTCCTTTTGTTGTTTTCAGCTGATTTTGGCTGAATCCTTGACTCTCTGTTTGTGGATATTTCATATTATTTCTCTCTTTGTGTGCTTCAGAAGAAGAAATCCACTCTCTCATTTTGGATTGTGTTGGTAAGTTTTCGTATTTCTTTATCAAAATAGCTTTAATTTGATGTTATTGCTCCCAAATTGATGACAAATTGCGGAAATGCAACCAGAAATAGGATTAAAGAATTATTATTGCCTGATTGTTTTGCTTAATTCAATCCGTAAGTAAATCTCAAGCAAAAGCTAGTTAAAATTCAAAACAATAAATAAAATATCACACCTTGTCCGTTTTATATCCGGTCACTATTATAAATTAATAATGGCTTCTTATACAGTTATTTTGTTTTCTAATTTTGTATTGAATGAATTTTCATAATGTTGTAATTTGTAATTTTGTGTGCATGTGGGGAAATTAAAATACTTATAGCATTTAGAATTGATTTTTATAGTTTTCTCAAGAAAAAAAAGATTTATTGGTTGCAATTGGAAATTTTGATAAATCATATTTTAATGGGTAAAGAAAATAAAATTAGTGACTAATCAATAAATTAAGTAAAATTCTTGTTTAAACTGGATCTAGGTAAGATATATAAATTAAAACAATAATTTATTTTTCAACCAATTTTACATATATGTTATTTTATTATGAGATTTGTTTATGAATTTTGCCAACACTAGATCAAGCGAAAACTTTTGCTTAAATTAATGTCTATTAGTGGTTGAACAATTTGAATAAATTTATTTATTTATTAATATTTATAAAACTGAGATTAATGATTTGAACTTGGAAAATGATCAGCCCATCCATGTCCAATTGCCCATACATATATAGCCAGTAACTACTTAATTATTGCTTTTTGAATATTATAATAATAATTATTGTCATCAATTTTAATTTACTTTTAATTTATATATAAATATAAAAATAATTTATTATATTTAATTAATTGATATTTTAGGATGATATTCGTCAACTGAAAGCGTTGCAAGTGAAGCTATTAATTGTTAATGAATGTATTATTTTATAATTTTAATTGTATGAGATGTTTATAAATATTTGTATTTGAATGGTATGAAATATTTTTAATTTTAAGTTATTAATTGTTAAAATTTATATTTTAATTTTATGTGAATTTTTTTTAAATAAAATAAAATTTATAAGATATATTTAATTCGGATCGGGTTGGGGATTCATTGATAGGAAAATCTTCACCGGGGAACGGGGAAGTATTTTTCCCCGTGTTCCAAGCTGGGGCGGGAAATTCTTGATATAGCATGGGGCGGGGAAGGGATCCCTACTCCCCGCCCCTGTGAGCATCCGTATCTGCATGTACTGTTGGGTGGGTTCTGGCTTTTTTCTTTTTTTTTTTTTTTTTCCTTAATGAAATTTATTATTGTTGAAAATAAATGTAAAATCTTCTTTTATGACTTTATTGCTAATTGGTGCGGAGTCCAGTAACTAGCTAGCTGCCTTCGCAAACGCTGGACATTCTGTGAGACGGGGCGGAGGAAGTACACTGCTTTAAGATGTGACATAGACCAGCTCGACTTTGAAACGTAGGCTGCCAGTTCTACCAAAAATACTTCCTTTTAAGGAAGCTCTACTTGTGAATGGACAATACTTACAATGCTAGCCTGAACAGGAATGAAACAACAAAACAAAACCATGATACTGGATTTACTCTACAAACCAAAGAATCCAGAATGAGAACCTTCATGCCTGAAATGTCCTGGAGCATTCGATTAATGTAATCCCGTACTGCCAATACCAGCATCATTTTATGTGACCAGGGAAAGATTGACCGTTCAGATCTACAACTAATAATGATTGCAATTCTGAAAATTTTTGAAGAACAATTACATCTGCGTATACGCAAAATCAGAACTGAAGCGGAGAAGGAGAAGCAGCAGCATGCGCCAACTCCTCCCTCTTCTCTCTTTTGGTTCCATGCTACGGTGCCGTTTGTGCAATCCGATTTCCTTTTTCCCCATTTCACTAAAATTATTTAATAATTTATTTTGCATTAGTTATTGGTTTTAACCAATTTATTAAAATATCTTAATTTAGTATTTTCTTTAATAAGGGTCTTAAAAATTAGCAATATTAAAAAAAAGTTGCTATTAAGTAATCCATTAACAATTTATTATATTCTTAAAATTTGAAATAAACATGAAGTTTTCATATACAAATTATTGATACATTATAAATTGGCATCTTAAGTTCTCAATTTAAAAAAAATCCTAAATAATCATGAATAAAAATATAATAGAGTTATAGCTAAGATTTAATCTTAATCTGTTCACTTTTTATTTATGATGTAATATGTATTATGGAAATCTTGATTAAGTTAGACGAAAATTCTGTTTTAATCCTTCAAAATGAATGGTACCAAAGCATACACTAAAAAAAGGAACTCTGAACCGTTGAACAACAAACTTGGTGAATTATAAAGAGTGGCGGACAATACACTTCAGCAACTCGCTTAAACAAACTTCAAAAGGCTATCTTATATTTGGCTAATCAAAAATTGTATAAAGCTATGTGACACCAAACTCTTCCATTGTGAATTTTGAGAGAATCTGAATATTATTCTTTCTTTATTTTTTTTATTTACTCAAATTTTAATTCGAGATCTCATAGTTTTTTTGTTTCATAATATTATCCGTATTCGTGTGTTTAAACATGATTCAGAAAAAAGTGAATCAATTAGTTAAAAAATTGAGGCTAAGAGAACCAAAAATATTATATGAACATCTATTAGCAAGTGATGACGAAAAAGAATGCTACAAACAAAAACGAGTTCGAAAAGGATTTGTAGTGATGTATGTGGGTGAAGAAGCTAAAAGATATGAAGTTCCTGTGAAACTTCTTGCATTTCAATGGTTCCAGCAACTTATGTCTGAGCAACAAATTCTCGATGATGCCAAGATTGAAGGCCCAATTAGGGTTCTATGTTCCACTGCAACTTTTGATAAGTTATTGAAACGTGCTAAAAAAAATTAACTTGATCCGATTTCACTAGCTAATTAATTTGTACATAGTTTTTTAGGGTTACGATTAATCATTCAATGTAAAATATTACACTTACCACGCCAAAAATGGATCATATCGCCAATATACGAAGAAGCTATTGACTCCATATATACTAAAAATATTGGTTCTTCTGTTTCAGATTTATATTTTTCCAAAAATAAACTAACATGCATACAAGGCAATTGATAAAGAGAAAAATGTCATGCTTTGAGTGTTATTTTATCATGAAATCACTGAGTTTAAATGATTTTCAAAAGAGAAGAGGTAAATACTCAATATATCTTTTGGGGTCAATTTCGATTATAATCACTAAATTTATGCATAATCGTCCAAAAGTAACTAATGTATTCTTTATAATTTAAATGTCACCAAACTTATCATTTTTTTTTTGCAGAAAAGTTATATTGATCGATTTTCGGCAATTAATTTTGCTGAAATGCTGATGTTGCAAGTCACGTCATATGTCTGGATACACGTGACACGACACGTCATCAGCCACGTCACCAGAAGATGCCATGCGTGTCCAAAAATATAACGTGATATACTGATGTGTCATGTGATATAACCTCTTTCGGTGATATAGCCGTTGACGTGTCATGTCACGTGTGTTCAGGCATATGACGTGGCATATCACGTCAGCATTTCGACAAGGATTATAGTAAAAAATCGATTAAGATGACTTTTTTGCAAAAAATATGATAAATTCAATGACATTTAAGTCACGAAAAATGAGTTAATTAGTTTTGGGCGATCAGACGTAAATTCAGTGATAATGGATGAAATTAACTCATCGTCTAGAGATAGAAACTTTAATACCAAAACTAATTAATGGAATTTGAGAGAAATAGTTTGAGAAAAGAGAAAAGAGAATGTTTCTACCTTTAATGTGAATTTGGATAGGCTTAAATAAAATTCGAATAGACTCAGAAAAAATAAAAAAAAATGAATAAAAAATGTAATTTGGATTGGGATGTTTGAGTTATTCGGGTAGGATGGACTTAAAAATATATAGAAATTTTAGACTTTGGATTATCGATATGGCTGTTTGGATTTTGGATTAACCTCGTGTTTTATTTTACCCTACAACCCTTATTAGACATTTACTTAATTAATAGTTAATACATTATTATCTACCAACCATATTTTCACTCTTAAAACTCATAATTTGTGTTTCTTGGCAAACATCAACAACTTCATGCCATGTTTTCTTCTTGTTATTTTTTTTTTCTCTGATTCATGGCATGTTGATATATAGAAAGGAAATTATATTAGAGAAAAAAGAAAACCTTTATTATTTAATTTTGATAGAATAAAACTTTATTAACTAAACGCTTAGTAAAACTATTTGTAAATAAAAATTGATATTTTCTTTAGTTTTTATCGAATTATGAAGGAAGAGACTTCATCTAATTTTAATTAACCCAAACTTACAGAATAAGAGACTTCTCTAAAAATAATCAATTTCCGAATTAGCCTTGTCGATGCCCAATTCACCTACTGCCCCCGGCTTGTGCTTTACTTGACTTACAGTTTCTTTCAATTTCTGAGAGAACAAAAAATTTTGGTAGTTCAATTTCGAAAATGTTTTCCATTGTTATTATATTAAGCATGAAGAAGATGAAAATTAAGTAAAAATGAATCATAGGCTGCCTTCCTCAAGTTGTCACTAAATCTCAAAGAAGATGAGAGCAACCTCCTCCCCCAGTCCCATTGAATACTGACATCAATTTTCTACTTTCGCGTCCAATTTTTTTCCTCAATTTTTCTTTTTCTTTTTTCAGTTACTTCTAGTAAAATCCTAAAGAGGAATTTATTATTGGGTAGCTATTGTTTCTGGGTTTTTAGCTACTTCCACTCTCTTTGGTCTTGGCTCTTTTAGTTCAATTTCACTAATTTTTTGGTAGGAATGATTGCGAGGCTGGGGCGGAGGCGGAGGCGGGGAATAGCTCCTCAACTACTGCCTCGCCCAGAGACAAAAGGGGAATCCTCGCCCCTAGTAGGATTAGGGGGTGAGAATTTCGCCCCAATTCTCGCCTCGTGGGGATCTCTAGCCACTACGGAAATCTCCGTCCTCGGTCAAAATTAATTTTTTTTAAAAAATTCAATTATAACTAAAATATAATATCTAAAAATTAATTATAATTAAAATTCAACATTTAATAATTAAAAAAATCTAAATTAAATCACTAATCAAATTAATATAAATTTTAAAAATTGAAAAATTAAAATTATTTACAATTTAAAACTAAATTATATAAATATAATTAAATATAATTATTAAATTTTGGAGCGGGAACTACAATTTCCTTCCCCATCCCAAATTCTAAATCAAAAAATATTTTTCTCACGTTTTCGTCTCCAAAAGGGGAAATTTTTGATGATTTTCAGCTCCATTGGAAGTAGTTCCCAATGGGGAATAGGGATTTTCCATCACATGATCATCCCTATTTTTTGGTATATGATTTTTGATGCAGAGAAGAGACTAATAAAAGAAAGCCCCTGAGAGATAGAAGCTTTAGAGATGTTGAAAGGACCTTTATTTTCCTATTCAATATAGGAATTTGAACTGAAAGATATCTACCCTGAAATTTTTGCTGGTGATTATTGCATTGGGTACTTAGTCACTCTTTTCCACTCACCAACTATTTGTATTGCATATCACCCTTCGACCTCTGAATCTAGGTACGCCATGTTGGCTGTAAGTGTTAGGGTTTTGTTGCGATTTATTGTGATTTTTCATTCTAATTCTGACGTTGTGAATTAAAATTTTATATATTTTCTGCAAACTTTGAACTCTTCATTCAATATGACCATGGTTGTATTGCTGAATTAACATGTAATGGATCATATATGTATACAGGTGTGCGTTCATGGCAATAAATGATATAAAATGATTATTCATGATAAAATTGAAAATACCTCACCTAAATCAAGAGTTATAAATGAATACGATATTATGCCCACGATACACTTATTAGGAACGTATGCTATATGTATAGAATGTTATAGGTTCTGGATAGGGGTTGTTACAATAACACAAGACAATAACTTTATTCTTACATTTTGACATTTGATCAAAATACAGTGAAGTTAAATTTTTAATAGCAGGATGGATTATGCTATAAAGTACCTTTTAGAACATATCTTTGATTACATAGCAAAAATAGAATTTCAATTGAGCGAAAGGTTTGATAAATCACAAATTAGCTGAATTTACTGCAAAACTTTCTGCTTATCTGAATCACCTAAAATATAAATTCGGATGTCTTCTAATATATTAAAAAAAATTGCACACGTAAAATGAAAAAAAAAAGGCATTTAACTCAATAGCTATCTGTACAAGACTTATGACATCAAGAGATTAAATCAAAATCTCTTAGAAAAGCTTATATAAATCTAGGAGCATCAAGCCATCAACACTACAATGATTTTACTTATGGATTCAATTCGGTTGTTGTCGGTAAAAAAACAAAGCTGAAAAATGTTGACATTTTTTGGGACAGATTTGATATCTGTCAGTAAAATTGGCGAAAAGCTGTGGTGGCAGTTTATAGCAACAGGTTAGTTACGGATATTCGTTGCTAAAGAAATTTATCATTTTAATTATATAGCGACAGTTTTTCCATTGGTAATGTTAATAGTTTAAAAGTTTTAGACATTATTTGCAACAATATATTTATGTGGCGATAAATATTCGATATAGATGTTGGGCCAACGTTTAGCTGACAAAATAAGGACGAAGTATAAGGCAACAGACAATTAACTATTGCGACAAATTTGTTCCGTCAGTATGCATTTTCTTATTTAAAAATAAATATTTAAAAATTTAATTTATTATTTTTAACAAAATACAGATATCCCATCATTTCACATGTACACACATATATATCATATACCAATTAATAGATAAGTTATGTAATTTAGTAGTATTATAAAAATTTATTAATTAAAAATTTTAATTGTATATAAGTTTTTATATAAAATAATTAATTTATTTTAGTCATACCTCTATATTTTAATTATATATACAAAATTTACAATTTTTACCATGTAATTTGAATTTTAGATTTTTCTAAATCCGATTTGATCAGTATGTAATGCAACTCATATTATTCATTTATTCTAAAATTTGTACATTTTAATGAATATTATTATTATTTTCATACTTTTATTTAATAAAATTTATGTGTAAAACTTTAAATAGATGGAAGTCCAGATAATTTAAATTGACTAAAATATCCCTACTTTTAAAGAAAGAAAACGATAGGATTAGGGACATTTAAGTATTTTCTAAATTTTTAGGATTAATTACATTCATGGTCATTAAAATTTAGTAATTGTAACGTTGTGGTTACTTTACTTCCATTTGTAACAAAAAAAAAACTCAACTTTTGTTTTGTAACAAAAAAATCACAATGATCAGAAAATCAAAAATCTAGCCACTGACGCATGTAATTCACGCAATCCCATCAGTACATGTAAGTATTTTTGACACGTCATCAGATAACCGAATGCCTACGTGGTAATTAAAAAACTTTTTAATTTCATCTATGATTACTAAAGTTTGGTGATTGAAATATTATGGTCAGTGTATTATGATTTGTTATGAAAAAATAATTTAATTTTTATTTTGTAACAAAAAAATTATAAAATTGAAAAATAAAAAATTCGACAACCAAAAAAAGTAAACTAGCTTTTATTTTGGTTTTTGAATATAAATATAATATTAATAAATTTAGTGTAGTTAGATATAAAAGCAATAAATTTAGTCTAATTAGCAAAAGATTTAGGCATGCATGATAGAATATTTCATAATATAATGTATATAATGTAATTGTAGAGCTTAAATTTAAATTTTCAAGAAAAGGGTGCGCGTAGGTAATATTTTGTAAATATTAAAGCACAAAAATAACTTAATTTTTAATTAATGATAACTATTTCTTTTTATTAAGAGTCACGCGACTCACGCCTTCTCTAATATACGGATTGGTATGTTATTAAGCATTTAAGCAATAAGAACATATTAGAGATATTTTGTTTATATATAAATTTAATAAATTTTTAGAATAAATAATATATTTTAATTTTTAGAAACATAAAATAAAAGCTAAATTTTTTTTTTCAATGGCCGAATTTTCGATTTCCGGGTGAGTTCTTTGCTGCCATTTTCACTTATTAATATGATCTTTCTATAATTTTTTGGGCTTCTTGTTGTGATATATATTATATACCAATTAATAGATAAGTTATGTAATTTAGTAGTATTATAAAAATTTATTAATTAACAATTTTAATTGTATATAAGTTTTTATATAAAATAATTAATTTATTTTAGTCATACCTCTATATTTTAATTATATATACAAAATTTACAATTTTTACCATGTAATTTGAATTTTAGATTTTCTAAATCCGATTTGATCAGTATGTAATGCAACTCATATTATTCATTTATTCTAAAATTTGTACATTTTAATGAATATTATTATTATTTTCATACTTTTATTTAATAAAGTTTATGTGTAAAATTTTAAATAGATGGAAGTCCAGATAATTTAAATTGACTAAAATATCCCTACTTTTAAAGAAAGAAAAGGATAGGATTAGGGACATTTAAGTATTTTTCAGATTTTTAGCGTTAATTACGGTTATTAAAATTTAGTAATTATAATGTTGTGGTTACTTTATTTCGATTTGTAATAAAAAAAATAACACAACTTTTGTTTTGTAACAAAAATATCACAATTGCCAGAAAATAAAAAATCTAGCCACCGGCGCGTGTAATTCATACAATTCCATCAGTACATGTAAGTATTTTTGACATGTCATCAGATAACCGAATGGCTATGTGGTAATTAAAAATTTTTTTAATTTATTCTATGATTACTAAAGTTTGGTGATTGAAATATTATGGTCAGTGTATTATGATTTGTAACAAAACAAATAATTTAATTTTTATTTTGTAACAAAAAAAATCATAAAATCAAAAAATAAAAAATTCTGCCACCAAAAAAAGTAAACTAGCTTTTATTTTGGTTTTTGAATATAAATATAATATTAATAAATTTAGTGTAGTTAGATATAAAAGCAATAAATTTAGTCTAATTAGCAAAAGATTTAGGCATGCATGATAGAATATTTCATAATATAATGTATATAATGTAATTGTAGAGCTTAAATTTAAATTTTCAAGAAAAGGGTGCGCGTAGGTAATATTTTGTAAATATTAAAGCACAAAAATAACTTAATTTTTAATTAATGATAACTATTTCTTTTTATTAAGAGTCACGCGACTCACGCCTTCTCTAATATACGGATTGGTATGTTATTAAGCATTTAAGCAATAAGAACATATTAGAGATATTTTTTTATATATAAATTTAATAAATTTTTAGAATAAATAATATATTTTAATTTTTAGAAGCATAAAATAAAAGCTAAATTATTTTTTTCAATGGCCGAATTTTTGATTTCTGTATTTTTATAATTTTTTTGTTATAAAATAAAAATTAAATTATTTTTTCGTTATAAATTATAGCATAGTGATAATAGCGTTACAATCGTCAAATTTTAGTTATCACGAATGAAATTAAAATTTTTTTTAATTGCCACGTAGATATTCAGTCATTTGATGACGTATCAAAAATGTTTACGTGTATTGATAGGTTCGCGTGGATTATATGCATCGATGGCCAAATTTTTAATTTTTTGACTATTATAATTTTTTTATTATAAAATAAAAATTAAATTATTTTTTTATTACAAATTGAAACAAAATAATCAAAGCGTTACCATCGGTAAATTTTAACCAATATAGGTGAAATTAACCCCAGATTTTTACCATATGTGCAAAAACATTTTTCTCTCTGGTCCTCTTCTTTTTGCAGCCAACATTTCACCTCATCATCCTCATTAATCTGGTCGAGGCCTTTTTGGGTCGGGTAGGTCTATCATTTCATTGTTTTTTTTTTTTTTTTTTTTTTTCAAACTTTCCTCACGAATCGAGAACTGCCTTATTAGGTTTCTTCTTTCTCAAATCATTCAGTCAAATCCTGATTAATAGTTCCAGTTTAGGTTGAATCCATCGGTCTAAGCTTTGAATCGAGAACCACTTTCTTCCTAATCCAGTTTGAGAACGCTCAATTCTTTGTCAGCAATCCGGGTGAGTTCTTTGCTGCCATTTTCACTTATTAATATGATCTTTCTATAATTTTTTGGGCTTCTTGTTGTGATAAATGTAAGTTCTGTTGGCTGTTGTGATAAATGTAAATTATGTCAGCCGCTTGTCATTTTTGTTAGTTAAATATTACTTTTTTCTTTGTTCCATTTTAGTTTTGATGTAAGTTTACTGCCAAATCATTCTGAAATACTTGGACTTTAGTGCTGCTAAAGTGGAACAAATTCAGCCAAAAACTTAATTTTAGGACTTTCGTTTTCTTTTCTCTTTGGCTGTTTGGCTGATCTACAGATTCTAGATTACAGTTGAAGGTTTTCGTTTATGCAGAATGAAGTTAGCGCTAGCATTTTGGAATTTGGACTGTTAGTATTTTTCTTAAGAGTTTGTTAGTATGATCTCAAATACCGTTCCAGTAGCAATAATTTGACGGCTGCTCATGTATTTATATATATGTCTTTATACTACGGCTGCTCAAATTTGGGATGTGGATTGATTTGAATTTGTAGTGGCCCTTCTGAATTTCAATTTGTTTGCTGTTCTTAATTATTGGCCTTTTTTCCGAAAAAAAAAACAACAAAAAGATTAATAGTTTCTCTAAGAAAAGGAAAACATTGTAGGAGACAGCAGCATCTCATAGTAAATTTGGTCTATTCGGTTTTGCTTCTAGAGAAATTCGGTTTTGGTTCGATTCCTTTTATTTTAACATTTCGGTTTTTGATCTATTCGGTCTGGTCCAAAACCGAACCGAACTGACCAATTGCACAGCCCTATTAGTTGTAGATCTGAACGGTCAATCTTTCACCAGTCACAGAAAATGGTGCTGGTATCGGCAGTACGGGATTACATTAATCGAATGCTGCTGGACATTTCTGGCATGAAGGTTCTCATTCTGGATTCCCAAATGGTAATCTCTTCCTTCAATAATTTTCTGATTAATTTATCCTATTATTTTTGTTATATATTTAATTTCATTGATCCACAATACAACTTAGTGTTGCCATAAGATGGATTCTTTGTTGGAGTTATGATCCAATTGTTGCCCAAGCAGACTTTAACATCTGTACATATGCACATAGATGCATAATTGATTGTTTGTAGGTTCTTTTTGTATAAATTCTTTGGTTTGTAGAGTCAATCCAGCATCATGGTTTTGGTATGTTGTTTTATGAGGTTCAGGTTAGCATTGTAAGTGTTGTCTGTTCACAATCAGAGCTACTCCAAAAGGAAGTATTTTTGGTGGAATTGGTAGACTCCATTTCCAAGTCAAGGGAATCTATGTCACATCTAAAAGCAGTTTACTTCCTTCGCCCTACCTCAGAGAATGTCCAGCATTTGCGTAGGCAGCTAGCTACTCCTAGATTTGGGGAGTATCACCTATGTAAGCTTTTCTGAGAGATTTTGATTTAATCTCTTGATGTCATGAGTTTTATATAGTTAGCCAGTATTGAGTTAAATGCCATTTTTTTTTCATTATACGCGTGCAGTTTTTTCCAACATGTTAAAGGACACCCAGATTCATATCTTAGCTGATTCGGATGAACACGAAGTTGTGCAACAAGTTCAGGTGACTTTTGATTTGATCAAACCTTTTGCTCAATTGAAATTCTATTTTTGCTATGTAATCAAAGATATGTTTCTAAAAATTACTCTATGGTATAATCCACCCTGCTATTAAAATTTTAACTTTACTGTATTTTGGCCAACTGTCATGTAAGAGAAGTATGGTAAGTGCCAAGAATATAGTTATTGTCTTGTGTTATTGTCAAACTGCAAAGTTTTGTTGCTGAGCACAAGCTTTTTCTCTTGAGCCAGTTTTGTGCTAAAATCTGAGTTATGGGGGGTTTCTAGACAAGCTGTCCAAGAAACATGATTATTGGGAGGATTAGGTAAGAAAAATATAGAAACTGTGAGGTTATAGAGATTGCTCTTGTTTTGATGTTAAAATGCTGACATCGCATCTATAAAGAGACAAGATCCCATGCAGTCTTCTTTTTGTTTAAAAGCAACATGTCTTTTGTCAAGTTGATAATACAATGTGTAGTGTGGAGCACTTGATAGGAAACAATCCTTCATCAGAGACATTCGAAGGCAGCATTTACTCGCAAAGTTCATAAAATGGTTGTGGAGTGGTGTGTCATGTTTGTTGATTGGGAAAACATCTATACCAATAAAAACTTACAACTATTGGCAATAAACAATGGAAGTCAACACATATTCAGCTTTCAGAAGGCTATTGAGAGAAATAGCTTGTGGATGCGCTTTGGATCTGGGCTTCTTATTACTGCAGTGCACCTCAATTTCATAGTCTCTACTCTTGCCTGCAAAATGTCTTACTTTTGGATGCAGTTGTGTGGCTTAACGCACATGAGGAAACCTGGCTACTCTCCTTAAGTGAGAATGATTGAATTTGGATCTGATAGGTCTGCAATTTGTTCCTTTTCTAAGAATTCCACAGTTTTTAGATTTCTTTACCTGACGGGGCATTTGATAGCAGTATATGTTCCTCTGATGTATAGAAAGCAATGAAGGGTATTCCATGCAAATCTCTTGAATGTGATGCTGCTGCTCTAAACCTTAAGATGCAAACAAATAATTGTCCCCTCTGTTATTCAACAGTGTTAGATACTTGGAAAGCAAATACGACTTCATGCATGAATATGTTCACCGTCTTAAATTTTGTCGGTCTTTTGTACATATTTAATACTATGATATCACTGGCTTGTTCCATTTTTTATTTATTTTTTCCCCCTAGCGTTAACTTGGCCTTGTCTTGATACCTTTAGCCTTTAACATGATGTTGATCTTTGTTGCAATTCTGTATTAACTTTGCAGGAGTACTATGCAGACTTCATTGCATGTGATCCTTATCATTTTACCTTAAATATTCCTTCAAATCACGCTTACATGCTGCCAGCAGTCGTGGATCCTTCAGGCTTGCAGCAGTTTTGTGATAGAGTTGTTGATGGTATTGCTGCTGTTTTTTTGGCATTTAAACGAAGACCTGTTATTCGATATCAAAGAACCTCAGACATTGCAAAGAGGATAGCACATGAGACAGCAGTGAGTAAAACTTAATTCCAAAAGTATTTCTACATATGCCTTGTGTAAGCTTCTGTTGAATCACAATGGAAGCTGTTTTCTCATGTTGATATTGCAGGTTCTTGGTTTTATTTTATTTAGATTCATTTCATAGAATAATGTCAAGGATGTATGCATTATACATACAATATGTATTTGCTTATAACAGACAGTTTTCAGTATGTACATTGCATGTGATTCTTCTTATAGATGCTTTTACAGCATTCCAGGAAAATCCAAGTTCGTACATGTATAATTTTATGTGTTGTCTCTATTTTTTACCCTTCCAATGTATTTTGCCCCTGCTGTGAGAGGCATCATGTGCCTTGGACTTTTATTTCACAGAAAATAATTTCTTTCAATTCTTTGTGGTATGACAGCAACTGATGTATCAGCAGGAAAGTGGCCTTTTTGATTTCAGACGCACTGAAGTTTCTCCTTTGTTGCTGATACTTGACCGGAGAGATGACCCTGTGACTCCATTGCTAAATCAGTGGATGTACCAGGTAAATGTTGCTGTGACTGGCAGACCATGTTATGTAATATTTCTGCATTGTTCATACATGGGATACACTCTTGAATTAGTTTGGTCTTGCACTGATATCTTAGCTCCATGATTACTTTCTTTTATCTGCAGGCTATGGTTCATGAGTTGATAGGGATTCAGGACAACAAAGTAGATTTGAGAAGTATTGGCAAAGTTGAAAAAGATCAACAGGTTGATTTTTTTTCCTTCTAACCACCACCTGCTGCAAGCAATTCTGAATCATTGTAATTTGTGTAAATTATTATCTTCATGCTATTGGGACTTGCAGGAGGTAGTGCTGTCATCCGAACAAGATGCCTTCTTTAAAGCAAACATGTATGAGAATTTTGGGGATATTGGTATGAACATCAAGCACATGGTGGACGATTTTCAGCAAGTTGCAAGAAGTAATCAAAACATCCAGACAGTAGGTTAGTACCCAGGAAAGAAAATTGCTCATCCTATGTTTGACAATGTGATAATTTTTACTACCTCTCATAGTTTGATTGGCCATTAAAACAGTAAGTGCTTTGAATTTCTGCAGAGGACATGGCCAAATTTGTTGACAATTATCCTGAATACCGGAAAATGCAAGGAAATGTCTCCAAGCATGTGACGTTGGTGACTGAAATGAGCAAGATAGTTGAAGAAAGAAAGCTCATGGTAGTTTCAGAAACAGAACAGGAGTTGGCTTGCAATGGGGGGCAAGGCGCAGCTTTTGAGGTAGCATAATAAGAATAATGTATTTTAAGTTTTATCATCGTTTCTTTATGTGGAAGTGGAAGTCTTTTGTTCTATCATGGGGCATAGTGTTTACATCAGAGAGCCTTCTACAAAACTGGCCCTTGCAGGGATATGGTGTTGACTACGTAATATAAAAGAAACAATACCTGGTAGAATGTTCTCATAGAATTAAGTCTTTTTTGAAAATTCATCAAAGTGGGATCTGTTGGTTGGGAAAGACAGAAACATAGTATATTGGCTTTTTTTTTAGAGGAGATGATGACAGCTTCCTGATAAAATATAGAGCAAGACTTAAATATTACAGGAAATTACAAATTACTCTCCAAACTATGAAGCTGTTAACAATTGTCCCCCCAAACTTCTATTCCTTTTTTAATTATGGGAATCCATTTAATAAACTGTTGAATCAAACAGAAAATGTGTTTTAGCAATGAATGCAATTTTTGTCACTATTAAAGGCAAACTAGAGAGATTTGTTTTGATTGTAATTCCACTGGATTAAAATAATTTAAAACATTTCTTGTATGGTTAAGCTAAGAGATGAGTTCTCTTGTGCGGTAAGAGTTATTATTATTATTATTATTATTTTTTACTGTTATATAGTTATCATTTGAATTAATTTAAGAAAAATCGAATTTTATTATTTTGAATCTAAATGTGTGTTTTTGGAACATGGTTAGATTTTTGTTTTCACAAGAAGTTGATTTAGGCAAACACAAGTTTGTATGGTGTTGATTTGTTAAGGTATTTTATTTTAATCTATTTTTTCATCGGGTAATGAAATCCGACACTGTAGTAGTGAAACTTGCATTTTGTCGCTAGAAAACCGCTGTTAAAACATATTTCTGTTTGATTTAATGGTTCATTGAACAGATTCCTCAAATTGAAAATGTCACGAAAGCTTGGGATGCTAATTGTCTGGTTTTTTAGTTTGGGGGGCCAATTGTTAACAGGGTCATAATTTGGGGGTAATTTGTAGTTTTCCCTAAGTATAAACTGAATCTCAATCTACAAGTATAAATAAAATTAACTGGAGTAATAAAAATGTTATGCTTGATTGGTTAATGCCACAGAACTGATAACTATGCTTATTGTTTAATTATCATTCCTTTGAAATTTCAGTTATCAATCGGCTCCATAGATATTTGCCTTGGTTGAGAATCTTCTGTAATGCACGCCAACCTATATAAAAAATTGTTACAATTTCTGGAGGGATTTCAATTTGACTCTGTATCTAACTGATAAGATCACAGCCAAGTAAATCTCATTGACAATCTGAATTACAATTAGAAATATCTGATCGAAGTGGTGAACAATGTCCCCTGTTTTCATTTATTTCTATGCAGGCTGTGACAAATCTTCTAAACAATGAGCATGTATCTGATATTGACTGTCTAAGGCTGGTGATGTTATATGCTTTGCGTTTTGAGAAAGAGAGTCCTGTTCAGTTGATGCAGCTTTTCAACAAACTGGCTTCTCGATCTCCCAAGTACAAGCCTGGGGTAATTGTCAATCTATGAATATTTACCTATGTACTTTTGCTCATGTCTATTCTCCTAGCTTTGTGCAGTGCTTGGGCAATATGGCAATAGTATGTTATGCTCATGCAAATTCATGTATAAGAGTCCATCATCATTGTATGTCATTTTTAATGATAATTGGAACATTAGATTAAGTTGGGTTCTTGTCAAATTTACTCATGTAATAGCTTTTCTTAATTTGCTAATTTCATTTGAGTACAACTGAATACAGTCTAAAATATTCATATCAGTTTGTCTTGTTATAGCTGTTTTTTGACATCTGTGCTGTATTGGCTTAGGGTTTAATTATGTTGGGAGAGATCAGTATTTTGTTGTGACTATATCATAAAATTTTCAATTTTTGATATATTCATCATCATGAAATGGCAGCTAGTCCAATTCCTCTTGAAGCAAGCTGGTGTTGATAAGAGAACCGGTGATCTTTATGGGAATCGAGATCTTCTGAATATTGCTAGTTACATGGTTCGTGGCTTGAAGGTCTGTTTCTGCAAAATCACTAATAAATGCACTCATCTTATCTTCTTCTTTAGAATACATATTTAATTGTTCATATAAATTCTTTCCGTGTATTTTTAGGGGGTTGAAAATGTATACACCCAGCATCAGCCTCTTCTGTTCCAAACTATGGAAAGCATAATCAAAGGGCGGATGAGAGATGTGGACTACCCATTTGTTGGGAATCACTATCAACAAGGAAGGTAGGTACTAAAATTTATTGAAAATTCAGTCTTTTTTCTGTGCAGGTGCCAACTTGTTGTGACATATTAAGTTTTTGCATCATGCCAAGGGATTCCAGGAAATAATGCTCCCAGATGCAGATCAAATTAGCAATGGCATTTATTTTATTTGTTCATATACTATCTGATAATCAGTTAGGTGATTCAACAAAATGCATTTAATTTGGTTGTAAAGTGAAATCTACATCATAGCTATACATTGGGTGTACTATATATCATTACCTATTATTTATCCTGGCCACTTTACTCCTCATCAGTGTGTTTCCTATTTTATATCTCTTGTATATATTGGCAGAAGAGTAACAAATATGATTCACAGATTTTTTTTTTTTTTTCATCGGAGTTTTTCTCAACTCTCTTTTGCAACATGGAGGTAAAGCTTTTGCTGTATATTTCTAGTGACCATCCGCAAATTAGTTCTTAAAGCCAGTTGCTTCTTATCGACCTGTTAGGGCAAAAAGAGCATGTTTTGTTCTTTTCCCCTTTTCTGTTTGGCCAGCAGAGGAGAATTATATTTATTCTATTTAGATTCGTTATCAGCTCAACATAATAACTTGCAGCTTGGTGCTTGCTTGAAGTTGATCCCATTGGCTGTATTTTTTTTTCCCTTGACAAATAGTATTAAGGAATCAGCATCTGCATTTTAATCTTTCTTAATTTTTTTTTGTCTTGCATTGCTGTAGTTATTTGGTGTTCATTGTAAATTGGTAAATGATTAATTATGTTATGTTGTGGGTTTAACATTATGATTTAGGTGTAAGGAACAAAGATGGATCAACTAGTGGCATTCACTTTTGGATGACATATGCTATATTTATTTTGTGCAGGCCACAGGATGTTGTTATTTTTGTTGTAGGTGGGACAACATATGAAGAATCTCGCTCTGTTGCTTTACAAAATGCTGGCAATTCTGGAATTCGCTTCATACTTGGTGGTTCTGTAATTCTTAATTCAAAGAGGTATGGTTTTTGTCGCGGTTGTGATCTTCTGCAGATATTCACACATAGGAATGTGACCTCCATGTTTTATGATTGGCACATCCATTGTAGAATAGTGATATGCTCGCTTAATATGGCTTTGCTGATTTGCATCAGCTGCAGGATTAAGGCATTACTTTTAAAGCATGCTTACTTTGAGCTGGTGTGTGGTTTGAGGTTATTCTCATGGCCTTTGCATGCCTTTTATGTTGCACCAAAAGAATCACACTGGCATTCTAAAATTTTTCCATGGTTATAATCAGGTGTCTTAAATTATTTTGCTTAACTTTGCTCCGAGTGATGAAGAGGATTTCCAGATTATTCTTAGGAGGAATGCTGTTATCCACTTTGCACATACTTGTTCTTCCTCTCTGAATATGAATATCTTTTTAAGGGCTAATTTCATCTTTAGTCATCAAACTTGTATCAAAATAATGGACCAGCAATAATAAAATTTTGGAGCAAAAAAGTAACAACTCCGTGATTTTAACCTCAAAAGTCATTCTGGTTGGATTTCATGACTAACCCTACCCGATATCCTTGTTGGCACGTCTTATAAGCAAGAGTTATCCTAGTAAATGACACCTCAGCATGCCATATAGAACAAGTGCCACATAAGCTTGCCACTTGGGCAAGTATGTTTGAAGAAATGACACGTGGAGTGCTGACCTGGCATGTCTGATGTGGAAGTTGATGTGTTACCCCTTAGCACTAGACATGGTGAGTTGGAGTGCCACATGTGATCTCCGATAGGGTTAATGGTGGTTTCTGGTTGTAATGACTTTTCAGGTTAAAATTTCGAAGTTGAAGTATTTTTTGTTATAAAATTTGTTATTGTTACTGGCCCCATTTATTAGGGTGTAAATCTGATGAACATGGATGGCATTAACTCATAGTAACCCAGACATCCTTGCTTTCTGGCTTAAATTAGATTTTCTCTTTTGCTTATTAGTATTGTTCTTTGTTTTACAATTTCTGCGGGAAATTAAGGTTCTTGAAGGATCTTGAAGAAGCTCAGAGGATAGCTCGATCCGGCCCAAGTGTGGTTTGAAGCTCATATGCCCCTTATTTGAATGCCATAAAGAATATGTTTGCAACTTTACATGGGGACTAAATGTTGCTGCAGTGGATTGATTAGATACATCAGCCAATTTTTACTGCCAGCAGGTACCAGTAACTTCCCTCTTGCCTTGGAATTACAAAATGGAATAAAGTTTGAGAAGGCCTAAAAGGATAGTAACTTATGCCTTCCTAGTCCCTTTTTTGACCCACGGGAAGCTGGACAACACTCAACTTGATACCAAGATTGGGGTAACCACGCCAGATGTTTATAGTGAGTTAGATGAAATTTGTATTTTAAAATGGTTAGGTAAAGGAATAGTTGTAATTGCACAAATAGGAGAAACGACTCTACATTTCTATGTACTTCATTGATGTATAAATCAATGGGGCTCTTTTTAGCACATTTCAGACTGCAACATAAAAGCCTAATTGTGCCTTCAATCTTGGTGTCCAACTAATGACACGTCAGCTCCGTTCCTTGGAGTGGATAACAACTTAATGAAAGGGCATTTTTAGTGTGGATTTCATAAATTGAGAAGCATTTTTGTTCTTAAAAAGTTTTTTTTGGGGCATTTTAACACATTTGAGAAAACATGGAGAGTATTTTTATACATTTTTTTAAGATGTTTAATGGTGGGTCTCTCGCTTATGTGGTGTTACATCAATGCTGTTATCTTGAAATAGATGATAGATTAATAAAAAGTTATTTTAGTATTATTTTTAAAAGTTAAGGGATATTTTTATTTCGAAAAAAAGTTTGAGAGAATATGGAAAATATTTTAGTGACTTTTTCCTTAACAAATTAGAAAATCTTAAGTTGACTATGACATGCAACTTCCAAAAACAAGAAAAAAAAAACTTAGTGGGTCTACTTGATTTTTGCAGTGTGTGGTGAATAATATAATGTTAATTTACATGGAAGAGTTCATCAATATTACTAAGCTAAAACTTAATACATTGTGTACGAATTAACATAAATTAGAGTTTTTGTAATATCAAAGCTAAAACTTAATACATTGTGTACGAATTAACATAAATTAGAGTTTTTGTAATATCAAAGGAGCACCATGCTCGGGGCGAAGAGTAATGAAAGAGACAGGAGCATGAGAGTAGGATGGAGAAAGTTGAAAAGTGAAGTGCTGTAGGATCAATGCCAAAGCCATCTTTGCTTCAATTAAGGCAAAGCTTTGGCCAATGCAAATTCTAGGACCCAATCCGAAAGGAAAATAACAACCTTGAATGTTGTTTGTTGCCTTTGAAACTCCTCCAGAAAATCTCTCTGGATTAAATTCCAATGCATCTTCTCCCCATAATTCCGGATCCTGATGTATGAAAATTGTAGGCATAGATACTTGCACTCCAGCTGGTAATACGAAATTCCCAATCCTTATTTCTTCATTAACACTTCGCCCAAGCAAAATTCCTGGCGGGTAAAGCCGGAGAACTTCATACAATATCATACTTACCTGTGTATCATCGCAAATTAATTAATAAACAAATTTGTATAAAGCCAACTAATTAAATTTGGCATGGGAAAGGCATCTAAGTAACCTGAGTTACAAAGGTTGAAAGTTTAATTGTTGATATATTCTTTCAAAAAATAGATAAGCCAAAATAATTTTCTGTGCAAACATATTATAACTAATTTCTATAATTATTAAACATAATAATAAAAAAAAGTGTTTATACTCACAACTTTAAGACGGTTCAATCCTTCAAAATCTGGCTTTTGTTGACCAAAAACTTGGAAAACCTCTTGTCTAGCATTAGTTTGCCAAATTGGGTACTTGCTTAACAAAATCATAGTCCAAACAAGCAAAACAGAAGTAGTCTCTTGGCCAGCAAAGTAAAAAAGCCTACACTCATCCATCACTTCTTCAATACTTAACCCCATATTCTTATTATCTCTTCCAATTTCTCTTAAATTAGATTCAATGAGTAACCCTAATAAGTCCTCCTTCATGCCTTCTCCTGTTTCCATTTTGGTCTCACGCTGCTTGATTATCTTTTCAAGTGAAGCTTTTATTTCTCTATCTATTTGTTTCATCCTTCTATTGCTCTTGGTTGGCAAGAACCTGCACATCATCAAATGTATTGCAAGTGTATAAGCCATATAAAACCTGTTGATTTCACATATGGTCATTGAATTTGTAACAAAATAATACTAGACAGAAAAATTTTATAACGGTAAAATATCTGAACTTTTATTTATTTTCATTAAAAGTAATTTTCGGCTAAAAAATGAAAAGTAAGGTTCTAAAACTCCATCCTGATACTATACATAGAGCACAAGTCAACCAATTATTGATACGTGACAGTTTAGAGTACCAGTTAGAGTAGAGTTTTGATGATTACTCTTTATTTTTTTTAGCAAAAATTATTATTATTAAAAATAAATGTAAATTCAGGTATTTTGCAGTTATGGAATTTTCTTATTAATTGGTGATAATTCTAGTGACTATCTGTAAAATTATAAATATGTAGTTAGTTTGCATGAAATTGGAGAATATATATATATATATATATATATATATATATATACACACACACACACACTTGCCTCCATCCAGGTAGATAAACTGATTGAAAGGTTTGAATAATGAATTGGGAGAGTTCTCTGAGGAGATCAAATATTATTTTTCCTTCTTCATAATTGCTCCCAAATGCTCCTCTAGAAATCACATCACATGCCAAGTTTTGAAGATGAGGCCAGACATCTAACTCCAATGTTGATTCCTTTGTGGACATCAAGTTCTTCCAATTCTCAATCATCAAATTACAACTTTCATAAAATAGAGGCAATATAATCTGTAAGAATAAATAAAAAAAATAATTAACATTTACAAAATTAAATGATTTTCGTAAATAAATAATTGATTTTTTTCTCTAATTAAGTCCAGTTTACCTTCAACTTCTCTTGATGGAATGCTGGATTTATAATCTTTCTATGCTTAGCCCACTTGTGGCCCTCAAGGCTTCCAAGTCCTGGTGCTAGCAACTTGGTCAATGGATTCATTTTTACTTTTTGGAACTCATTCATCTTCATAAATACATCTTTTATTTGTTCTGGCTCCATGATGTGTACTCTTGGTATTGGTCCCATCCACATGAAAGAATTCTTCCCTAGAATTCACCAACAAATAATATCATGAGAGAAATGATTGAAAGAATGGATAAAAAAAGAAAATAGGAAAATTAAGTGAGGTACCATAGGTGTGGATGAGTTGGCGGAGAAAAGGAGCAGCACGCAGAGAAATATCATGAGAGAAATGATTGAAAGGAGAAGATCGGGCTTGCTTGAGTAGGGCAAAGTTCTCCTTCAAGTCCCCAATAAAAAGTCTATAAGGTTTCCCAGAAAAGCCTTGTTTTCTCAAATACTTTTCAAGCTTCTTCGGCCTTAACCATAACCAATCGATCAATCTCCATGCCAATATTGCTACTATTATCACCAATCCGATCCCCACTCCAATTGAATTGCTTGATGCTTCCATTCTCAACTTCACTAATTTTGAGAGATAAGAACAAGTTTTTCTTGTTTCGTATGAATTCCGTATAATTCCATATAAAAAGACCTCTAAGTTTTTGTTCGGTAGTGAAGTTGGGTTTATGTGGCAGCAATGACCTATGTTATCATTAGCCAAGAAAAATGTTATTAAAATCGAATAGGAGGGTCAAAAGATTTTTGATTCGACTGATTCGATAGGATTTAACCAAATTTTTTTAAAAAATAATATTATTTTTAAAATTTTTTATAAATATTATAAAAATGTAATTATATAAAAAAATACAAAATAAATTTAAAAATACATTTATCATCAAATATTAATTATAAAACAATATTTTTAAATTATTGCATATTTATAACAAATATTTAAGATAAATATAGTAAAAATTTGTAAATATTCAAAAATATTCATCAATTATAAATTATAATTTTTATTTTATTCATAAAAAATTTATTAAAATTGTTTAAATTTCAATTATTTTGTATTTATATTTACATTTTATTTTTTTTAGAAAAAATAAATATTATATAGATGTTTTAGACAAAATTTGAATTTTCTAGTTTAAATTCGGTTTTATCTGGTTTCAGACCGACTTTGACCGGTTCCTTACTATTTTTTACTAATTTAATTTATATGTATTGAATCGATTAGATCAACTACCATTAACTATTAAACCGGTTCAATTTTAATAATATTGTTCAAGACGCATTTAGTCAAGACATGTCCTTCAAATTTACAAATGAAACCACTCAACAAGGAATAGCCATCTGAATTTTCAACTGGCTTCTTTCAAACTGGTTATGCTATGAGTTGAATTTTATTCTATTTTATTTTATTATTATTATTACTTTTTTTCTATACAGATGATATATAATAAAGAAGTAACATGTTATCTCATGTTCTAACATACTCAACACAAATTTGATATACTTATTCCGGAACATATGGAACCTTTATATTTGATTAATTTACATTAATATTTTCTTTATTAATAAGTAGAATAGAACGGAGGAAATCAACAATTCTTTGTTGAAAGAAAGATATACTATTGCTTTATATTATTTCCTCCGGTTTAACTCAATTGTCGCTTTTATAGAAAAAAAATTTATTTCATTTAAAATATTATTTTATAAAATTAAAATAACATTTTGTTATTTATTTTAATTTTATCTTCTTATTGGTATCGATACTATATTAATGTCGTTGTTAACTTTTTTTTTTCTTTTCTGCACATTTTTTCTATTTTCATGAAACATAAAAAAAAGGGGATATTATAGTATTTTTAAAGTAATTTTTAATAAATCGAGAAAAATCAATAATCACATTAATATGTGTGAAAAATAAAAAGTGATAACTGACACGAAATGAAAAGATTAGCTTTTTGTGCATATTTTACAATAAAATATTTATAATTTTTTTATATTTTAACAAAAATTTAATTTAAAAATTATTATGACTAAATTATAAATATAAATTTAGCATGTGCTAATATTTACATGTAGCAAATTATAATGTTTATACGTCACTTAATAATCATTTGAATTTAACATGACAATATGTGTTTATTGTGTATACAATATAATGTCAGATGATCAAATTTAAATATTTATCTGGTAAAAAGTTGATTTACTCTATTTTTATAACTTAAGAAGCAAAATATCTATTTTAAGCAAAATTTAAGGGAAAAAATTATTAATTTAGTAATTTCTGTACAATGACACGTGTGACTCTTTAATCCATATCAATAGATCAATAGACGGAATTTGATAAAAAAAAAATGAAGGCCATTTGATGGGGATAAAATTGCATCCACTTTAATACTTCAAAAATAAAATTTTACTAGTTTAAATTTTAAAGATAATATTATACTTTTTAATAAATTTAGGGTAAATATGCACCTTCGATAAAAAAAAAAATCAACTATTAAACAATGCAATCCGATGAAAAAAAATGCAATCCCATTAAAAAAATGCAATCCTACAATTGAAGTGATTGGGCTTCTGTTTCCCATGGGTGGGTCCAGATTGAAAAACTTTTACTAACAGATTGAAAAAAAAAAAAACCCAAGTAATGAAAATAATTGCGTAAATATAGGTAAACATTTCAATTTATTTTTCTTTTTGTTTTTTCAGGAGAAAAAAATTCAAAATTTTTTAATTGGAATAATGATCCAAAATTGAACTAATTTTAAATTAATAAAATTTAAAATTACGGCTTCTAGAAGTCAATGGTTAACTGTTAGTGAACAGTTAATCGATTTATATTTTATTTTTTATACTTAATTTTTTTCATATTTTATAATTTGTAAATATTATAATATATAATTTTCTTAAATATTATTATGATACATCTTTTCAGTAAATAAATATTGAAAATATCTTTTCATTAGAAGCATTTATTCAATTCATGTGTATAATTAGTACTTTATTGTTAGTTAGAGGTGAGTATGGACCGGTTAATTAGTCCATGAGCAAAAATATTAACTAGTTTATTAATATCTATTTTTTAAAATTACTAACCATTAACCAATCCGTTACATTTGGTTAACCAGTCCATCAATTTTAATTTTTTGGTTTGATTAATCATTAAAATTGATAACATAAAATTATATAAAAAAATTAGATAAATTTCAATTCAATTTCAAATGTGCAAAGTAATTTAATATAAAAATTATAAAAAAATATAATTTACTAGCCAAAATTCATATTTTATAAATTAATAGCTAATATTATAAAATAGATTTGATATTTATTGAAAATTAATATGTTTGATTCTAAGTCAAATAAAATTTTGGATAATATTAAATATTATAACATAAACTCTAATATATATAAAAAATATAATTAAATACTATTAAATAAAATATGAATACCAATATATGATAAAATAATATATAAAAAGTTAATTGGATACTACATATAAATATTACTATATAATTAAAGAGAATACTTAAAAACTTAAACTGTAACTATTAACAAAAAATATAAAAATTAAAATCTTAATTGAATCGATTAACTACAAAAATCGATTCGGTTTCAGATCGATTTTACGGTTAAATATATTTTTAATTTTTTTGCTCACCCCTATTGTTATTTTCATATTAAATATATTTAACTTTTATAATTAATTATAAAATTTTATTTTTTAAATGGATATTATATTTCATTTGTATCTTTCATTTTTGAAGTATTTTTAAATATTAAAAACAAGTAAACAACATTAGAAATTGTATAATTTATTAAATTTATATATGTTAAATTTTTTTAATAGTTAATCAATAAATAAATCCCAATAAATCGATTAAAAATAAAAATCGATATAGTAATTAACTGAAAATTTATTTGCATTTTGAGGAATTGCTGACAAGAAATACAACATTATTTGTGGTATGCAAATGCTATTGTAAGTAAATTTGCATTCTATATGTTGAAGTCAGAATTTTCAATTGAGGTAGTTAATCTTTTGTATTGCAGTTAGAATACTTAATTTTTTGTACAACATTATTTGTGGTATGCAAATGCAGATGCTGATATTGGTACAACTTTTTTTGTATAGCAGTTAGAATTTTCAATTGAGATGGTTAATTTTTGGTACAAACTGTAAAATATTGTGTACAACATAGATATATATGTATAAAAGTTATGATGTATATATTAATTTTGTTATATCAATTTAAATTTTATAATTTTTGTATTTAATTTATCGTAGTATATATAATATTTGCAATAAATTCCAAAAAATATATAGAAAAGTTATATGTTACCGACAAAATTACCGACGGAAAAAACCGTCGCTTCTATTTAAATATTTATACTGAATATATTTGCTGACAAAATTACCGACAACAAAATCCGTCGCTGTTTATATAAAAATAAATTAATAATTTATTTATTAAATTTTAACGGCAGTTTACTGATGAAATGTTCCATCGATAGTCGGTCAACGCGACGACACAGCCGGTCAATTTTTAATAAAACTACCAACAAAAATGTTTATTAAATCCTTCTATAAAATCCATCGGTAATATTACGGAAGGAATTTTTTGCCAATAAATTGGTACTGTGCACATTTTAGGGAAGGATTTGTTCCATTGGTAAAATAATAAAAAACCGTCGATAAGTTCAATTTCCGTCAATAAAATTCCAAATTCCGTTGGTAAAATATATATATTTTTTTAGTTTATTACAACGGCTAACACAGAAATTACTATCCAGCAACTATTTTTTATCTTGATAATATTTTATTTTTTTAAGAACAATTAATTTTAAAAATTATCAATAATCTATTTTATAAATTTACAACCCTTGGGCTCGGATACCAAGAAGGTTTTGAAAGTAGGGGTGTGCATCGGTCGGATTTAGGGCAACCGACCTGAACCCGATTAACACGAAATCCGAATTAATAGCATCCATCTCACCTGACCCGACCCTATATTAAAATCGGATCCCTATCCGATTAACCCGATAAATGTTGGGCCCCGACCCTTTTAACCCGAATTTAGAACTATTTTTTTAAACTAAAAATTAAAAAATTACATAAAATATATATTACATAATAATTAAATACTAAGAACAATAATCAATCCAGTAATAGAAACTGTCATCAATATCCAAACCCTCAAACCAAATAAAGAATACTACAGAGATGCATAATGGCCAGTGATCTACCAACCAGCAAACTGTTGCCTCCATAAACATGTGCCAACCGATTTTGTAATTGCAGTATTCCTGCTGCCTTCTGAGAAAGAATGGCATTCAATCTAGTAATATAATCATCAAGCCGATTCCCTGGTTGGTCTTCAGCCAATAGGTTCATCCCCTACAAATGAGAACATGTGCATACATACATTATCCATAGTTCCGCTATCATCTTCAATTTGTTGGTTCTTTTGCCTAAAGTTTCCTAATTTTTCATCTATATATTTTATTGTGAAAATAGTCGTTGGTCAAATAAATAATAAAAATTCAAAGATTTAAATAATCATAAGAAGTTTAATGCCGAAAAATTAATCTCTTTGCTATTTTCTAACGAAATCTTTTATCTTTGATGCGTTTTCAATAAATATTTGATTAACTAGAAACATGTAAAATGAGTTTCTGTCTTTTGAGATGAGATATAATCACCATCTTCTTATCCGACAAATTCCAATCCATCTTCAACAAAAGAAGGAAGGAAAAAATAATAAAAAAAATTAAAATAGCTTGACAAGGAGCAACCCCCATAATGATTAAAAAGACAAAACCTTTACTGCTGTAGGATGCAAATTTTAAAGAAACAATATTAACATGGCCTCACTACATTGAAAAGTATTTTAAAAAATCTTCTAGTTGGTGTCATAGATCTTTCAAATAAATGGCTTATTGAAACTAAAGCTGCAATACGAGATCGATTTTCTAAACACGAACCAAATACTGGTTAAAGAAGGTATATTCATTAGAAAAACAACACCCATTTCACAAACTTACAACAACCCTCAAAGCATACCACCACGTTGGGTAGGGTTTACTGGCGATGCAAAACCTATACACAGATTTAACCTTCCCTTAGATGCTAAAAATCTCACGAACAGATCTATAATAATAAAATCTCACGAATGAACATAAAATATATTCGAAAACCATAACAAAATCTCAAATTGTACAGACACCAACACCCTAAAAATTAAGGGAGATGAGAAGATAAGCTTACTTGGTGATTTGATGATGCATAAATTTCGATTATACTTGAGTATGTACACAAAAAGAAATGGAAGATGCAGATGAAGAGCTGATTGTGATGTCACTACAAGAAAATTGATTTTTAACGACCAAAATTTAGCGAAGGGATGAAAATCCGGTCGTTAAATATGTACCAACAACCAAGGGAACTTAATCCGATCGTAAAATCTTAAATCCTATTATTTTCTAACGAAGGGCTCCAATCCCGTGGTTTAAAGATAAAAAATCTGGAGGTTAATGGCTTTAAAAAAAGTGGGACTCCAACTTCTTTTGCCTTAGAAAATGTTCTTAATTATATTATTAAAAAAAATTGCTTTACTTTGTTTATTTTCTTCCAAACCTAAACTAAACGCAATCCACGCTAAATCTAAACAGAAATGCAAAAATAGCTTCCGTGGTAATGACTTGAGAATGTGCTGGGGCTATCAATGGGTAAGCGATTTGATTCTGTTTGGTTCTCCTGATTCATTTTTAGAAACCTAACTCTTTCAGCTAAATTTGTGGGTTTTTCCATTGATATATTGATTTTTGAGTTTCAAAATGGAATTACATTATTATTTTCAAGATGATTTTGTTGTTTGGATTTCTAGGTCTTAATGCACTTGTGCTAACTTTGTCCTTTTGCAGATTTCCTTGTTCTATTTAGAACTTCTAGGTTTATTCAAATCGTCTCCATTTCTTGGTTCATTTTTGAGAAGATACTCCATCTCATTAGCAAATGTAAAATTTATTACATATATCATATGCGTTTATCCCCGTCGTCAAACTCATACGTTGTCGTTCAAATCTCCTCCCTCTGCTCTTGGCACTTTACGGGTTGGTTTCTCTTCCTTACATATAAATTGAAAATAGTTGCACATACAGCGGTAGCTAGCTCTTTTTTATTTTTTCACTATGATATCTCCTTAATGCTACCAGTAAACAAGAAACCTAGAAATTCGATTAGCTTTGGTTATTTCTTTTTCCATTTCAATTAAGTAACGAGATGGCGAGGATTGCGATCAGAAAGAGCTACTTCATAGATGGAGGGGCATTAAAGAAGATGAAGATAATGAAGATGGCAATCCCCTTAGCTAAAGACGCTTCACCAACGCAAAGAGAAACAGTCTCTGCCTTTTACTTTCAATTTTTCCAAAACAAATAAAGAATTTACATATAATGATTAGCCAAATACAAGATACTTGTTTATTAGTTACTGATACATCTTATTTTTCATTTTTTTCTAAAAGTTTTGCAAATATATTTAATTTTTTGATTAGTTTACCTAAAGAAAGCCATAGCTGGTGTGACTTTTGCGATTTGATGTTCCTCTGTTGGAGACGTTATACAACTATTTCAAAAACAAGCGTTCTGATTCTCCACTCAGGCTTCTGTGGAAGGGGATATTCGAGTAAATGAGGCACTATGTCCAATATATATCTCAGCACCATTGGGCCCAAGAAATGTATAATATGGAGTATGATTCAAGTTCCATAGGTCCCCTTCTCAATGTGTTTCGATGTCTGGATGAGGAAAGGTTGACTCAGCATTTGCAGGAGATAAATGCTAGGCTAAAGAAGGAGCAGTATGATCTGCTACGGGAAAATTTTGAAGTTGTTAGTCTTATGTATGAGGTAAAATGTGTTCTGCTTGGCCTTTTCTTTTGATTTTGGCTTCTCTTGTTTTTATTTCTAATGTGAAACCATGACTTATGATCAATGGCAAACTATTTGTAAGCTAGTCTATTGTCATATCTTTAGATAGTGATTATAATTTATAATTACTTGAGCTTAGTCCTATCTACAAACAAAGGTTGAACACTAAGAAATATTGATAACAATTAAAGCTAAAAAAACCCTCAACTCTTTAAGCACTATCCATTTTGTTCATTTTGCTCCTAATTTTACAATTCGCTAATGAGGTGGAGCATAATGACTTATTATGGTGAGGGTTGGAGCATTTTGTTGTTGAGCAGAAATGCTTGGTTGGACACGAGAAAGGATTTGGCATATTTTGTTCTTACTGCTATTCTATTGCTTTTATCGCTTTACTTGGCTGTACTGGTGATTTCTTGATGCAAAATTTAATGTGCATATGAACCCATTTGCAAATTTTGTTAGGAGACCATTCAATGTGAACATTAATAAAGAAGTTTAGTTTAAATTTAAAATCTCAGAGGCTTGACAATATCAAATGAATTTATTGGCAAAATCATTGTGGTATTTGTTAGTATTATTTTTTTTATGGGGAAAGTCCTTAGAAATAATTCAATTTGCAGTTATCCTTACCAACTTCACACCAGTACTTTGATATATCAAATTTATTAATGTCATAGCTATGTAGTGATCATCAGTTACCCTCACCAACTGTAGAACATCCCGTAAAATAAAGTTCTTAATTATTGTTTCTATATTTTAGTATTAGATAGCATGCGGTTTTTTCTAAACGAAACTAGAATGATATCATGATCTTCAAAACATTTTGTGAATTTAAAGATTAATGTCAATTAAATTGACATAGAGTTCATGATAAAAGGGTTCCATTTTGAACTAATTTCAGCTGTTAAATTTGTTGAGCACAATACTTGTTTTAAATACTTAGCCACAGTCAATTTGCTGGAAACTTTCGTTTTCATTTTATAATTGATCATAAATGCAGAAAAGTTTTGCAGGACCACTGCATCATCATAATTTATACAACACTTATTTCGTCACACTTATATCTACCATAATTAGAGGTATTTTTAACCATTTATTATATCTTGGTCATCTTGATCAAGGGCTGAAAATGCCCCTGCAGTACCATAAAAGTGCACATACCAAAGGCTTTCTCCATAATAATTATGTATAATTTTATATATTTTTGCAGCACGAGAGGGCTGAATTAATAATTTAAATTATTTAATCTTTTTTCTAAATTGCTTGAGAGCTGTACAGGTCTGGATCTATTGGATTTATCTTCAAATATGTAAGTATTTATTTTTGTTACTCCTAATTCTTAGTGGCAACATCTCTGAATGGCAAGCAAACTTTACTAACCATGACACAGAGATTATGGTCTATGAAACTTTGATTTGTGTTATAAGATGCTCAAATTTTTGGCACATAAATTTTTGGCATGATAGCTCTGTGATTCAAAAGTTGGGGTTCTCTAGATCACTCAAGCCCTGTATTTAGGTTTTCTGTTACTCTTTAATTGTTTTATTTTTTGGCTTTCTATAAAATTAAAAAAAAATTACTTCTATATTTCTCAATGGAATGCAGTGAGATTGTGCTTTTATTGAGTTTCTTGTACTATCTCATATTCTATTGCAGCCTAATGCCGAAATCGAAGATAATATAACTCCACTGTTGTCAACTGTTGCTGCTGGTTCATTTTTTTAATGATCGAGTACTAAAATGTTGTTTAATGATTGGCCTTTCTATTTTTATGATTCTTTTACTTGCCCTTCTGGATTAGTTATGCACTAGTGCAGTGGCACTTCATTGTTTCTCTTGATTATGATTTTTTTTTCTTCTTTTTGATTATGATGTTTGCTTCTTAATGTATGGTGTTCAACTTGGTGATCATGTCTCTATTAAAGGTGAAAATGACTGCTTGCTTTCATTTTAGGTGTTCTTTTGGTGAATTCACCATTTTTATTTTTTTTGGTATTATATCTTTTCATTGTGCATAATTTTGTTGTTGATTATTCACAATCTGAGCCTCAATTCTAAATTTATTAGTTTTGGCTAATTGGATGAGGATGGTCACCCCATATTTAGAACTATTGCCTCTAACAAGTTAAATTTGTTTAGGAAAATGACTTATTTTCAATTTTCATCATACCGTGAAGAGTTCACTGGTGCTTAAAGGCATGTTTTAGCTTTGTCTGGTGAAGGAAATACAATTATTTTGTTCTTAGCTTAATTTCTGCAAATATTAAAAAAAATAATCTGGTTGAAGTTACAATGATGATTATCTATTGCGATTCAATGTTCATATCGCTGCTTGAGAAGTATGCAATTTTAATTTGAGCTTGGACTATCAAATGCAGGATCTAGTGGTTAGACCACTTTATGAGTTAATGTGTATTTAAAAGACTGTTTTTGTTGATTGTTATTGCGGTGCAGGCAATTTATGCTGCAATAAAAAGCACTGCAAAACCTATATTTGCAGAGTATATTGGGAAGTATATGATAGAAGCTATTGAATTTCAACATTTAACTCTTGGAACTCTTCCTCCAACAATTCATGGTGAGGGTTTGAATCAGGTGATATAGATTGCAGAATAATTTGCATGACTGGAAGGGTTATATGCTTATTATTTCCTTGAAATTGCATGTTTTGAACACATCTCTGTTTTTTTCTCATTGAAACTGGTCTTGGTTCTACAAATTGAAGCAAAAAGTCGATTGAGATTATGAACACATCTGTTAAGAGTATTTAAAAGAGATTAAAGGAATGCATTGTGGTATTAGATTCATTTACATGGTAAAGAAATATTCGTAGTTTCCTCTCATTTTTCCTTCTATTATGTTGTGTAATATAGAAATAAAATGCTTTTTCTTATCGTGATCCTAAAATATAAATTGATAGTTAGTTAAAATAGGCCGTTTGTTCTACAAATTAATACTTTTTTTCTTTGTTGGTTTTTATGCTAATATATTTTCATTGCAAAGATCATAACCTTCTCTTTCCAACATAGAAGTAGCAGAAAAAAATCTTTGGACCTCAACGAAAAGGTCATATTCCTAGATTCGGGGGTAGTGTAACTGCAACACAATTGAAAGCGCCTAGTTCATCGAAAGAGACATTGTCATCTAAGCTAAAGAAAGTTGAAGAAGAAAATCTAGAATTGAAAAGAAAAATCAAAGCTTATGATAGTAAATTCACACGACTTGAAGCTGTAATTTTTGATAAACAATCTAATATGCATCCTGCATCACCATATCTTCAAGTGAATCCCAAACAAAGTGAAGCATTTAATAGGTAATTAAATATGTTGTTAATATATTATTAAACTTATTATTATTTTTTACTTTCTTAGTCATTTGATCTACTGCCATTATAAATGAATATTAATTATAAATTTATGTTTACAGGTTTTTCGATAAATGGACAACGAAGATTTGATGCTCATTATTCATTTTTTTTTTGAAAATTCTAGCTAGGTAGATGTTGGTATAGCAATGAGTTATTTTTCTAAACAAATTTATATGTGACAAATAGAATGTTAAACAATTTGGAAATATTGATATACTTTATAATTGGTTTTTGCAATTTATGAAAAGAGTATTATTATATTTTTGGATATCTATGTATGTGTCGGAGTGTGAATGGGGTGTACGTGAAATATTTAAATAAAATTGTTTATATTAATTATCGGATGTACATTTAGCGATGAAAAATCCGGTCGCCATTTGTAATTATTAACGACAGAATTTCCTTTCATTAAAAGATATAAACAATCTGCGAAGGAAACGTTTGGTCGTTATAAAATAATTTTTACGACCAGATTTTCCTTCGTTGAAAGTGATAAACAATTAACAAAGGGAGAAAACGACCGTTAAAAGGTCTTTTTTAACTATCGAATTTTCCTTCGTTAAAAGTAGAACACAATTAGCAAAGAGAAATTCAGTCGCTAAAAATTTATATTTAACGTCTGAATTTGTTCCGGTCGTTAATAATTTTAACGACCGGATATCAATCTGGTCGTCTATACTATTAACGACGAGACTTTTAATGACTGGATTTTTTCGGTCGTTATAGTGTTTTAACGACTGGATTTTAACTTTTAACGACCGAATTTTCCTTCGTTAAATAGCATATTTCTTGTAGTGTGTAGAAAGAGACAGTAAATAGTCAATTAGGAAAGCTCAGGCGGCCATAGTAAGGTAGAGATCTCAGATCTGGGAAAACGATGGAAGATGAAAGTGAGAAATTAGGTTTTTTGCTTTTATAGTAAAGTTTTTTGGGTCGGTTTTGGAGTGAATTTAACCCGGCCCGAAATATCAAAAATCCCCAGACCCAAATCGACAAACCCGATCAACCTCACCCAAATATATCAGGTCGGTTCGGGTTTTTCGGGTCTGTCAGATCGGTTCGGGTTTTGCATACCCCTATTTGAAAGAGACTATATATATATATAGAGAGAGAGATAGATAGATAGGTGGGTGGACATCACTTTTAGATACACCCTATTTCACCTTACACTATTCCATATACTCATTTAAATTAAATCTTCGATTAATTACTTTAAACTTGCTTTCTTTTACTAATAATGTACATTCTTATTTTGATTATAAATTAACCTTGGGAAAGTTTCAATTTAGTCCTCCCTTTTACTTTTTCTTCAATAAAAAGTCCATAGTGTATATATTGGGGAGTTACAATATGAATATAAATACATGTGCAAAGTGTTTGAGATAGAATACACAACAACAGCTAGACAAAGTTATGCTTATCAGATTACAAGTGATTATGCTTATTAGAATACAATTGATAACAGAGGTTTGAATTGCTCTCAGGACTATCCTTACCTCTTACAATAAGAAGTAAAACATAATTATCAGTTGTTGGTAAACTATAAAGTAAAATAAATAAATAATTCCACCGTGAAAAGTTAATCGGATGACTGGGAAAGCCCGATGAGAAGGGGAGGACATTTGTCTTACTCCACATAGGGAAACTCAATTGGGAAAGGATAGTTTTCTCCCTTGTTCATTAAGTTGGTCAATGATACGTGATAAGAGTTTAATTAATTCACATGCAAATTCTGAAAATCTTAAGTTGACTGTGATATGCAACTTCCCAAAAAAAAAAAAGTAATACGTCATAAGAGTTTAATTAATTCACATCCAAATTCTGAAAATCTTAAATTTGACTGTGATATGCAACTTCCAAAAAAAAAAAAGAAAAACCTTAGTGGGTCAACTCGGCTTTCGCTGTGCGTCGTGGATAATATAATGTTAATTTACATGCAAGAGTTAATCAATATTACTAAGCTAAAACTTAATACATTGTGTACGAATTAACATAAATTAGAGTTTTTGTAATATCAAAGGAGCACCATGCTCGGGGCGAAGAGTAATGAAAGAGACAGGAGCATGAGAGTAGGATGGAGAAAGTTGAAAAGTGAAGTGCTGTAGGATCAATGCCAAAGCCATCTTTGCTTCAATTAAGGCAAAGCTTTGGCCAATGCAAATTCTAGGACCCAATCCGAAAGGAAAATAACAACCTTGAATGTTGTTTGTTGCCTTCGAAACTCCTCCAGAAAATCTCTCTGGATTGAATTCCAATGCATCTTCTCCCCATAATTCTGGATTCTGATGTATGAAAATCGTAGGCACAGTGACTAGCACTCCTGCTGGTAATACCAAATTCCCAATCCTTATTTCTTCATTAACACTTCGCCCAAGAACAACCACTGCCGGGTAAAGCCTTAGAACTTCATACAGTATCATACTTACCTGTGTTGAAAAATCATAAAAACACATGAGCTTGTTAATTAATTATTATTATTATTATGCAATTACATCTTTTGGGGACGAAACTTCCAACCATTTGAACTAGAGTGATTCCGTTATAGTTAGTACTTATGTAACGTTAACATGATAAGTGCAAGTGAGTTATAAAGATTGAAAGTTTAATTGTTGATATATTCTTTGCAAAAAAAATAGATAAGCCTAAATAATTTTCTTTGCGAACATATAACTAATTTCTATAATTATTGAACATAAATAAAAAAGGAAAAAAAAAGTTCACACTTACAACTTTAAGACGGTTCAATCCTTCAAAATCTGGCTTTTGTTGACCAAAAACTTGGAAAACCTCTTGTCTAGCATTAGTTTGCCAAATTGGGTACTTGCTTAACAAAATCATAGCCCAAACAAGCAAAACAGAAGTAGTCTCTTGGCCAGCAAAGTAAAAAAGCCTACACTCATCCATCACTTCTTCAATACTTAATCCCATATTCTTATTATTTCTTCCAATTTCTCTTAAATTAGATTCAATGAGTAACCCTAATAAGTCCTCCTTCATGCCTTCTCCTGTTTCCATTTTGGTCTCACGCTGCTTGATTATCTTTTCAAGTGAAGCTTTTATTTCTCTATCTATTTGTTTCATCCTTCTATTGCTCTTGGTTGGCAAGAACCTGCACATCATCAAATGTATTGCAAGTGGATAAGCCATATAAAACCGGTTGATTTCACAGTTGGTCATTGAATTGTGACCAAATAATACTGAAAACACAAAAATTTTGTAATAGTAAAATACCTAAACTTTTACTTATTTTTTTTAAAAGTAACTTTCGTCTAAAAAATGAAAAGTAAATGCTAAAACTCAGATTTTTTTATTTTGAAAATAGGGTTAATTTTTTAAAAATTAGAGATATAGGGCTACAGTAAATTTAATTAGGAAATAGGGGTGCTGAAAACCAACGCAATCCGGTGTCATTATCTGACCGGGTGGGATCCATCGCTTTGACTGTTTCGAGAGATGAAAACCAGCCAAAACATATGCCATTATTTGACTTGGTGGGCCCCTTGAGAAGGTGGAAACCGGCAAAAATAAGCACCATTATTTGACACTGTGAACCCCTTAGACTGATGGAAATCGGCACTCTTAGTTGCTGGCATCTGACACAAGTTCTCGCATAATCCGAAATATAAAAGTGAGGTGTATATATATTTTTCTTGTCTGGGTCAGAGAAAAATTTTTTTGTTGTGGCTAGACCATAATATAAAATATATATGATAGCATCCATGTGCATCCAATATTCATAAAGAATAAAGGATACGTTTGGTATGACGTAAAAGAATATAATGTAATGACTAACGTAATGAATTAAAGGATGTAATGTAATTTTAATTGTATTACTATATTTGATAACATTAGTAATGTAATGTAATAACAAATATATTTCTATATTTGGTTGTATTATATACATGTTTTGAAATATAATTGTATTTATAATTATTAATTAATTTTTTATATAATTATCTTTTTTTTAATTATTTTATATATTTATTATATTATAAATATATAAAAATCTAAACTTAATAAAACATAATGTTAAAAAATTATATTAAAAATGCAAACTCATAAAAATATAATTTTCAACTCTAATATTCAAAGTAAAGTTTACATATTAATAATAACTAAAAAATAGCAAATAAATTGTTTAATAATACTCAAATATCTCCATTAAGTAAACTTTTTATCCAAATTTCTTTCTTATCATCAGGTATAGTGAAAAATATATCATTATTTCACAATTACAATTGTTTAATTATATTTTCTAAATTTTTCAATGGCCCAAACTCACAAAATTCAAGACCAAATATGACTAGAGATTATGGGCTCTTAATTAACAATTGAAGCCCAAAACCTAACTACACTCAAACCCATATAACCACTCATTGACCCACTTTCACAAAAACCCTAAAGAGCCTCTCTTTCTCTTCTTATACCTCATTTCGCCACTGAACTAGAGAGAGAGCGCATCAACAATGGTGTCAGGTTTAGGAATCTGTGCAAAGAGAGTGGTGGTGGATGCAAGACACCACATGCTCGGCAGGCTCGCATCTATCTTAGCCAAGGAGCTTTTGAATGGCCAAAAAAGTTGTGGTTGTGAGGTGCAAGGAGATTTGCATTTTTTGTGGATTGGTTAGGCAGAAGATGAAGTACATGAGGTTCTTGCGTAAGCGCATGAACACTAAGCCTTTTCATGGTCCCATCCACTTTTGTGCTCCTTCCAAGATCCTCTGGCACACTATTCGCTGGTGAGATTTCTTATTGTTTCTTGTACTCAATTTGTTTTATTTATTATAGTTTTTCCATTAATGAGTAAAAACCCATGTTTGATTTACGATAATATTTTTGAAGTTCGCAGGCAGAGGACAGCGTCTACAGGGATGGCGGCAGCAGTGAAGGGAGAAGATGACGTTTGGGTTTAATCTTGAAAGAGAGAGTGAGAGAGGGTTGTAATCAGAAAAACATGGCGCTTATTTTCACTAGCTTCCAGCTTCGCAAGGGACCCATTAGGTCAGATAATGGCATATGTTTCTGCTAGTTTCCATCTCCTGAAGTTGTCAAAGCGATGGGCTCCACCAGTTAGATAACGACATCAGATTGTGCCGGTTTCCATAACTCCTATTTCATAATTAAGTTTACTGTAGCCTTATATTTCTAATTTTTTTTAAATTAACCCCATTTTCCAAAAAATCAGTTAAAACTCCACCTTAATACTATATTGTTAATTGCCATATCCCTCAAATTGAAATGTAGCACTTTAAGTAATATCTATATAAATGTGTGTGTGTGAATTTGAGGGACATGGCAACTAACAGGATGCTGATGCGGGTTGTTACATGTCAAATTATGTTCTACATGTATTGTTAGAGTGGAGTTTCGGGCATTTACTTTTTGTTTTTTTAGTGAAAATTATTATTGTTGAAAATACATATAAATTCAGGTATTTTACAATTATAAAAATTTTTATGACTTTATTGTTAATTGGTAATAAATCCAGTAACTATTTGTAAAATTATAAACATATAGTTAATTTCTATGATAAATATAATTTATCAATGAAGTTTGGAAAATATATATACTTGCCTCCAACCAGGTAGATAAACTGATCGAAAGGTTTGAATAATGAGTTGGGATAGTTCTCTGAGGAGATCAAATATTATTTTTCCTTCTTCATAATTGCTCCCAAATGCTCCTCTAGAAATCACATCACATGCCAAGTTTTGAAGATGAGTCCAGACATCTAACTCCAATGTTGATTCCTTTGTGGACATCAAATTCTTCCAATTCTCAATCATCAAATTACAACTTTCATAAAATAGAGGCAATATAATCTGTAAGAATAAATAAAAAAAATAATTAACATTTACAAAATTAAATGATTTTCGTAAATAAATAATTGATTTTTTTCTCTAATTAAGTCCAGTTTACCTTCAACTTCTCTTGATGGAATGCTGGATTTATAATCTTTCTATGCTTAGCCCACTTGTGGCCCTCAAGGCTTGCAAGTCCTGGTGCTAACAACTTGGTCAATGGATTCATTTTTACTTTTTGGAACTCATTCATCTTCATAAATACATCTTTTATTTGTTCTGGCTCCATGATGTGCACACTTGGTATTGGTCCCATCCACATGAAAGAATTCTTCCCTAAAATTGACCAACAAATAAAATTTGGAAAACAAATAAAAAAATATTTGTTCTAGAAATCAAAGCAAATTAAATGTATATAATGATGTAAATATAGATTTTCAACAAGTGTCAATAGGATGCAACGGTGCACAAGTCAACTAATTGAAAGGTATATAACTCATGTTGTATTTATATATTACACATCGAATCGTTTCCTTTTTTAACATAATGAATAAATATTTTTTTATATTTAATAAATAGGTTAAAAAATAAAGTATTATTCAATGCATACATCTTTGGATCATATAATTTTATACTTATTAATAATTAAATAGTTTAAATACATGCACGCAAGCATATTACTTAATAAAACTGATAAAAAAAAAAAAGTAAAAGGAAAATTGAGGTACCATAAGTGTGGACGAGTAGGCGGAGAAAAGGAGCAACACGCAGAGAAATATCATGAGAGAAATGATTGAAAGGAGAAGATTGGGCTTGCTTGAGTAGGGCAAAGTTCTCCTTCAGGTCTCCAACAAAAAGTCTATAAGGTTTCCCAGAGAGGCCTTGTTTTCTCAAATACTTTTCAAGCTTCTTTGGCCTTAACCATAACCAATTGATCAATTTCCATGCCAATATTGCTACTATTATCACCAATCCAATCCACACTCCTATTGAATTGCCTGATGCTTCCATTCTTAACATCACTAATTTTGACAGATGAGAACAAGTTTTTCTGCTTGGTATGAATTCCATATAAGCTTGATGATATGGATTCCATACTAGACAAGACAGTTTTTGTTTGGTGGTGATGTTGGGTTTGTGTGGCAATCAATCATGAGTTTTCTATCATGACACGTTTGGTGCGAGCCAGGTAGGAGAGATGCAAAATTTCCTTCGGATTTCTCCATTTTTAAATATCATGCAATATAAATTTTAATGCATATATTTATGTATTTAATGGTCTCATCATTTCATAAAAGGACAAAGTCCAAATTTATCTCTCCATTTCTTAAAACAGTTAATATTTGTCCTTTTTTTTTTGGTTGCAAAAATAATTACGCTGTCAGAACAATGGCTCGTTTGTATCCCCAAATAAACTTCCATCTATCATCCTTTTTTTTTGTCCACATGTCCATATTCAGTCTAAATTTGCCTTATCTTAAAAAAATAAAAATAAAAACAAAAACCCATATTTGCCCCTTAATATTTTTACTCCTATTTACAAATAAAAATTCACTTTCTTTTTTTTTCATATGAATTAAAAAATTTATTTATTGTTCTAAATTTTTGTTAATCTGCTATTTTTAAGAAGAAACAATTATTTTATTAGTTGTATTTGAAAATTAAAATAATATTTATTATATATAAAATATATTTAAAAATCATATTTAACTATAACATTTTTTTTTAGAGAAATGAACTTTTATTTCTGAAGGGAAAGAGTAATAAAACCGGTCCATATATACACCTTTTTAAAGGGTTGCAGATATTGGAAGCACAACTTTATTAAGTTTGCAATTATATAAATATATTAACAGATTACAAATGTTTTGCCATAATACATCCAAACATTTGCGTGTGGCGTCAAACTCTACAAGAACTACGGCCACGTTTCCATCTAAATTACCTCAAGAATGAAATGCAATTTCTATTCAACACCGCATAAGTGCTTGGTTGATAATAAGAAGAAACTAAATAACATGAAAAGAACTGTCTTGTGTAATCAATCATACATGAAGCCACGAAACATTTGAAAATTTTTATTTCTATACAGATGATAATAAAGAAGTAACATGTTTATCTCCTTTTCTAACATAAATTTATGATCAACACAAATTTGATATACGTAATCCTGAATATTTCAAACCTCTATATTTGATCAATTTACGTCAATATTTTCTCTCTATATTCACCGCGAGAGATGTGAAAACTCACCTGTAAAGAAAAGGATGACTTATCATTACATTTTCTACTCTGATCCATTAGCAAATCCTCACAAGTATCTGGATTTCCATATAATTACTCCTCTGGCCGAAACAAGGTATAAGTTGAACTGGTCTCTGTCTTTGTAACCTGCCCCAGAATAGGTTAGGTTTCTGACATGTAAGAAGAAAATTGAATTGAAGAGGTTTATGCCTCTACTATGGCAGATTGCAGCTAAAGCTGATTGCTTTTCCTCAACATCCCATGATTGGTGATACTAACATGCACATGGCTAAGATGTAACAAAGGCAAGTCATTCACAATGAAGTTAAAGTTACTATAACAAGCACACCTTGATTCATCGTCAAATTTCTCAATAAAAACTTGCATTGTTGCATCCCCACCCACCCCTACATATTGTGAAACTAAAGCATCATTTTCTGTCAAGCTTAAAAGCAAACTAGCTCCACATGACTTTTGTTTGTCGTCTTCTACACAAGTAAATATAAAAATTCAATATCTCATCATTGAAATTTCATCAACATTGTGCTAGTTTATTTTTGACTTGCATATAACATAGGCTTTCTAGTTTTCAGTGTACAAGAAGAAAAACTATCATAACTTCCAATTTTGTAGACAGTCTTCTTTACCAAAAGATATTATACAGATTTTACATTGTTTCTCCCATCAACATTTATTGTAAATCATAGGCATTATTTTTTGCTTAACCATACATATCAAATTTTAGATATTTTGGTTTATTTTGTCTTTGGAGTCAAGCTTCCCTTCTTATATGCCCCTTCATAATAGTGAAATGATAGACAAATATCTTTCATTGACTAAAGCAATCAACTCCTTGTGGCCCAGTCTGATAAATCCTAATTTCTCTAGAAAGATGATTCAGAAAATTTTTGAGCAATTCCATAGGCTTCTGCAACCCCAAAATCTATTCTTTAAATGGAAGGAACCCTTGATTAAGGCTTATGTTATTTAAGACACGTGCACATAAACACACGACGAAAGTAAAAGCAACAAAGGGATAAAGCAGGAAAAGCAAAGACATTTTGAAAGTAAATATACCTCAGAATTGCGAGAAAGTCCAGCAGGGAGCACAGGAACAAGAGATGTCCAAAGAATAGGGTCTACTAAGGGGTCGATGCTGCTGTAGTTGGTCAGAAGGGGAGCAGACAAGAAAGGAGTCAATTGGTAGACATTTCTCTGAACAGAAAATCCCCCAGTCATTCCTAATGCAGTTCCTAATCTCTCGTTACTGTCATCATGACTTGTAGATTTCTCAACTGCTTTCCCATGGTCTATCTTTTTGGTATTTGTATTTTTGTTTTCATTATCATCGTTTTCAGTACTATTTTCTTGTTTTCTTGACACCTTCTCTAGCAAGCTTTTGTAAGCAGCTGATCGAGACAAAACGCTCAAGGCAGATATTTTGGAGCCTTTATGCTTTTTTAAATGAACAGGCATTCCCAAGCGGGGCATTTGGTATGGCTCAGTAGGTTGAATTGCCCATTCTGTTGTTTTAAGTTCACCACCAATATCTTCTGCACAACCATGTCTGGTTTCTTCTGACAACTTTGAAATAGATTCTGTCTGACGAGTTTTACTGGACCCCCACCATTTGATGTAACTTGTAAGATCAATCTTCCTCTCGAAACAAAGACTCCCATCATATTCGCTTTCTGTTGCGGGATCATCGGCTGCACTTATAATAAAGTATCACCATTAAATAAATGGCACTAGTTTCTGAAAAACATAGGTAGGAAAAATAAAACATGCATAGTAGCCTTCAATTGCCAACTTTTTGGAAAAATAAAATATGCCTGCTTTAAGATGATTTGGCAAAATTCTCCAACACAACTCGGTCAGTTGCTGGTCAAAGAGATTCCCTCAAGATAGAACTTTAGAACTTACCGTAATTTATGCTACTGAAATATTCTGATCCAGGCATACGACCAAATGACGAGTCCCATCTGCTTTTTGAAAACCAGAAAATAAAAGGAGATACAGGACAAGAAGAAATATCGGTCAAAATTAATTCACAGAAAATTATATTTCCTATCAGTTATTGTGTGATGACAGCCATATTGGCTGAGCAAAGCTCCAAAGCAAGAATTAACAAAAAGCACCACAAACAATTGCCCCCAAACAGGAGGATTTCATATAACTTAATCAAAAATCTTTTATTTTCAGATGAGTATACCCCAGATCATGAACTAGGATTTCTTCATTTGCAGGCAACTTGTCATAACAGTTAAATAAGCATCTCAAAATGGTTTCTCAAAGCTTTGAACACAACCTTCTGGAAAAAGCAACCCCAAACATTCAAGACCAAAAGTGGTTAGCAACACTCATTGAATAAGTTTCTTTGGCTTGAGTTGGGTTAAAGCAGTAAATGTATTGACACCATGGTCTAATGAGAGCAACAGTTTTCAGGAACATTTGGAACATTTCATTTTTGCAGAAGAGCTGTTTTCTTTTTCAAGTAGCATTCGTTTCAGTACATTCTCTTTGTACTTCCCTAAACACTATTTTTTAAAATTTTAATTTTTTTCAACTATATTTTTTAATTTAATAAAATAAAAGTTAATTAAATTAAATGATTGTACAAGAAGTTATTATAGCACCCAGGTGAATTCAACACTAAAATGCACCAAATTGTCCTCCCAAGAACTAGACACTCATTAAAACTAAGTGACGTACCATCTAATCACTCAGAATCTGAACGAGTTGCATTGCAGAAGAAGCGTACCTGGAAAGACCACGGTATTTAGAGATTCCCCTTGAAAAGCCACTACTCTTCCTGTATAAAACAACTATTATTAAAATCAGCACAGTCACAGCTTAGAGTAAAGCTTCAAGCTAGATTTGCCTACCTCCGAAGAGATGCTAAATACTGCTCTCTGGACATATTCTGCATTTCTTCAAGATCTCTGGTATAATCAGTTACCTGCACCACACAATTATCATTCTTCGCCTAACAATATAATGTGAACCGATAAAAAAAAAAAAAAGATTCAAGCTAAAAGAGAGCAGCATTCTCTAAAAATCTTGGGTTTGTAATTAGAAAATTTATTTTCTACTATGCATACAACTAAACAAGAAAATACATTTGTTGCATTTTAATCCCTCATCCCGGGGGGGGGGGGGGGGGGGGGGGGGGGGGGGGGGGGAAATGAAGGGAAATCAAGAAGGAGAATATCACACACATCATTTCTGCAGGTAATAACAAAAAAAATATAAAAAAAATAGACGGATGAGCTTTTGTTGACAAACTGAATAGGTCAAACTCAATATCTCACCGGAAAATTAATGAGTGTTCCAGGGCCCCAGTACTTTAAGGCAGCAAGATCATATGCTCTAGCTGCAGCCTCCTCCTCATCGTATGCCCCTGCAAGCAGAAAATTCTCAATATATGCAACAAGTACGGAACTCGAACAGGCATAAGCATATCCAAAAAAATACATTAATTCCATCAAGCTCGCAACTTACCCAAGTATACTGGCATTATGAATAGCAGCAGTTATTCCGAGCCGAGTGCAGAGTAAAATGAAAATCGCTATCAGTCAACAGGTTACATAAGCAAAGAAAATTAAAGACTCAGAAACAGAGAAATAGAGATTGACGGAGACCTTGCTTTCCCTTCTTATTCTGATTCTGGTTCCACGTACTTTTATCCCAAAGGTGAGCTTCATACCGACCAGTCCATCTATGTCTGAAATTCCATGGACAACAAAATAAAAACCAAAACCATTAATCAATAATGCGAGTTCCTACATTGTAATGCTCGAATCAAAACATTACTTTCTTAGCATCAACCTGTAATGAAAATTAGTATTAAAACTAAACAAATCCTGATTCAATTGAACTAAAAAGTTCAAAAATTTTTGGGCCCCTAACAAAACAAGAAAATTTATGGGCATGTATGCATACCTGGTGACTCCACGGTAAATGAGGCTGCGTTTACCAGCAGTGCAAGGAGGCATCTTACTGATGCGTTCTTTAGCTGTGCAGCCTCTCTCCTTCTTTGGTTTCTTTAATCCTCTGTAAAGTAATAGCTGATCATTTGCTACCACTGCTTCCGAACTCTCTCCACCTCCTCCTCCGCCGGCGCCGCCAAGTTCCGGTTTCAGCACAGGATCAGAAGAAGAGGATGCCATGGCGGAAACACAAACTAAGAGAGAAGAAGAAGATGATGATGATGAAGGGAGAGTAGAAAATTACAGTTAAATCAAATGATTTTGATTGAATTTCAATTTTCAACCATGGAGCAGTTTGTTTCCGGGCCAGGGGGGAAGGAGGGTGGGTGTAGGATTGAAATGACGAAAATATCCTCAATGGGTTTTGTAATGACGATGTGGCCGTGTGGGGTCGTTAAGGGTGAAAAGGCATTACAACGGCTAGGATGGGGTCATGGGTAGTTATGTAAATTGATTATGTTTGAAAGATTTGTTATGTTGTCAGAGTGCTGGCATATGGAGACCAATGCCACTTGTCTGGTGTTGGTCCGTTAGGAAGTGGATTTTGTCCAGGTGAGATTATAATACGATGTCGTTACAAGCGTTATTACCTTCTACTGTAAGGCCCACACAGTCCACATGTGCCAAAGGAGTAAAACCAAGTTTAATATTTGATTATCATCACCTTTGGTCCCACGTACCATAATGTTTCACCATCATGGTTATTAAAACCGGACCGGGAGGTCGAACCGGTTTAACCGCGAACCGTTGGCTGGTCCGGTTGGTTCAATGGATGAAAACCGGATTGGATAAAAACCGAAAAATACTGTTTCAAACCGCTAAAAAACCGGTTGAACCGGGATAAAACCGGAAAACCCGGTTTGATTTTAGAAAAACCAATTTTTTGTCCAAAATATTTATACAATATTATTTTTTCTGGGAAAAAATAAAATAAAATTATAAATACAAAATAATTAAAATTCAAACAATTTAATGAATTTTTTATAAATAAAATAAAATTTTATAATTTATATTTGAAGAATTTCTTTAAAAATTTACAATTTTTTACTATATTTATCTTAAATTTTTATTATAAATGTTGAATGACTTGAAAATATAGTCCTATTATTAATGTTTGATGATAAATATATTTTTTTAAACTATTTTTAATTTTTTTATATAGTGATATTTTCATAATATTTATATAAAAACTAAAAAAATAATATATTTTTTAAAAAATGAAAAAAACCCAGTTGAACCCCAAAGAACCGATCGAATCACGAACCCTTAAACTCTTCGGTTCGTTATCCGGTCCGATTTTAATAACATTGTTCACTATAATATTGCGTTTTGTCAATCCCACATAAGAATTAGGAAGAGATCGTTTCAAAGTGACAGGTATGGTTTTTTGTTTAATCACATTTCTTGCCCTATGAATTGCAAATTCTACCTCGAGTTTAATTGTTCAATTCATATCACTGTTTAAATTGTTCAATTGCTACATCACATAAAATTTAACATTAAATAGACGAAAGGACAATTATATTGAATTTCAGGACTTTTTGTATTATGTTAAAGTTTAGAGACCATATTTTTAAAGACTTGATAAACTGTGGAGACAAGTGCAAAAATTTTTAACTAATCGATTTACCATTAGTGCGCTAATTGATAAGCACAGCCCCGCACACACCGTCCAACCAAATTGACTGTTTTGATATCCGATGATGCACATAATGCAATCATACACCAGATTAACACCCATAAAAGTTATCCTTTTTTCGTTTTTTTTTTCAAAAAAAAAAACCAAACCCAAGTTATTCCTTTTTTCAAAAGCAAAAGCAAAATTAGTACTACAAAGAAAACAAAAATCGCTTCTCACGCAGCAGATTTCATTAATAATGTGCAGCTGACCAGATAAACCTAATTTCAAGTGAAGGGATTCCAGATATTGAATCTGTGATTGAATAGCGCCAATTTACATCATATATTATAAACAAACAAGCTATCCAACCTAAATTCATCATTAGCCTGTAAAAATATTGTTCCCATCTTTTTAATTAAATCAAGAATTATTCCACTCGTGTTACTACTTGTCCAACAATCAGTCATTCCTTCATATATTTTCTCTTGACCAAATACCCAAAATCATGCAAATAACGACAAAATAAAATAAAAAAAGTTTCAGAGTTCGTTCACCGAACAAGGGGTCGAAATGTGCAGCCTATTTCTGCAAACATGGCACTATATTTGCACCGGCACAAGCCTCTCACACTATTCCCCCTTTTCATCTGCTAAGTCAATGCCACCGCATTGTAAAATGATATTTGCTTTCTTAAATGTTGCTAGTTATGTAACTGTTTCTCTTCAATCATTTTCTAATCTTTTGCGATCTTAAATTGCCCCATTCAATTCTGTAAAATAGTCACTTGCATCTGCAGATTCTAGTATTTGCCCAAGCACAATCTGCATACCCTGCCAGTCATATAATCGAACAATCCATCAGATGCTATTTGTGATATCACAAAATAATTACAAAATGCAAATAATATCTACCAGCAGCGTCCGGGAAGCTCACTGCATATCAGAATGGACTCCAGCCCTATTTTCAGCCGAAAAATCTACAGCAGTTACTGATTCTGGCAGCTTTGGTACACTTGAAGCCTAAACTTCCACATATCTCAGATGAGACATCTTGCCATCATCTGGTTATGGATGACAAGGCATTAATAATTCTTGAAGGTCATAACCTATATGATGGTGTTTCATTGGATGCTGAAACTAGAAATGCAAGAATGTCACACTTTGGCAGTAGAAACTTGATTCCCACATTTTCTTCTCAATGATTCTGCAGGGGTCACGACCAGAAAAAGCTTCAAAACATTTCCAAAATTAATCGATCAAAAAAGCACATGTCATTACAGGAATATAAATACAAAAATGCTTACATGAAAATACAAGATGAATGTTATGAAGCATCAAAGCAGAGAGGATTTATGTCTTACCCTGAGGTTTATGGCTCAATTTTACCCTTAACATATTCTTTATTGAGACAATTTTAGATACGACTTCCCAAGAGACATATAAGCACAAACAGTAAAATTTGTTGACTCTTGCTTTCTCCTGGTCATAGTTTCCATTTCCTCTCTTCTTCCCACAACCGCCCTCTTTTTTCCTATCTCACCATGGTGAACAATAGTGACAACTTGAAAACATTATTTCCCTAGTTTTCCTTCCTTCTTCCTTGTTCCCAATTACAATTTCTATGTCCTCTCAAACAAGATTTCTTTCCAGCGACACCAGCATAGAGTATGGATAATAATTGGGTTTTTGGCCAGCACCATCTTATTAAAAGGGAAAAAAAAAAAAAGAAGAAGAAGAAGAAGAACAAGCAGTCTAAATGACGAGACTGATAGCGGCTGTATCAGTTTCACAAGGTGGTTTGATAATCACTGTTGTTGCAACTATTTTCTTGAACAGATTAAGATCGGAGAGAACATAGAGAACAAACTCAAAATCAATTAACGATGAATTTGAAAGAGGATCAGGTCCGAGGAAATTATCTTGTACAGATCTTGTTTCAGCTGCTGGAAGCTTCTCTTATGAGAATGAGGTGAGCCAAGGAGGATGCAGTGCTGTTCATGAGGGGCATCTTAAACATGTAGGTAAGGCTATAGCAGTGAAAAATATCTCAAGGCATTTAAAACAGGAAGAACAAGCCTTTATGGATGCGTTAAGGTAATTGGTCAGTTAAGATGTCAAAATCTCGTAGAACTCCAGGGTTGCCGCTATGTGGAGGTGATTTTCTTCTAGTTCATGAGTTTACGTAAAATGGTAGCCTTTCCTATTACCTTGGCTGCCAGATACAGAGTTGCTAATGGATTGGCATCTGCTTTGCTCTAACTTCATGAAGGATGGGAAAAATGTGTTCTTCACCATCAACATACTTTTCATATCCATGGAATCCTCACTTCCAAATCAGGAATCCCATTGTCATGGTTTTCGGCAGATTCAAGGGATCCCAAGGTGAAGCTCAAGGAGGTTCAGGCAATGGTGATTTTGAAAAGGAACCACTGCTGGCTGTGGAGTGGAAAAAGAATTAGTCCACCTCAGCCATGAGAAAAGTTTTATTTTTGTTTTCATTACATCAATGACCAGGCAAGCTACTCAATGGTGAATTCAGCACCGCTCCAGAAAAAGATTAATTTTGTGACATTTCTAATGACGTGTCTAAACCTGACTCAAAATAAAATGCCAGGGGCAAATATGATAAATCGCAAAGAGTTCAGGGGTACTTTTGCCCCTTATCCATAAAAATTTAATATGATTCCCACACAAGAAAAAGAAGCATCCACATACCAACTCTCTCTTTTATTTTAGCAGCAAATTCAGCTCTTATACTTCTCTGCAAATAGGAGGATATATCATTATACATTCCATTTGAAGGTTGGACTCCGGCATCCTCCATCCATTCCAATATCTGCATTATAAATTTCTCAAGATTTTAAAAGAAATTAGATAACACTTAAACCAGTACGTCAGATAATCTTTTATCGCCAAAAGCATTTCCATGAAAATAAGGAGAAATTGTAAGGTGCTAACTTGCATGTTTACTACAGCTGCAACATAAATAAGCAATTTAATATAACATCTGACCAACTAATGCAAACTGATTAGAATCAAACCATTACATTTGCTTATTATTAGTAAATCACGAACTGAATACTTCAAGAAATGTGCTGTTTTCTCTTCACGCTATATAGCACATTTAATTTCATTAGAGTGCATGCATAAAACTCCACGAAAGGCTATCGACTTTTCTGTAGTTACAATTCCATAATTGTTCTATGTTGTTCCCTAGCACTCTTAATGAAGTGTAGAACAGCATATTATTAATCAACAAAAAAACAAAATTTGAAGAGCAGCTCGAGACCAAAATTAAGAAATTGAGAAATATATGCTATCCATGCTTTTATCTATTACGAAAGGATAGGGTGGGGGGGAGGGGAGGGGAGGGAAGAGAGAGAACTAAAGAAAGAAATGGAATCGATACTGTAAAAAGAAACAAAAATTTGAAACTAAATCACCTCAATATATTTTCTCCAATTCCCAACAGCCAAAAGATTCTTCAACAAAATTGAATAAGTATTGAAGTTGATTTCAGCACCTGATGTTGTCATCTTGTAAAATAACTGCATTCATGAAAAAGCGACAGTGCAAGATTTTGCCAAAGAAGTATCAAGGTTAAAAGAACAAATTACTATTTATCATGTACAGTAAATTTAGCTACCCAGCAGGGCATCTTTAGATCATTTGTGTTTCAATGTCAAAAATCAATTGAAATTAATTTAACCTGTTGGAAAGTTCCCAAAGTTATCAACCAAACTGGCCCAGAATTTTATGAGAAATAATAGGATAATATCTCTAAATCTGTGAAAAAAAATTAAAATAAGTTGGGGAGATAGATTAGCAGTTGGTTATTCTTTACATTCGATTTTACATTTTTGTTAATTTGAAGTAGATGAACTCTGATTCATCTTCCATTTCTACGAGTAATTTGATGCAGTTTATAAAATACTGTATACTCAAAGGGAAATCAAGGACAAGTTTTACTGTTTGAAGACCAAGGATATTGACAAGTTCAGGTATATACTGATGCAGATTGGGTCTGGAGTATTAACTGATAGAAGAACCATTGTTTACATTCTGGGGTTTCATGACAAAACAAAGAATGTTGAGGTCAACAAGCATTTGATAAAAGAGTAGTTGGATTATTTACTCTAGTACAAAACAAGTAGCAGGTATTACTTAGAGAAGGAAATATCAAATAATCAATTTGAAAACTTGGCCACCAAACTGGATATGGAAGAGATTTTCATACCAGCTTCATGGGGAGTGTGGGAAATTTTTCAAAATTATCCGGTCAGCTCTCACTTAGTTTTAGGAGAAATTTATGTAAAAGTGTGCATAATTTTATATGATATCTGAAGAGATAGTTTATCAGTTAGTTATTCTTTCCTTTTATCACATCTTTATAGTTTGCAGTCCACGAGGCATTTAATTGTAAGCTTTGTCAGTTTGAATTACATACAATAATACAATCCTGAGCCTTCTCAACTGCTACTAAAGTCTACTTGGCCCAGATGCTATGTTTCAACAAACTGCAACAGAATAGTTAATTGGAAAATATCAAAGTACCTTCATCATAGCCTCAATCTTTCCACTTTTTCCAAGAAGATGAAGAAGCTGATTCAGAAGCCCAATAGAAAGTACAGAAAAAGAAGGCTCCATCAATTCCATCAGGTTAACTATTGTCTTCCAATCTCGCAATCTGCAACCACAGTTTTAAAATTAGTTATACAGCAGACTAAGCATAGTTATGATTAAATAAAAGGAGAACAAATCTATGATACTCAAAAACACACATCTAAGCTGTTCCAAAAAATTTGCCTGCAATACATTATATATTACTTTCTGTAAACTGCAAAGTAAATATAATAGGATGTGGAACCTCTGAATGAAAATATCAATGCATGATAATGCTTTTCTTAAGCTTGATTACCTTCTTTTTCATGTAAATAATTATGCTATACTATTAACAGGGAGGTTCGTGTTGTGATCAGAGGAACAGCAGTTAAAAATATTAGGCAGGATGAAAAAAAGAAAAAAGGTAACACTAGGAACATGCGTACTGATTAACAGCATGATTTAGTTCCATTCATTACACAGACCAATGATGCAAATAAGTAGATGAGCACACATCAAATCATGAAATGAACAAAACTATCTAAAGACCAAATAACATGCCAACAAAAGACAGCTACAAGCCTAAATTGCATAATTCTACTTTTATAAAAAGATAAACAAGCATAACAACTTACAGGCTACAGGCTGAAACTATTTCAAAGAAAATAGCATCACTACAGGGGATTTCCTTCTCCTTCATAATGTCTGCCAGAACAAGAACCTGTGATGGCTTGCCACTTTTATTTAATGCTCTCATCAGTGCTGAAAATGCAATTGTATCTGGTTGGATATCATATTCTTCCATTTCTTGGAGTAGGCCACAGGCTCTGTCCCAGTATTCTGGAATCATACAAAAACACAAAGGGATAACTTTCAGAAATAAGACCCTAGAGTAGTAAGCATGCAGGAGAGATTGAGAGAAAAGATGCCTACAATTCAAAGGAGATGATCTGATATGGTCATCACTATGTGATACAGAATTACTACATTCTGTGAATGCAATATAATTAACATTGCCAAGCAGAACTAATGTAGATCATCAAAGAATAAAATTTCATAATCATTTCAATTAAAATTATGAGTCCGTAGTTAACATGATGGTAATTTAATTTAGTCAGTTGACAAGAAAAATGATAAATAAAATGCACATGCATGCACACAACAGTAAATTCACAAACTCGCCTGCAGCATTATAAGCATGCAGCATTGTGGTATATGTAATTACATCAGGACGACAACCAGCCTTCTTCATCAAATTGAAAATGGATTCTGCTCCTTTAATTTGACCCTAAAATACATTATGAAATATATAGACATAAGAAATGAATTTTCAGTCAAGTTATAAGTAGACATAAAATAAACAGTTTTCAGCACAATTATACATTTTTCAAGATATGACAAGACATCATATCTTGCTAAGCACTTGCCTGCTTACTGTAGGCACAGATCACAGATGAGTAAACCTCCTTGGTTAAAGTAATTTTCAGATCCATCATATCTGCAAAATACTCAAGTGCCTCACAATATTTTGACATCTTGCAGCAACCACTTATCAATACTGTGTAAGTAACAGAATCAGGTGTTACTTTCTTCTTCCTCATGAATTTGTACAAAGCTGCAGCCTTTTCATATTCCCCCACATTAATATAGCTTCCAATAGCTGAATTATAAGCAATTGTGTTTAGTTTGATGCCTCGCATTTTAGCAGCAGAAAGCACAGCATCAATATTCACCTTTTGACCACAGCGACCACAGGCTGCCAAAAGTGTACATAAGGAGACAACATTTGGATGAATGCCATCTAGCTCCATTTCACGCAAAACTTCCACTGCTTCAGCTAACAAACCATTAGATCCATAAGCATCAATTAGTGCATTGAAGCTAACGACATTTGGTTTCAACTTGTTTCTCTTCATCATGTTGAATACTTCCCTTGCCCTTTTAGGCTGTTTTGATCTCCCATATGAGCTCAGCAAAGAAGTATAAGACACAATGTCCGGACGAAATCCATTTGCTTTAATTTCATTGAAAACTGACATTGCCTCCTTGATCATTCCGTGAGAAGCATATGCTCCTAACAGTGCATTATAAGAAACAATATTGGGTTTCACACCTTCTGCAAGCATAATATTGAACACAGCCTTACAATTTTCAATCTGTCCACTCACAGAGTACAAATTGATTATGCTTGTAAATGTTACAACATCTGGCTGGCATTCTGCTCTCTTTTCTTGCATGGAATTGAAAATATCAATGGCTTTCTCATATTGCCCAAGCTTTACAAGGCAATATATCACAATATTAAGGGTTGTTGTATCTGGATGTATATTAGTTCCTTTCATTAGTTCAAAATAAGACAAAGCCTTTGAATACTGACCACCAGTCTTATATGCAGATAACACAATATTATGAGTCACAAGATCAGGACCAACTCCATTTTCAGTCATTTTCTTACAGATTTTTAGGGCTTCTCTCCAATTTCCACTAGACCCACAAGCATTGATCAAGTTATTATATGTTGACCGACTGGGGGGGATCTGCAAGAATAGGATTAATAAGGTCACCTGTATATATTTCTCATATGATATTGAGTGCATGAGAAGTTTAAAAAGTAGTTAAAACACACACATTGCCTCCATCAGTAGAACATTTCCATAAATTCCATGTAATCGACGAGTCTCACCATCATATTCATAAGCATCATTCAAATTCCTTATCTCAAAAAGCTATTATAGAAAAAGAAATACTATCAAAAAAGCTTAATAAAAATCATCCAATTACACCAATGGCTACAATAAACAAATCTTATGCTAAATATTTTATCCTATTCCAAAGATTTCTCTGCATATGCCATTTAACATGAAAAGCAAAGAAGGATGCACACATCAAGTCAGATCACAAAGATTGATTAGAGAAGAAATCAAATACACACAGCTTCACGCAGCATGTCATCCATTATGTTCATAGCCCAACGCCATTGACCTGCTCTTCCATGTGCATTGATAAGAGCATTGTAAGTTTCAGCATCTGGTTTGCACCTGACAATGACAATGATAATATGGAATCGTGAAGCCAACAAATAGAAGTCTTCAAAGATGAAAAAATGATGAGTCTGTTCGCTTACATAAAACTATTTCAGTTTTTCAAAAAAAATTTTCACATAAAATAGAAAATAAAGATTATGTTTATTTTAGTTAATTTTCTAAAATAGTAAATAAAAAATAAATTTTTATTTTTCTAAATCAAATAATAAATTGAAAAACTAATAAAAAAATATTTTCTAAATTTTTTTCATAATCTTAATACATATACACATATATACGTACACATGTACATACATATAGATATGTATGTATGTAAGTTATATATATATATATATATATATATATATGCACATAAATATATATACACATACATATGTACGTACATATGTATGTATGTATGTACATATACATATACATATGTATTTATGCACATATATATACATATGCACATACACACACATATATACATATACATGCATATATGTGTATTTATATGTATATATATGTGTTTGTATGTGCATACGTGCATACATATGTATATGTATGTGTATGTGTATGTACATACATACACATTCACATATGTATATATGTAATACATACACAGATATATGTATGTATTTAATAATAAATAAATATATTTTTTAAATTTTTTATAGAAAATAAATATTTTAATTTTTTAAGAAAATAGAAAATTGAATTTCTGTAAGCAAACGCACCCTATATATCTTCCACAATAACATAGGATGTTTTCTGTTTTCTTTAGTTGAAAAATTCATAAAATGACCTCTCATAAGTTGAATATTTTAAACCACTGGGCTTGCAAAGGTCACCATTTTTGTTTCTCAATATTTTTAGAACCTTGTTTCACTTAATATGAAACCAAGGTACAATGATGCCGATGCAGGAAACATAACTGTGACAACGTCAAGCTTCTAAAAGCAACAATGGTTGAATTAGGTAAATATTTCCAATTTAACATTTATATCCCCAGCATCAAACTCGCACAAGAAATTAAATTCCAAATAAATAGTTGCATCCATTGCGTAAACCTGTTACTATATCAAGCCAGCAAAAGGTAACAGAAAATTAATCAGCAAACCTCCATTCTTGCATCTCGAAGAACAAACCACGAGCCTGATCAGTGCGATTATGCCTAGCATGAAGCCTGATCATCATATTATAAATATCATTGCGAGCAATGTAATTCTTTTGATTTTTTATCCAACTGAACACTAGATTGCTATGCTCCAGTGAGCCTCTCTGCGTTATCGCCTACAAACCCCTCAAAAGATAATCAGATTTTATCTAAATTCAAAATGTTACTCAATTTCAATGAACCCAACTGAAATTCCAATACCTAAAAAGCTTATTATACCTTAATTAGAGGAGGGAAATTCTTTCTGGAGAAACGGCCAATCCAGTGGTTGAGGAGGCCCTCAATGTTGTCGTATCGAGGATTGAGCTCGAGAATTTTGTCGATGACATGGGAAATAGTCCAGTCGTTCTGGAACCTGTCACCTTCGACACGCAAACGGTAACGTTTTTGGAGGTCAGATTTTCTGAGTCCAGCGATTTCAGTGGAGACCTGGTGCTGCCCAGTGTCGTAATCCACAAACCCCAACTTTTTCTCCTCGAATGCGGTGTCGTTTTTAAACTTCTTGCATATGATTTTCGGGTTTGAGCGACTTGGCGACGGGTTTAGTAGAAGTGAGTGGTGACCGAGGTACTGTAGTGCCGCCATTTTTTGTGCAGACCGAGAGTCCTCAGCTGGACTCGATAAACCTCTAATTTTTTTTTTTTTTAGTTGGGCTAAATTAATTTGAACAGCTCAAATATATAAGCGAAAAATAAAGTATATATTTATTTCTCCTTGACCAAGATACCCAGAAGACTTAGCCATGCATTTGGATTGAGTAGGGCTGTTAATTAGCCATGCATTCATCCTCCATAGTGAATGGGAGGTGGAGGTCACTCATGTCTATCGTGAAACCAATGGTGCCGCTGATCATTTGGCTAATTGGAGCTTCAATCAAGAGGAGCAGTTTGTTTGGCATTCACAGCCACCTGAAGGCCTTAGAAGTAGGGGTATGCAGAACCGAATTGAAATCGAAAATCAAATCGAATTGATTTTATTCTATTTGGTTCGATTATTTCGATTTTCGATTCGTTTGATTTTAAATCGAAATAAAAAATCAATTTAATCGATTTAATTTTTAAAATTAAAAAATCAAAAGAATCGAACCGATCAAAATTTTTAAAACTCATCATTTTCCTTATACATACATATATTCATATTTCAGTCAAAACTCACCCTTACCTTTTTACTTAGTCAAAACTCCCCTCACCCTTTTCCTTTTACGGTCAAAACTCACCCTCGCCCTTTTGCTTTTCTATATATATATTATGTTTAACAGTAAATGCAGCCACTCCCCCTTTCTTTTCTTCTCTTCTTCTTTTATTTGTTGCTCCATTTTTTTTCTCTCTCATTCAATCACAATAAATTTGCAAAACTAAAGCCACTCAAATAAATCTACAAAATTAAAGCCTCCCAATACCCATTAAATTCCTCCCTTCATGAAAGTATAAAATGGATAACATCAAGCCATCAACACTCCAATAAAAAAGCCATTAAATTGAAAATACATATGGTCCAAGGCTTAGAGACCAAACCACCAATATCCACATCAAATTTATCTTCCTTGACTCCATATTTTTTGTCAATCTATTTTTTTTTAATGAAATCCAAAACTTTCTTTTTAAGAAAAAAATTAAAAAAGAAAAAAATTGAATAGATGGAAAATGCTAGATGAAAAACATACTCTTCCAAGAATCGATTCACAATCTTCATACTCCGATCCATCACTTCTCTCTCCCAAATTTCTAACCATTTTTTCTTCTTCTTTCTGTTCTTCTTTTTGTTATTTTTGCTGTTATCTCTTGTGCTCACCCTTATCGCTCCCTTAAAAGCTTCTGTCGCATCCATTCTTTGCAGCTTCCACCCTCCATTTTTGGAAGTAAGATCTAAGAAAAGAGAGATCTGAAATCTAGAAAGAAGAAAAAGCGTAGATCTTGAGATGGAAGAAGAAGAAGAAGAAGAGAGAGGAGTAGTGTAGGAAAATATCAAGATTGTTTTAATAGGTAAAAAGCCCAATAAACAAAGAAGTCTGACCTAGAATCGGATAGACCGAACCAACCAAAATTAATTCGATCTATTTGGTTTTGGTTCTAAATAATTCAATTTTGGTTCGGTTTTTTTTATTATGAAATTCAATTCTCGATTTATTCGGTTCGGTCCAAAATAAAACCGAACCAACCATTTGCACAGCCCTACTTAGAAGCATTCTTACATAGGATTTAATAGGAATTTCATTCCCTAGATTGGTTAGGATGTCAGAGTCTGTTGTTCTATTTTTGGTTTTGTTTTTTCTTCTTCGTATAAAAAAAAATTAGCCATGCATTCATATGGATGGAGTATGGCTCTTGTTTTTGGCCTTCTCAACTTTTATTGTTTTTGCATAAATTATGTGCGTTTTAAAATCCCACACTTACTGCTAGTTATTATAAAGGTCATTATAGATTGGATAAAATTATTCACCTCTAGAGCTTTTATTGGTTGAAATAAAAATACCATATGCACAACAATTGAACCAAAATATCACATTCTCTTTTTTCCCCATCTTAACATAAACCATTATATTTTCATCATTCCTTAAAATTTTAGAAATTGATACTAATATAACAATGCCCTACTCTCTAAATCTCCATGGTTAAACCTCCTGCATTATCATTTGATGAAAATCATAATTTAGTTATTGAGTTATTTGGCATGGATGAAAAAAATATTTCTTAAATTGGAATAGTGATTTAGAGTGGAAAGATTGCTCATCAGAGAGCAAAAATGAAAGTTACAATTAATTTGAGTACTCAATTGAGCAAGGTTCTAATTTAGGGATTTTTTTTCAAATGTAAATAATTGGTTTAAATTTTATAAAAAGCATTTCAAGCCGAAAGGGTTTAGTGTTTATAAGAAATCGGTGGCAAAGTGTTAATGAGAGTATCACAAATAGCAAACCCTTAGTTGTGACAAAGGATGAAAATCCCAAGCTTAGCACACTTCTAAAAAGATTAATTTCCCCACAAAGGTTAATGTTATTTTAAGGGATAATGGAATGTGGAAGGTTTCATCAATTGTTTTGACACACAATTACAAATTATTGCCTGATATGTTAAGGTTGAAGAGTGGTGCCACAGGTTATCAAGAATAAAATCAAGAGGAGGCTTGAGATGTAAGATTTTACTGGAATGAGGCAATTCAATATGAAGTTGGCGGCCCAAATAAGATGAGTTGTTTAATAAACGATTGTCACAAATACATTGATCATAGAAGGAAGTTACTAAATGGTGAAGATGATGTAAAGTCCCTGAAAAATTTGTTTGCTATAGTTTAAGTCAATGATCTAAATTTTTTCTACTAAATTGGCTGGGATGAAGAATTCAAGTTAGCTAATGTCTTGTGAGTGCATCCTATGTAATGCCCCTCATTATATCCTAGGAGAATTTTCACTAATTAATAATTGGGGTCTATATTGAATTAAGTGTAAATGCATAGAGATAGACCTAATTGAAAAGTGAAAGGGTTAGTTTTGGGGCATAATTAGAAATAAAGGAAAGATGAGGACCAAAGAGCAATTTTTCCATGTAATGACATTTGGGCCAATAGAAAAAAGAGTGAGAGGGAGATATTTAGAGAGGTGGTTGGCCAAGGTAAGTGGTCTTCTTCTTCATTTTCATCCTCTCTCAAATCCTAAATTCTCTCTCTAAAACTCTCTCTCTAGAATCTCTTGGATTTTTGGCAAGTAAAAGGAAGATTTAGTTGGTTTTGATTATAAGGTACCCTTGTATTTTCTTTATTTATGTGTTGTTCATTGAACAAAGTGATAGATGTTCATAATAGTGTTCTTATTTCTTAGAAGGAGAAGCTAGCAAAAAGAAAGGAAAGGAAGCTATCCAAGAGTGAAGGAAAGATTTGGAGCTTCAAAAAGGTATGAAAACTTGCATGATTATGGGTGTGTATGCTTGATGTCTTGACATGAGAGATATCTTTACTGTTGCTATTCTATGTTTTATGTGTTGATTTTAGGCTTGGAAGTGGTTTAGAGATGAAAGATGCAAGTTTTGTTGAAAGATGTAAAAATTTGTTTTAAGAATCAATGGACCAATTCGTACTCTTTTAGCCATAACTTGAGTTATAGTTACTCAAATGGAGAAATTCTAGTTGGTATATAAACTAAACACATATATCTTGATTTTGTTAAAAGAGACCGAAGACTGATTTTCACTGCATGATAGTGAAAATTTGTGTTGCAATTTAGTTATGGTTATTACCCCATTTCTGGGAATAGCTTGTGGTTTTCTTCATATATCTTAAGATTTACAGGTCGAATTGAAATGATTTTTAATGTTTTAGAAACTAAAAACATAGGGCTAAAACTTTGTAGAAGACAATTTTGTCAGAAAAAGTCTTTTGGTATGCCTAAATTGATGTACAAGTTAAATTTCTTAATTAGCCTATAAGATTTTGTGAGCAATGAGAATTGAATATTTGGGCCGTCGTTGTTTGTCATGAGCATGACTGTTGTCGTGAGCACGATAATAATGAACATTCATTTAGGTAGTTGCCTGCTGTCATGATCGCGACTATTATTGCGAGCGCAACTATTATCGCGAGCGCGACAACAAGCGTTTGTCTCCTATATCTGCCTATATGTTTTTCCTTTTTCCACTATAGCAAGCTACCCCCATGTGTTGTGTCTATATCCGAACATAATAGATCTTAAAATTCGAGTATATAGGAATGATAAACATAAATATATATGAAATTGTATTAAAATTAGTTTATAAACATGCATAGTTTACATTATTTACCATGAATAATGTTTATATATATACACACACTTGCATTATCGAAATAATATGTTAATAGTTAAGTTATACTGTTTTGACTATAAAGGATATTTACATTACAATCTTTCTATATGATAACTTGAGCACAAAAAATGACACGGAAATATATGAAATAAATAATGCCTGGATTTGAAGTTGGTTGTGGATAGATAGGCATGCCTATAGGGTTACAGTCGCAGCTGCTATAGTCTGACCCGTATAGGTCCACAGTATATCTCTAAATGAGACCACAGTTGTTACCCCGGTTGGGTCCACAGATTTAATACCTTCGAGTATCTATATGTTTGATACCTTCGGGTATCCACAAAACCTGTTATCCACACCCACAAGAATTTGAGCAAGCAATTTATACAATGAATAACATACATACATAGTTTGCAATCTTTAATTATTATGATTAAATGATACAGTTATTGTTCCCAATAATGTACTTAATATTATGTCTTAATGGAATGAATACATTTTATTTTGTATTATTGTTGCATGCTTGGTGATAACCATTGTGAGTGGTTATCAACATGTTAATTTGTTTCCCACAAAACTTTATAGCTTAGCATGGGTGTTTATCCGTGTAGGTTTGCAGGTTAGACCCTTTCTTCAGGGACAAAGGCAACAACTTCAGAAGCTATCATCATTTTAGAAAGAATCATTTTAATGTATGAGATTCATTTTGGTACCTTTTGTGATGTATTTTGTATTATAGCTTTAACACCCTTAATAAACTTAACACTGTTCCCGTACACCGCAGGCCGTAAATTTTTTTTTCTAACTTTTTTTTTTAACTTCACAGCCTATACTTAGTTATCTTAAATCCCAAAATGCCGATGACCTAGAACTGTCCAATTTACTATGCATTTAATAAAATTTTGGTAATATAACGGCTATAAATTGCTCTAACCCTGAAAAGCAAACAACATCCATAGCCTCTCAGAGGCATAATAGTCACATATATATTATCAAATCAAGTATTTATATATCCAAACCATTCATTTAGATTTATCACGTACATTCCATTTTACCAACTAAGTCTCATATTCATTACCAGGTAATGACATATTACAGTCCAAAATATTAATTCCAAAGTTTATTTACATCATACAAACCATAAGTATTATGTCCATATATATACATGCCACAAAAATTCAAAGCTCTACTTTAATCAAAGAAGTCCTTCAGGGAATATTCTTGCTCCTGCTCCTACGTACCTGCACACATTCACAACTACGCACTGAGCATTGACATGCCCAGTGGTGACTAATAATCTAAATATTTTCTATACTTAACTTAAAATAGTGCAATTATTCAAAAATTCTCCATGTTAATTTGTCAAGCAAATTCAAATAACATTTTCCCTTTTAATTAACATTTTTAAATTGCTAATACACTTTTATTCTTCAAATGCTTATTTCTTATCAAATTGCACATTTAGTTCAATCTTTTACTTTTTATCAATTTGGTCCCTCTTTCTTATTAATTTACAAATTTAGTTTTTTATGCTTCTTTTTAACATCTAAACTATTAATTAAGATACTTAACCTTAATTTTACACTTAGTTAAACATTTTTATGCAAAATTTCATTTTAGTCCTTGTTGGCTATAAAACTTCATTTTAGTACATTTTAACAATTAATTGACTGTCTTATCCTTAATTAGGCAATTCTCAATTAATTTACTTAACTTTTATTCTTTTGGAAAAAATTACAATTTTTCCCCTAAACTTTCTTTTTCTTTCAAATTAGTCCTTTTCCACTTTTAATTAATATTTTTCATTTCTTTTTCACATTTTCTCATTCTATTTTCATTATGCCCCTAGTTCTGACCCGGCAGAAAACTCCAAACCGGATACACGGGATGTGGACCCCACGAGGCGACAATAGAGATAGAGAAATGACCCTTAGAGGGCCAATTCTCACAGAGTAGAAAACAGAGACAGAAAAGTCATGGTGATCAAAGATCTAATCCATAGCATAGCAAGTCGTCATGACTTGCACCGCGGTACAGAGGTGTCCCTATGGCTAGCCAATTATATCCTAAACTAGTTTTTACTGCTTGGTTATTTCTAAGGGCATTACTGTATATACTTTTACTTATACATATTACACTATTTATTTCAAAAATACCTTAATATTGCATATAAATTTCTTAAAATTTTATATGTACATTTTTCACATATCTCATCACAATCACTTCACTTTATTGAATTATTTTTCAATAATTCAATATTTTTCATTATACATAATTAACTTTTTACTTCTCATTTATTCATATAACAAGAATAAATTCTCTATCAATGTATTTATACCTCATTTCACATCTAATACCCATATATACATAATTTATGCATTAAACCCTTATAAATTCCAATTTTCATTATTTACATAACTTACTAACTAGCTTTAAAAATTTCCATTAAATTCCATAAATCATATAAAAATTCATGGAAGCTAAATATGACATTTATAATTAATTTAGGCTACTAATTACTATTTTCATGCAAAAATCACTATTTTTGCCTTAGTGTAATTTTCGGCCATCACTTAAATATGACCCTAAAAATTTTATTTCTTCATTCTAACCATTCACATAGCATCAAATATGTTCCAATTTCATTTTTCCTAACTTAATTTCAATATTTAAGCAATTTAGCAATTTTTTTTCCTAATTACATAAAGATAATTAATTCAAATAAATAGGAAATACTTAGATTTATTAGTCACATATCAAAATATCTTGATCAAGAGTACCTAATACAACCAGCCCTTTAAGCCTTAGTTTTCTTCATTTTATTGATCTCAAATGCCAAATCCTAGCTCAAAATCATAAACTACACCTCAAAATCTATGGGAAAATACTAAAGAAATAATTTAAATTCATAAATTTCTTAACTTCCAACTTACCATAATTTCTTTAACCACTTGATTTCTAACCCTCCCTTACTCAAGCCACTTGATTGAGGCTACTATGGTAAATTAGAGAGGTGAAACTTTAATTGTTATGTTGGAAATTATGAGAAATTTGAAGTGAGAGAAGAAGAAATCAAAGAGAGGAAAATGAGAGTATAGGTTCAGCCAACTAAGGAGGAGGAGAGGTAGCCAGCTAAATCTGAAAATTTCTCCAAATTTTCTCTCTTTATATACCTCTCAATTGGACCTAAATATGGGCTTAGTTTATGGGCTTAGCCCAATTATAAATTTAAACCCATTTTAGTCTATTTAAGGTCCAAACCAAATTCTCTATCTTTATCACTTTAAATTACTTCAAAAATAATTTCATAAATTTTATCACATCAAAAATAGCTAGTACACAAATTTTTGGCTCAATCGGAGTCCGTTATCGGTCTGATTCAAACTTATTGGTCCGATTCAATAACTGCTAGTGTCACCGAAAAATTCCATTCTCATCACTAAAATATTCTACACAAAAATTCATGTAGGCATACAAAATCTGGTAATTTTTAGAGTTCGTTTACTATTTTTAATTATTTACGCAAAATCAAGTCACCTTCCTTACTAGAAAATTTGACTCGCTACCTTTTTTTGTATTTTTGACATTTGGAGGCCTATTTGACCTCAATTTCACTTCAAATTTCAATTCCGGACTCTCCATGACCAGTACTTTTCGATGGTCCAATAAAATATTTCTGACTTTTGGGTGTCCTTTCGAGCCCGAAAGCACTATTCATCATCAAAAAGTACTGTTCGTGGCTGACCCGATGTTGAAGCCATTATAAGAGCCATGTGATTATTAAGTTTTGTAATTAAAAACTCACTAGTATTTCTATGTAACAAACTTAATTTTATATGACTTGTAAAGTATTTATATATGTATATATATCTATATGTATCATTAATAGATGACTCACAGGGTTAATAGATTGTAATTAGTGTCAGTAATCAGGATTATCTAGTATAGTCATTACATTTCTGGTATCAGAGCGCCTTGGTTTAGGTGATTCTGACCGATAGGAATTTAAAGGTCCTTAGGCATAGACTTTTTGTTGATGTTGGCTTATTATTGTTGTCCCTGTGTTTCTTTGATATAGTTAGATATGGAAGGACATCGTGAAGTGGTAGTTGAATCAGCCGAAGGCAATCTACCTAGTCAATCGAATCCTTCTCAGCCTAAATCTTCTGCATCTACTAGAGGTGGTGTAGCTGTTGTTGAGCCGGGGGAAGTATTGTTAAAAATTTCCCATGATATGGCTCAAATTCTACAAAGGATGACTGCACCAAAAGCCCCTCTTTCTAAGATAAGAAAACATGGTGCAGAAGAGTTCCTAGGCACTACTCGGGAGGAATCTGAGAAAGCAGAGTTGTGGCTTGAAAGGTTAGAATGGGTATTTACAGAAGTTCAATGCCCATCCAATCAGAGGGTGACTTGTGCTGTGTCCTTGCTTCAGGTAGCAACTTATGATTGGCGAAAATTAGTTCAGAAACAACCTCAGCTACCTGATTCCCTCTCCTGGGAATTCTTTGTGGCAGAATTTAAAAAGAGGTATGTGACTGAAGCCTACAAAGATGAGAGGTTGAAGCAGTTCTTGAATCTTAAATAGAAGGATATGTCAGTGGCTGAATATGAAGCAGAATTCAGTCGCTTGAGCAAATATACACCAAAAACCATGCTGACTAGAACTTTCAAGTGTCACCAGTTGAAGATGGGTTGAATGATCGAATTCAAGAACATTTGATAGGACCTACCTCTTTACACCCAGTGGATTATCATCAGCTGGTTTAAGCAGTTATCCGGGTGGAGAAAGAAGAGAATGCCAAAAGAGAAAGAGAACAAAGAAGAAGAAATTTCTCTCGGGGTGGTTTTTCATCGGGAAAAAGATCGAGAATGACTCTAGGAGATCAAACAGTTGAGTCTGGTAATCACCTTGCATCTAAAGGTAGACAACAAGGAACTTTTTCTTTAGATGGATCTAGTAGAGGCACTACATCAGGACAGGGCAGAGGTCAAGCTCCAGAATGTACCTACTATTTTAGGCGGCAATGGGGCACTTGCAGAATGCTTATTGGTGTTTGCTTCAGTTGTGGTAACACGGAGCATTTTATGGCAAATTATCCTATAAAGCAAGAGCAAGCTTTCAGTCAACAAAGTAATAGAGGAGCTTCTAATGCACCCTCTTCAGGTAGAGGTCTTGGTAGAGGCAGAGGTGGATCGGGTCAGTTTAAAGCACAGTCCAGGAACGTTTCTGAGATAGTGGATCGACCATTCGCTCCTGCACCTCCTGTTAAAGCTTATGCCATAAAAGCTCGCGAAGATGTTGATGCTCTTGAGGTCATAGCTGGTACATTCTCTCTCTTTGATACTGATGTGCATGTGCTTATAGGCCTAGGATCTACACATTCATATATTTGTAATGAGGAGTTGGGTAGAAATGTATCTGCTATAGATTATCTGAGTTATGATATATGTGTAATCAGTCATTTGGGCCACAATATATGTGTAAATGAAATCTATAGAAATTGCCCTATTATGATTCAAGGGAGAGAGTTTCTAGCTAACTTAATTGTTTTACCTTTCCATGAATTTGATGTAATCCTGGGTATGGATTGGTTATCCAGATACCAAGCTATAGTAAACTGTAAAGCTAAAATAGTAGTAGTTAAGAATGACGGGGAGGAAGAGACATTGATTCAAGGTATTAAGTCTAAACCCTTAACCAATGTTATCTCTGCTATGAAAGTGAAGCGATTCCTTAGAAAAGGATGCGAAGCATTCTTGGCTTTGGTTCTTGACTCTAAAAGGGAGATAGTTAATCTTCAAGATATTCCAGTAATCAATGAGTTTCCTGATATTTTTTTCAAAGAACTTTCGAGTTTGCCACCAGAGAGGGAAGTAGGGTTGCTATAGAAACTCTGCCTGGAACTGCTCCTATTTCCAGAGCACCTTACAGAATGGCACCATCAAAATTGAAGAAGTTAAAGGTTTATTTACAAGAGCTGCTGGATAAAGGCTTCATCAAACCTAGTGTGTCACCTTGGGGCATATCGGTATTATTTGTCAAAAAAAAGGATGGCACTTTGAGGATGTGCATTGACTACTGACAGCTCATTAAAGTAACTGTGAAAAACAAGTACCATTTAGCTCGGATTGAAGATTTATTTGATCAGCTAAAAGATGCTGGGGTATTTTCTAAAATTGACCTGAGGTCGGGATACTATCAACTGTGAGTCAAAGATGTAGATGTTCAGAAGACTACTTTTAGAACTCGATATGGTCATTTCGAATTCTTAATAATGCCTTATGGGTTGACTAACGCACCAGCAGCCTTCATGGATTTGATGAATAGGGTGTTTAGACCCTATTTAGACCAGTGTATGGTAGTGTTTATCGATGACATCTTGGTTTATTATCGCAATGAAGCGAAGTATGCGAAACATCTGAAAATTGTATTACAAACTTTGCAAGAAAAGCAGTTATATGCAAAGCTGAGTAAATGTGAGTTTTGGCTTAAAGAAGTTTCTTTTTTTGGGCACGTGGTGTCTTCAGAAGGCATTAGGGTGGACCCTAAAAAGATTGAAGCTATTGTTAATTGAAGGCCGCCTCGAAATGTGCCGGAAGTCAGGAGTTTCTTGGGTTTGGCTGGCTTTTATAGATGGTTTGTGAAAGGCTTTACAATTATTGCCTCCCTGCTCACTAAGTTACTTAGGAAAGAGACCAAATTTGAATGGACAGATCGTTGTCAAGCAAGTTTTGAGTAGCTAAAGAAGATGTTAACGGAAGCTCCAGTTCTTACTAGGCCAATAGCGGGTAAAGAATATGCTATGTCTAGTGATGCATCGAAAAATGGCTTGGGATGTGTGTTGATGGAAGAGGGTAAAGTAGTGGCTTATGCATCAAGACAGTTAAAGCCTCATGAATAGAACTATCCGACTCATGATTTAGAGCTGGCAGCAATCGTTTTTGCTTTGAAGATATGGCGACATTATCTCTATAGTGACAAATGCAGAATTTACACAGATCATAAAAGTCTCAAATATCTGCTTACCCAATGAGATCTCAATTTAAGGTAGCACAGATGGCTGAAATTGTTCAAAGATTGTGATTGTATAGTTAATTATCATTTAAGAAAGGCTAATGTGGTGGCTGGTGCATTAAGTCGGAAGATGATGGCAACCCTGTTGTTACAAGATTATAAATAGAAGTTTGCAACTGATGGAGCTTTGTTAGCTCAATTACAAGTTCAACCTTATCTAAGACAAGCAGTAATTAATGGACATGCAAGTGATGAAAAGCTACAGCAAATGGCTCAATTAGTGCATGAAGGGGGTCCAGTAGAGTATTCAATTGGGATTGATGGTGGACTCTATTATCAGAACCGTTTATATATGCTAGATGTTAAAGAATTGAAGAGAGCTTTATTGCAAGAAGCCCACAATACTGTATTTACCATGCATCCCGGTGGCAACAAGATGTATAGAGATCTGAAATAGTTCTACTAGTGGCCAGGAATGAAGAGAGATGTAATGGAGTATGTTTCCAAATGCCTGACATGTCAGCAAGTAAAGAAGAACATCAACTCCCCTTCATGCTCTCTCTATCCTCTAGTGTCTGCGGACATATAGACTAAGAAAGGTGTTTCCCATGCACCATGGGTATAAACCCTTTCTTAGAGAGATCCATATTGAACCTCTTCAATACTTTATCTATATATGTACTTTGAGAAATACCTAACAACCTATTGGATCTATCTCTATAGATCCTTATTCCCAGAATATAGGATGCTTCTCCAAGGTCTTTCATGGAGAATTGCTTGGATAACCATATTTTAACAGATTGGAGAAGAGAAAAGTCATTTTCCATGATCAATATGTCATTCACATATAGAACTAGGAAGATAATTGCACTCCCACTGACCCTTTTATATACACAAGGTTCATCTTCATTCTGTGAGAAACCAAACTCTTTGATTGTCTCATTGAATTGTATGTTCTAGCTCCTAGAAGCTTGCTTCAATCCATAAATAGATCTTTAAAGCTTGCATACCTTTTCACCATTTCCTGATGTGAACCCTTCTGGTTATGTCATATACACATCCTTAGTCAGATTTCCATTTAGGAAAGTTATCTTCACATCCATTTGCCAAATCTCATAATCATAATGAGTTGCAATGGCTAAAAGTATTCTTATAGACTTAAGCATCGCTACAGGAGAAAAGGTTTCATCATAGTCAACACCTTCTTTTTAACGATAGCCTTTTGCTACTAAGTGAGCTTTATAGGTAACTATATTACCTTCCATATCGGTCTTCTTTTTAAAGATCCATTTGCACCCTATGGGTTTTATCCCTTCAGGTGGTTGAGTTAAAGTCCATACTTTATTCTCATACATGGAGTCCATTTCAGACTGCATAGCCTTAAGCCATAAATCATGTTCTGAACTGTTTAAAACTTCTTGATAGCTTGTAGGCTCATTGTCCTCTACTACAGTTATGCCTCTATCCGTATCAATGTGAAATCCATATTTCACAGGGATAAAATGCATCCTAGTAGATCTTCTAGGATTTTATGTATAATTAGGTTCAACTATAATCTCATCATTATGAAATTCAGTTTCGGGTTCAATCGGTTGATCTACTTCTATTTGTGGGTCTTAAACTTCACCAAGTTCAATTTTATTTCCACTGTCCTCTTGTAGGAGAAATTCTCTTTCCAAGAAGACATCATGTCTTGAAACAAATACCTTTTGTTCTAAGGGATGATAGAAATAATATCCAAACGTTTCTTTTGGATATCCCACAAATAAATATTTGTCAGACTTAACATCCAGTTTGTCTAACACTGTCCTCTTCACATAAGCAGGACAACCCCATACTTTCATATGAGAAAGTGTGGGTTTCTTGTTATTCCACATCTCATATGGAGTAACATCAACCGATTTACTAGGAACTCTGTTTAACACATAAACAACAGTTTCTAGTGCATATCCCCAAAAGGACTTAGGTAAGTCTACTCGGCTCATCATGGATTGAATCATATCTAATAGTGTTCGATTTCTCCTCTCAGATACACCATTGTGTTGTGGTGTATATGGTGGAGTACATTGAGATAAAATCTCATTATCTCTAAGATAATCTTGAAATTCTTGGCTTAAGTATTCTCCACCTCGATCTGATCTAAATATTTTAATACTCTTGCCAAGTTGTTTCTCTATTTCATTTTTGAATTCTTTGAACTTTTCAAATGCTTCTGATTTATATTTCATTAGATAGATATATCCAAACCTGAAATAATCATCTATGAAAGTAATTAAGTAGGAGTGACCTCCTCTGGCATGTGTAGTCATTGGACCACATATATCTGAATGTATTAAGTCCAAAACCATTTTAGCTCGTTCTCCTTTACCAATAAAGGGAGCTTTTGTCATTTTTCCCAATAAATAAGATTCACATGTATCAAATGATTCATAATCAAATGATCCCAAATCACCTGACTTGTGTAATTTGGTCATGCATTTCTCATTTATATGGCCTAAACGACAATGCTATAAATATGAGGTATTTAGATTATCATGTTTCATTCTCTTGGTATCCACATTATGCACTTCTTTAATTAAATAAAAAATAAATATACCATTCTCAATGATAGCTTTTGCATAAAACATATTTTTCTTAAAAATATAACAATACTTGTCCTTTAAAGAAATGTCATAATCGTTCAATAAACAACTGAAAGAAATAATACTTTTAGATAAAACTGGAACATAATAACAATTATTTAATTCCAGTATTAATCCACTTGGAAGAGGCAAATGGTAAGCCCCCACAACCGTTGTAGAGATGTTTTGTCCAGTAGCTGACTGTAGACATATTTTCGCCTTTCCAACTCTTCTAATGCTTTTAAGCTCCTGTAGATCATTACACAAATGAGATCCACATCCGGTATCTAATACCCAAAATTGTTTTGAAGCAATAGAATAAGTATTAATTTCAATCATATGAATACCTGAAGTAGAAGCATCAGTATGCTTCTTCTCCTTGAGAGAATCTAGATAGGCCTTGCAGTTACGCTTCCAATGACCATCTTTTCCACAATGGAAGCAAGTTCCTTTGGGATTCTCTTTCTTGGCAACCTTCTTCTTGGAGATCCCACCATTCTTTGGCTGTGCCTTGGTTATCTTCTTCTTTTTCTGCTTCTTGCCTTTAGCAGAAGTGACAACCAGAGATTCTCTGAACAAGGCAATTATAGAATCATGCGAGATAACTTCCCTTATTAAATCTGGGATGGTGAATCCTTTGTCAATCACTCAACTATCTTCAAGTAGGTCATGATATACCCAATTTCCTAACTGTGTTCACTCCCAGTTGGAAGTAATCAGTTATGGAGTCAAAGTATACCACTTGCTACTTAAGATAACTTTGGTGATCTCAAGTCTAAGGATACTTGCACAATCGCTATGAAGAGATTCCTCACTGACATAAATTTAATATCCATGTGAGGATTCTCTTTGCAGGTCTCTAATGAACTTGCTCTTCTAACAAGCATCCACATGTTAGCTTTAATTATCTTCCATAATCATAGTTATGAGAACCACTGCTCGAACCATTCAAGAAGCATAACATGTGCTAGTCTGTCCGAATTAAAAAAATCCTGTCTTGTTAATTCTATGACTAGGGATATTTAGATATTAACACATTTGCATGCAATAGACATCTCATATCATAAATACTTTCATGATTGCCTTTACACTGTGTTTATAATATCTAGGACTTCATTTATTAATTTAAGATTTACAAACTCATGTATTTAAACATAGCATTAATAAATGAATGATGCCTTTTATTAAGAATATGAATTCATACATATGAAATACATCCCTTTTACATGGGCTCTAGGGCATACTCTCTAACAAGAATTTCGCTATCGCTCTTTCCTTAATGGTTTTTCTGGCGATGTATTCTAAGTTGAATTCCTATAAAAGAATCAACTATCTCCCAATCTTTTCTAGTAGCGAAGGAGTTTCCTGTAGGTATCTACGGGATTCTATTTAGCTACAGCTTGTATCCTATAAGAATGGAAGTAGTGTCTCAATTTCTTAAATGTCCATATGATTGCTAGACAAATCTTTTTTACCTCAACATATTTTGCCTCATAAGGGAGGAATTTCTTGCTAAGATAGTACACTGCATACTTAATCCCAAAATCATCCTCTCGCGACATCATAGCCCCTACCGAGCTTTCTTTTATTGCTAAATATAAAATCAAAGGTTTTCCTGCGTGAGGTGGCCTCAACGCTGGTCGATGTAATAAGTAATCTCTGATGATGTCAAATGCCTTTTGACAATCCTCATTCCAAACCACGGGTTAATCCTTTCTAAGCAGCTTGAAGATCGATTCACAAATCGAAGTCAACTTGGTGATGAACCTGCTTATGTATTGGATTTTCCCTAAGAATCCTCTAACTTCCTTTTCCATCTGGGGCATAGGCATCTCCCTGATAGCCTTTACTTTATCAAAATCTACCTCTATGCCTCTTTGACTCCTGAAATGACCTAATAACTTACCCGAAATGACCCCAAATATGAACTTTCTGGGATTGAGGCAAATATTGTACTTACTGATCTTCTGAAAGAACATCTCTAGTACTTTAAAGTGACCTTTTCTAGTAACTAACTTGATCATTATGTCATCTATATACACCTCTACTTTGTTATGGATCAAATCGTCTAAAATCTTTGTGGCCATTCTTTGATCGGTAGCTCCCGCATTTTTAAGCCCAAAAGGCATGACACGGTAAGCATATGTCTCCCATTTGGTTATAAAAGCCATTTTAATCCTATCTACTATTTTGTTCAGGATTTGATTATACTCTGAATACCCATTTATGAAACTATACATGGCACAAGTAGCAGCACTATCTACTAGGACATCTATATGAGGTAAAGGAAAGTCATCCTTGAGGCAGGCTTTATTCAGGTCTCTGTAATCTATACAGACTCTTACCTTCTCATTTTTCTTTTCTACAGGGACTACGTTCGCTAACCATATAGGGTATTAGACTTCCACTAAGAACTTGGCCTCTATTTATTTTCTGACTTCTTCTTTAACCTTCTCAACCCATTTTAGCCTAAGTCTTCTGAGCTTCTGTTTAACAGGTTTGTACCTTGGGTATGTCAAGATGGCATCCTCGATGACTTCTCGATCTATTCTTGGCATGTCTTTATAGGTCCTGGTAGAGACTTTTTCATATTTTCTTAATATTCTCTCAAATTTTTCTCTCTCCTCAAGAGTTATATCTGAAGCTAGTAAAATTCTTTTGGGTTTTCTTTAGTCTTGAGATTGAATGAACATGTATTCTTTGAGTTAATGTCAAATATAAATGTTTTATGATCATGATCATACATATTGAGATAAGAAGAAACATCACATAAGTAAGCAAAATTGTTTGTCTTATTAATGTAATCAAAAGAGCAAACATTGTTCTCATCAAATAATTCAGGGACATAAATAACATCAATAAAAGTGTCTTCTTCAATCTTGTCAACATCATGTGCCTCTCTAATCTTAGGTTTTGCTTTGGGTGACTCCTCACTCTGTATCTTCTTCTTGCCTTTCAGCTTAGTAGGAAACGACTTCTCTGTCATAACTTCCTCTGGCGCTTCTTTATCCCAGGCCGAATGGTGTAGTAGAATCTCTTCATCCCAAAAACCTTCAATTGGCTTGATGGTTCCTAGTTCCTGGTCCAACACATCATTAAATAGCTCAAATCCGATACCAACTCACCACTTATCATATGAGGTTCATTTTCCCCATAATAAAAGGCACAGACCTAAAGCTAGTATAAAACTCTCAGAAAGGTGAGGAATTCTGTAGCACCTTTAACCTATTCTTAGCTACAACACTTTAACCTGTACCATTAAACATGATTTTCTATTTATTAAATCATTAACCATACTATATAGAGATCTTATAAGACAACTTAAAACATGGTATCTGAAACTTACCTATTAAAACTTTACTTACATGAGAGTCTCTTAAAACATTGTATCTTTACATATACAAAACATCTATAGTATTACAAAATTTCCAACATAAATAAATCTCTAGGCAAAAAGAACCCCAAAAGAAGACTATATACTTTCCAATCTTCTAAGAATCGTATTAGCCTTCCTATTACAGATATCAACCCTGAGCAAAAAACCTATCCTTACAACCTACATGGATAAAAACTCGTGCTAAGCTATAAAGCTTAGTAGGGAACATAAAATATATAGACAACCTCTTTTAAAAGTCGTCAAAGAGTACATACACAAGACATATTTTTTATCATAGAAATCCAATCATTTGAGATAATAGTATATAACTCATAACCTTTTTAAATTATTTGCAGTCTCAATTTATTCTTGTATTCAATGCCAAGCACTTGAAAAAGTTCCTCTTAGTTATCACTTTCTTAACAATTTTCACATACCTAATTTATAATTCTTGAGTTCCTTTATTTATTTCAAACTCAATTAATCACTTTGTTTTACTTAACTTTTTTAAAGGCATGATAACATCAATCTATGTTCATAAAAGTCATTTGAAAATCATAGACTTTAAGTTAATAAAAATTGAATCCCTGTGTATAAACAAAATATTAATAATCTCCAAGACATATAATCATATATAAATATATCTTATGTACTCAATTCATATATTATCCTTATCATACCATTCTCTTTCATAATTAGATGCCATTCCATTTTACTATTATATTAACATGTTAATTTACTCCTATTTCGTATATGTAATACTTACCCATGCATATAAGATCATAACCTATTAAATAATAACAAGTAAGGAGTCCCATATAATTCTCACATTGTTGTTCAATGTTAAGCAAGAAGCATGTGGTTATAAGGACGCATAATAGCCAATATCATTGTTAAAAAGCTTTACTATACACATATCAATACCTATATCTTGTATCCCTAAGTATAGGAAACACCATGAAATGACATCCAAGATTTCATCACTTTCATAAATAAGAGGCACACACATCATTTAACAACCTTAAGTCAATAACACAAAACTATAGAGAATATACTTTCACCAACATAATTATTGACTAGACATTTTGATACACAAGTTCTTTATGCATCTAGCTTGTTATTCTAATATGTACATGCAATACTATATGCATTAAATTTGCATATAAAGATGCAACCTCTTTTAGTATCATAATTTCCATATGCAACATAGAGATTTTATATAAGATTTATATGAAGATCAATATAAGAACTGTCATACTTCTTTAATCTTTTAATTTACTATGATGCTTTTCTTTTACTATGAATTAGGCCTTTACTGTTTTATAAAAGTGGATAACGGGTTATATGGTGGTACTCGAAGGTACAAAATTGTCTGATTATAACAGTGGCACCCGAAGGTATGAAACTGTCTGATAATATACTTATTGAGATATTTTAATTGTATTTGTATTTATTATTTTATGAATTTATTTTATAAAATTTAAAAAAATTAAATTATTCGAAATATCGAATTGTATTGTACTATATTATTTTATACCGAAAGAACCGTAATGAATTTTTATAAAATTTTACTGAATTATTTCAAATTTTTAAAATAGTTGCAATACTTAATTTTTAAAATATTTAAAATTTTAAAATAATATAGAAATTTATAAATTTTTGAATTGCATCATAGCATGTATACCCCAGTTATAATGGTGGCACCCAAAGGTATAAATAAGATACCCGAAGGTAATAAATGGTAGCCCCCTTAAGGGGATGAAACTGTACGATAGACTGGTTAAGTGAACTCAAACGAGGTCGGCTACAACCTAAATGGGGTTGTTTATGTAACACCCTTATCACTCCGATCTTACTGAACAGTGCGTGCAAACCAATAAATTTTTTTTTATAACTTTTGAGTAATATCAAAATTCAATATTATCAATATATTTAGTATTCGATGACCTATAACTGTCCCAGGTTACTATTTACATGATAAAATTTCGGCAATATAATGGCTGTATATCTAACTAGCCTCCTATAAAACAGATAGATCACAGCCTCTCAGAGGCACAACACTTCTAAAACAATCATTCCATTCTTCAAAGTTCCCATCAATCATCCAACAACTCACCACAAATCATAACCACATGCACACACATATATGTTTACATATCTTTACATAATCATGTATTCATACATAACAGTCTGTTTATATACATGCCAAAACCTACATAAGCTACTTAACAAAATAACTTCTTTCAGTTGTGCATCACTGCTCCTCCAGCTCGGTACCTGCATGCAGCAGAAACTACATGCTGAGCATAAATTATGCCCAGCGGTGACTAACAATCATAATACTTTCTTTTCAATAATATTTACCTTTATTATGATTCGACCAAATAAATTAAATTCTAAAAATAACTACAGTTAAATATATTTTAATTAAATTCAAGTGAAAACAGTTGTTTTCCATACTATTTACTTTTTTCCTCATTTATTACATAACTTTTGGCAAATTTTCCATTTAGTCCTCGAACTCTTACTAAATTCCAAAAATGTCTTTTTTTGTCTTAATATTTACAAATTTGCCATTATAGTCATTTATTTTCATTCTCATTACATAGTTTCTTTCATTATTCATCATTTATGCTTTATTATACTATTTTCGGATAAAATTACATTTTAGTCCTTATAACATGAAAACTTTATCTTTTATCACTGTTAAACCTCTAAAATTACTATTTTGCCCTTGTTAACCATTCTTACTTAATTTTACTTATTAATTACCCACTTTGGCAAAATTACCATTTTGCTGCTGAACTTTCATTTTCTTTCATTTAAGCCCTTTTTCCACTTTAAACTTCATTTTTTTTATTCTTTTCATTTCTTTTAACTTATTATCACTTTCATGCCCCTAGTATAGTATCGATAGAAATTCTCAGACTAGATACTCGGGACGTGGACCCCATGGACCATATACAGACTAAAAAATGATCTCAAATACCACTTTTTTACAGAACAAATATCAGATACAGACAGAAACCATGGAGATAAGTGATCCTACCATAGCTAAGCAAGTCGCCATGACTTGCACCGCGATACAGATGTCCCTATGGCTAGCCAATTATATCCTGAGTTAGGCTTTTACTGCCAGACTATTTTTAAGGGTATAATTTCACAGAAATCACAATCAAATCATTATTTTCTTATCATTTCATTACTTAGTTATACTGGTTTTACTCATTATTTATTTTTTTCAATTCCTTCACATGATTTGTGAATTATTCTACCATAATTCACCGAAATTATTCACTTTCTCATCAAATTGCACATTATTTCACATTAATTCCATAATTCCATTACTTACATAATTGAAAACTTGTCTCTAAAATATTCATTTAATTTTTATAAATTTCATAAAAATTCTTAGGCATGTTATTACATTTCTACTATGATTTTGAAGCATAAAATTATCAAAATTTACAAAATAAACCTTAGTTTTCTTTAGTGATTTATTCGGCCAACAAAGGACCCACACCTTATTTTCATGTCACACTTCATTCAAGCATTTAAACACACTTATTTAAGGTCTTTTAACACTAATATATCATTACTTTCAATTAAACATCATTTTATCACTTTTACCCTAAGTTACATAAAGGTTACATAGCCAAAATCAAAGAAAATATCAAGATTTATTAGTCACTAACCTTTCCTTCTTGCTCTAGGTTGCCTAAGCTTCCTTTTCCTTGCCTTTATCCTTGGAAGCTTGCAAATCACCTTGATTTCCTATGGAGGCCGAAATTTCAACACATAAAAACTCTATTTTCTCGACCTCAAATGCTAAAATTAACATCAAAAATGAAATCTAGGCACCCAAAAATATAAGTAGGCACCTTAGAAAAAATTTTAACTCATTGGTTTCACTTACCTCAAATGAAACCCTAAATTCTCTCTCTTGATTTTCCTTGATTTTCTTCCTTATTTTGAAGAGAGGAGGGTACTAAATTCAACTAGGGAGGCAGAAATTACTATAAGAGGGCTGATTTTTGTGTGAAATGGAGAGAGAAAAGAAGAAAAGCTTAACAACAATGGTGGAGCATTTTCGGCCAAAGAGAGGAGATGAAGAGGACGGTGAAGCTGCTGGTGTGCTCCAGAATTTTCCTCTCTTTAAATCAGATATTTTCAAGTGCTAATGGGCTTGGGTTATGTTAGTGGGCTTAAATTAATTAAAGCCCATTAACAACCTAATTTAAAGCCCAAAATGATTTATCCTATTTCTCACTCCAAATCACTCCAAAATTAATTGCATAATTCTTATCACATTAAAAATAGGTAGTATACAAAATTTCAGCTCAATCGGAGTCCGTTACTGGTTCGATTCAATCGAACTGGTCCGATTCGACAACTGTCGACATCGCCGAAAAATTTATTTTTTTACACCAAAATATTCTTCATAAAATTTCATTAAGAACTGCAAAATATGGTAATTTTTAAAGTCTATTTGCTATATTTAAAAATTTATGCAAAATTAAGTCATCTTTCCTACCAAGGAAATTGACTCGCCAACTTTTTTATATTTTTTACTATCGGAGACCTATTTGATCTCAATTTCACTTCAAATTTCAACACCAGACTCACCATGACCAATACTTTCCGATGGTCAAATAAAATATTTTTCACTTTCGAATCCGATTTACGGTCCGGGTGCACTATTCACCATCGAAATATACTATTCACGACTAGGCCGATGTTGAGGCCATTACAGTTTATGATCCAAACAGGACTATGTCTGTATAATATGAACCAAATAGGGTCGAATTTGCACTATACTTTATGACCCAAATGGGTTTAACTGTACTTTAGCTTTTAAGTGGACCCAAACGGGATCCTATCTATACTCTAACAGCTGTAAGTTACCCTTATAGGCATGCCTATCTATCCATAACCTAGACACAGATGCACGCAATATAATCTTTTTACTTTATCTTTACTTTATTCATTCATATTCATATATGCACATGTATACTCTTGTGTAACTATAAATAAGGAAATCATATACATGCATATGTGTAAGCTTTCTGTAAACATGTGATTATGCACGTTGTTAGGTATTGTTTTTCTGAACTTTGCTTTTTTTCTCATAATATGCATTTAGATGTTCATACATATATATATTCATGTACATCTATGAGCATGAGGTCATATACTTGTAATTGTATAAATTTTCTATAAACATGTAACTATTTCACATATGTATTATGATGATACATAACATCATGCTCTATTGAGTTTCTTTAATCTACAATGTGTATGAACATGTTCATAACATAATTACCCTTGAAGTATACTTTATAATCATATATGCTTAACAACATGCTTTTGTGATCATATATATACATACATGCTTTACTATCCCTTTTTGTGTGATATTTTTATCACACTATAATCTTGTGAAAGCTTTACATATGCACATAATTAATTACAATTACACTCAAGTAAGTAATCAATGGAAAACTATACCATATCTAGTGCATGTACTTGTATACACAGTCTCATTTAACAAAGCGATCATGTACTTTACTAGATTGTTTATAATTAACATACTTTCATGTAATCATGCTTCATCATATATTCATCTAATATAAAAAAAAGACACATAGTCCCTAATACATAGACATGTATTCTCATCTTCATATAACAATATGATCAACTTGTACATGACGCATTTATATCCCGATAGTCATACAAATATACATTGACATTTTTAACTTATAAACATGTCATATAACTATAACATATAAGCATGCTTATGTTATGTCAATGAGGTGAATAATAACATACCTTTATCATGAATATGATTCAATAAGTTGTTATGCTTACATACTTACAATATGATATTATTTAATATACTCATGACTTATCTCTCTCAATGTGTTATTTTTTTCATTATAGATGTGCTTAAAATACTTAAGATCATTTACAAATATAGTCAAAATGATGTTCTAGAGATGCTTAAATTTATTTAAATGCATAACAATATTCCAAAAATGCATACCAAAAATGATGATAAATTCTAGCAACAATCCTTCATAGAGACAGATTTTTAAGCTTATATTTAAAGCTATTTTTGGCCTACCAAAAACCATTTTTGGCTAAAACGATATTCTACAAACATGATCCTATATGTTTCTAGTTTTCGTAAATTAAAAATCATTGAAATATTATTTCTATAACTCAAGAGAATTATAAATTATTGATCATTGTTCATTGTGACAGGCATCATAAGATTCTGATTTTCAACCTAAATTTAGATAGATTTAGAGACATAATTAGACTTTGTTTCCTTCATAAAAAATGTATATATGAGAGTCTATTTTCAATTCGAATTACCTAATTATCATTTTTACATTACAAGATATTACAAAAATATTAAGGACTGTTCTTGGAAATAATGCTACCAACAGTTCCGAATTCAAGTCATTTTTTGACATATTTAGAGATAGAACCAAATCAACATTTCTTCATATAAATTGTAGAAATATAAGTCTAGTTTAACCAAAAATTAGATTCATATAATTTTGACCTCTATAATAAGAGATACAGTCAAATTACTAAAATATGTTCCTATTCTCTAAATAGCAACTCACTGTACCCCATTCGATTTTTATCATCACTTAGAAAATTCATAGTATAAAATGGGTACAAGATTTTGACAACATTACTTTATAAAGTTGTGTTGATATGAATCTATTTTAAGCATAATTTTGTCTCAAAGGATTTTGACTTCTCTATAAAAAGTTATAGCAAAAATACAACAATATCATCATAACAATTGGGCAACAGCTCAAAACGAACTTCAAGTTAGATTTAAGGGCACTTAGAGGCAGAATCAAAGATGGGTTCCTTCAACAAAATTTTAGGTCTAAATATTAGGAGGAATTACCAATTAGATTCAAGTCAATTAAAGGTCTATAGCTCGAGATATTCTAAAATTATAGAAGCTGGTTTCAGCCATTCTTTACATGCATTGCTTTTTTTTACAAGTCCTGTCTTAAATATTTGACTTTATTATTTTGGGTGTAATATCCCACATCGATTGTTAAGGTGAACGAAGTAGTCTTTATAAGGATATGGATACCTTACCCTCGTGAACGCATTTTGGGTAATTTGCCCAGGAACAAAATCGTGAGGGCCTCGGCCCAAAGTGGACAATATTCATGAGCGACTATCTGGGGACGTTACAGATGGTATCGGAGCTGGTGTCGGATCGGTGTGCCAGTGTAATATTGGGCCCCTAAGCTAACGAGGACACTGGGCCTATTTAGGTGGGATGGATTGTAATATCCCACATCGGTTGTTAAGGTGAACGAAGTAGTCTTTATAAGGCTATGGATACCTTACCCTCGTGGACACGTTTTGGGTAATTCGCCCAAGAAAAAAACCGTGAGGGCCTCGGCCCAAAGCGGATAATATTCACGAGCGGCTATCTGGGGACGTTACATTGGGTTTATTAAATCATGCCATAATCCACATTTTTACAGAAATTTTTATCTTTAAATACATTAAAAACAACCACATGACACACATTCCCATACTCTGGCTGAATCACCAACTAGCTACAATCTTTAGCTACCTTATTGCCTTACTTCTTCTTATTAGCTTCCTCCTCTACAAATCATATTTTAATACCATCATGTATCAAAATTACAGTGTTCATTCTCCTTAGGAAAGTCATCCAACAAGATAGAAGGAGAAAAAAAAGAGATAAATTAAAGTCTTGAATCTGTACCTTGATGATTCTACTAAAAACTTCTAAATCATCCACATGCAAAAGAGTTTATCTTAAAGAATTAAAAGTAATAAAGTGGAAGGACTTTGTAGAGAGAGATGAGAGATGGGAAAATTCTAAATTTGTTTCTTTTTTCCTTGTAAAATTCGTCCTCCCCCTCTCAAGAACCAAGGAAATGTTTTCTCTCTACAACATGCATGGTATCTAGCACTTAAATAGAAGGGTAAAGTACCCTTATACTCCCCCATCTATTTACATGTTAGAAATGTGTCCCCATTTGTTTATTTCTTTCAAATTTGACTCCATGCTTAATTTCTTTTCTTTAATTGCACGCCATCTTCTTTTTATTTTATTAATTTGACCCACTAATACTTAATTATATTACAATAGACCACTTAACTAAAATTTCTTTTTCAACTGCATACTTGTATACCAAAATTTTAATTGATTCTTTAACCCTTTGCCACATAAGAACATTAATCCACAAAGCTTTTAACTTATAATAATTCCTCTAGTTAAGCTTGATTTCACATTAATAACATGATAATGCCCTTGAATACTATTAAGGCCTATTCTGGGTCCTTACAGATTCCTTCTGCATTCTTCTCTTTCCCCTTCTTACTTATACCTGTGAAGCCTAACCCTTTCTTGTTCTTCTGACCCTTGGTAGTTACAGTGTCTAAGGTCCTTGTGAATTCTTACCTAAACCAGCTCTAGGCAGGAAATTCATCCTTTTGAGCATATTAATTACTTGGGGACTATCAGGAAAGTCATCTTTATTTTCTTCATTTTTGATAGCCACCACATGAAACCCATTGAATGGCTATTTGGTTATTTCTAGTGTAGACACCTGATTCTCCTTTGCTGCTTTGATGGTGACTACTTGACCATTGTAGATAATCTTGATCATTTGGTGTAATGTGGAGGGCACTCCTCCTAGTTTATGAAACCATGGTCACCTAAAGAGTATAGAGAAATTTGTCGAGATAGGCAAAACCATAAATTTAGCTTCAATCTCAATGGGCTTTATCATTACTATGGCCTTGAAGGTCCTAGCAACTTGCTTTTTAGAGTTGTCATATGCAAAAATGGTCAGATTAGACTTGCTTAGCATGTGCTCATTCAATCTGAAAGCTGAGATTGCCACCAACGAACAAACATTGATAGAGGATCTATCATCTATCATCACACAAGCCATGTGCTTCCTATTAACCTGAGCCTTGATGTAAAGGGGACGATTATGATTCCTTCCTTTTGCGGGAAAATCAGCATCGGAGTATATTATATTTTCTCAAGTTCCTCCCCTTACTAGATCTAGTAACTCAGAAGGCGATATGGCAGTAGCAAAGTAGCCTCACTTAGGGCCTTTGCCAATTTCTATCTATACGAAGGAGATTGCCTTAACAGATCCCAAATGCATATTTAAGCCTATGTCTTCTTCAATTGTTTGATTATCTGATCACCCTCGACTTCCTTCTCTGTCGGTACTATGATAGGAGCTAGTTGTCTTTTAACTTCTGGGGCTACTCTTCCACTCCTCGTGACTGCTTTCACTCCTTCTTCTTTTAATTCTTTTTCATCTTCACTAGCTGAACTCCAGATATCAATGAGCACCAAAGCCCTCTCATCTTCACTCTCTGTAGGGGTGTCCCAATAGTCAATCATAGAAATTGGTCAGTTTTCCCCAATTGGCTTTGTTACCTTTGTGGTGGAGTGAGTAATGGCCAAGTACTCTTTCCTATACAGGTCTTTCATTACATACCATTTAGGTAGGCTAGACCCAATCATGTATACAGGCGGGGGCACGACATTGTATCCTCCATTTTTTTGTCCCTCTTTTTAGGGTCTGAAATATGCTTGTTATTTATCAAGTCTTAGATTTTATTCCTCAAGGTACGACAATAGTCAGTGAAATGCCTAATGTGCTGGTGGTATGCATATTACTGATCCTCCTTATAGTAGGGGAGCTTTTGACTCTTTGTGGGCCTTGACGGTAGTGGCTGTAGCTTTTCTTCTTTAACTAGTCTATTCAACACCCAATATAATGATTTTCTTAAGCCAGAATAATGCCTTTGTTGGCTGACTTTTGTAGTGGATACCTCTGTAGCCTTTCCAGCTTTATTATGTCCACTACTATTCCCGACAACCTTGTTACCACCAAAATTCCTTTTCACACTTTCATTACTCGCTTTTCTGGCCAAATACTCCCCTCCAGCTTATATAACTATATCCTTCAAAGACTCCCAATCTTTTAGACCCTTCATTTTCAAACCATATCTTAAATACGGACTCGCATTTTGAATGAATAACCTGATCTGATTAGCTGTGTCAAGCTTCCTCTTTATCTCCATTACCCTATTTCTCCACTTAGTGAGGTACTCATGGAAAAACTCGTCATGTTTTTGTTAGAGTAATTCAAGGTCCTTCAGGGTGACTTCCATCCTTGTACTACTATCGTATTGCTTGAGAAACTTTTCTGTTAATAGGTCCTAATCTTCTTTGGTTCTCCAATCTATGATACTAATCTATTACAGTCCTACTCAGGCTCAAGCAAAAGTATTCTACCTTCTGCTTCTTGGACATAGTAGCTCCTTTCATGATTAGCGTGTACTGCTTAATGTAAGATAAAAGGTTAAAGGTACCATCAAACCTAGGTAGGATTGGCATTTTGAATCTTTGGGGCAATGGCTCGTCTCTATCCAAGTCCCTATCTTTGGGGCTCATTCCCTTACCCGCAGACAGTAGTATGGATATAGCTTCTATCTTCTCCTCCATGTTCTTAACAGCAGGATCCTCAGCCCTATGACCCCTTATTCTCGTATTCATCATTGGAGGAGTATATTTTTTATCCTCTTCTTCTATGAAATCATCCTCAAGATCATGCCTTCTTTCCCTCCTAGGTGGATCTTGAAGCACAGTAGTATCAGAGGCGGCAACATTCCCAACATGAGTCGATTCCACTATCTCGTAAGCAGGTGCTATAGACTGAAGCCTAGTGTTAGGTGCTACAGAAGCAACCATTTTACTAATTATAGCTAACATTCTCTCCTCAAATTCCTACAGGCATTTATCCATCCTTTGATCCAAATCATCTCTTACTGTTGAAGGCCCAGTAGGAGTGACATTTGTCCTTTCCCTCAAGATTAGAAACCTGGCTTTAGTATCATTAGTGACTCTCCTAGTTTCATTTCCTCTTCTAGCCTCATTCATTTCATCATTTGCCATTTTTGAACTCATATCCTAGCTGCATTTTGATAATTGACTAAGACCCAACTCAGAACGGACTTCTGAACCCAAATCTAAACCTGAGTTTGACATTAGCAAAGTGAATATAGATCTTCAAACCAAGTACTCGTCCGATCCTTTGGACCACCTAGATGAGTCTATGATGGTTGAAGGAATCAACTGTTAGGGATGATGCATGACAAATGATACATGTACTAGATATATACATAATGCATGAATGCAATGCATGATTTCATTAGACGTTAATCACAAACACACATAAGCATATACAGAGCCTTCCAACCTTGTTACTCTAGCACAGGAGGTTGTGCAGTCTCTTTTCTAGGTGGCCTTAGCCCATGGGTCAACAGGGTACCCGATGGATGCATATGGTGTACAGTGGAAAATCGGCAGCATAATCTCTCTAATTGAAAGCACAGACATATGAATTTTGACCATTATGTATTTTGACTAACTCACATAGATCGGGTTGGGCCCATCGATGCATGACAGCCTTTGATTGGTATCCTCCTAATTTGTTTGAGTTTGGCCAATACGTAAAGGTCCACATAGCAAGCAAAAGAGTATTATAGTTATACAACCTAGGGGAGGTTGCTACTGTCATTATATGGGCTTTAGTCAAAGGTGATGAAACTTTAGGGCTACCCAAGCATGGTCCCTACCAATAGGTCTAGCTCATCATGAGAATATCGACCGATGGGTCACCATTTCATATACCATTTGGTACTAGACTTGGGCTGATGGGTCTCCTTGACACCTCCTTACACTGAGTGAATATAAGGCGTGCTTCAGGATATCACCGGGTCTAAAAAGGGTTGCGTAACTTAATTCTAAGGCTCTAAAATGAATGCAAGAAATGTAATTTAGAAAGGAGACAGATTAATTAATAAAATCCAACTATAAATAACTTAACCAAGATGCTTTTTGGCTTAAGGTCTCTTTGTTCCCCAGCGGAGTCGCCACTATAATGTGCGCCAGAGCCATTGCTGGTTTTTGAGTTTGCTCTCGGAGGCCCACTTTTAGGGTTTGAGATAGAAAAAGGCTCATTATTAATCATATATCGGCTACTTCACAATAAAAAGGGGTCAAGCCTAAATTATTATTGGTAGTCAATCATGAAAGCATCTACTAATGGACTAAAAAAGGTAGGTGTCATGGAGTTGTCACCCAACAGAACATTGAAAAATAATTTTCAACGTTTTGATGCCTAAACAAAGATTGGTGTTCGGGACATCGCTCTTATTAGGCATCTTGGTTATGTGTTATTTTATAATAAAGTTTTAGAATTGATCCACTCGCCTCTCTCACACGATGCAAGCGACATAATTTAAGTAAACATCCCAACCAAATAGAGAAAGTAGTAAATAAATAAAGTTCTACTAAAGTTATTACATAAGTAAATCATCCTAAAGAGAAATAATTACAATAGAAAGACTGATGAATATCATACATAAATCAAGGCATTCATTTAGGTTGGGAACATTGGTTCCTCCATGCATATTTACAAAAAAAAAATTTATTATATTGTGTGAATTTTTGAGTTAAAAGTCAGACATTGGTCCACATTTATTAAAGAAAATATGATTAATTAGTAAAAAATGATTGAAGTGAAATTTTATCATTTGACGTGCAAAAAAAATCATTTTATTACTACTTATTACATCCCTAAAAATAAATACATCCAAAATAAAAATGATAAAGGAAATAAACAAATAAAAAACAACGTAATATACTATAGGAAATTGAAGTAACCCGAGTGAGGAGGGTGACCAAAACGGGAGCACAACTTCCTATACATCTTTTATGGCCACGAGTAAATAAGTTGCTCAAAAGGATAAAGCAAGCAAACTAGTTAGCATTAACTATAAAGAATACATACACACAAGTGAGTCCATTATACGTACAACAACATGAATAAAACATACTATATGTCACACAAATATGATATAAAAAGACATTGAAATAAAAGGCATTAAAAGACCCAAAATACATGAAAATAACTTAAAATAACTTAAAATAAACCTTAGGGACAGCTTAAAGGAAGCGACGGATGCCCAGGATAGAAGTGAGGGACGGCTAGGAAGGAGGCAGAAGGATATCCCATCCTTCGAGTGAGGGACGGTCGTCCCTCACTTACAAAACAAAACGAGAATTTGCAGAATAAGAGAATAGAGCCAAAAATTATACAAATGAATATTTTGGCCTTAGATATACAATAATTAATCACCAAATCATGTTAAAACATATCAAAACACTAAAATTTTCACCAAATTGAATTAAAATTAAAGAGTTACATCATTGTACATGTTAAAAGATAAAAACTGCAAAACAACAATAATGGAGGAAATCCTTGATAGCCATGTCTCTAATATATCACACAAACCAGGAACAAACTATATTCTAATAAAGTGAGCATGTTATTCAGTTCTCAGAATTAAATAAATCAATTTAACATCCAAATAAATATACAATTGAATGAATAAATGGTAGAGAGAGAGAACATAAGTGAGCCTAGAATATTGCCTTCAGGAGATATTCTGACTTTGTGATTTCTAAAGTCCAGATCTTTGCTTTGAATCGTGCTCCTTGATTCTTAAAAGAAGTATAAAATTCATTTTGTGTTTTGTGAATTAAAGATTGAAAAAGGCACAAAGCTTTTTAGAGAGAGAAAATAAATTATTTTTCTTCCTTCTCTAATGGCTTTTCCTTCTCCCAAGAATAATGATTCCCCCCTTTTTAAAAACCCTAATCTCTTTGTTTTTTTATACCTAAGATAGAGTTCTAATTTGATTATAACTCAAAAATTGCTGGATTAGGAGAAAAAGCCCCCAAAATATGTACCCGATACCTATGTAAAAATCTTCCCCTTTTGAAATTCTAGGAAATCGAGGGAAAATTGGGTTTTGACCCAGGGACGGGCGTCTGTGAGTGAGGGATGGTCATCCCTCATCACTAGAACATAGATTTCCCAAAATGCCCCTATTTTACACTGTCATGGAGGTTATGACCTATGGACAGCTGCCCCTCAAGGGACAGACGGCCGTCTATCACCACTTTCTATCCAGAATCAGGATTTTTTGTCTAGTTTGCTAAAACACCCAAAAATATTTGAAAGTTTTTAGAGAACCATGTAAATCTTTAAGAGAAAGTGATAAATTTACGAGTGGAGCTTCGAGATCAGAACCCGTTGTCAGTAATATACTATTTCCTCATCATCGGTAACTCGGATCTAAGCTTCCTCGGGTCACGGTGTCTACAAGCCCATTTGTACTCATCAATAATTTTTCACACATCATCGCTGATTGGACGCTACGTGACAAGTTTAAAAAAGGATAAAAAATTCTGGATTGTTTCACTTTACCCTTCTCCTCCACACCGCCTCTCTCGACTTGCCCTCTCTCGATCTTTACTCTATCGATTTCTCCTCTCTCCATTTCTATCTCTTTACAGTAAATCTCATCGTTCTCTATCTCTCCCCCGATCCCAATCTTATCTCTCTGCAATCTCGATCTCTATCTCTCTTTGAATCTCTCTATCTATCTCCCTCTCTCATTTTAATAGTGTATTTCAAATGGTGTAAATATGATGTTGAGAGTTGGAGCATAAATTACTATTTTAAATGGTGCAGTTGTGAGATGGATTTGTGTTTTTTTATTTTAAATGGTGCAACTATGAGATGGATTTGTGTTTTTTGTTTTAAATGGTGTAACTGTGAGATGGATTTGTGTTTTATGTTTTAAATGGTGTAGGAGGAATATTGGATTTGGGATTTTGTTGATGTAAATTATGCAGCTAAAGAAATAGAAGATGATTGTTCATTATGTTTTTTCTTTTAATAGAAGAAATTAAACAAATCTTAATATATTGCACCAAAGAATTTTATTACAAATCAAATACATAAGACAAAAAGTGGTAGTTACAACTCCAGGTGATTGGGATCCATATGTTTTGATCTAAAATCCATTCACTAAAAAAAGGTTGGAATAAAAAAAAAAGAAATTTACAGATGATCTTTCCTCCTCTATTCTATATATTCTGCATGATGATGTCCAGCTAATCCTCTATTTTATGTACTCAGGCTCTACCAGCTAATAAGGGTTTAGCCTTTATACTGGGCACAGAAGCAGCAATACACAAAAATAGAAAGGCCAAAGCATATAAAGGCAAGGTACGTGTAAGTCTAAAGTTGAAGCTGGATAAAAATATTTAATACTGACAATTCCCTCCATCTGTCTATTCTTTTCCCATTGGTTATCCCAGAAGGAAAAAATCGTTATTCACAAGCATTCTCATAGATAAGATTTGCAATGTTATGATAGTCATTAGTTGATTGTTACTGAAATCATTGAAGTTTTTAATGTTGCTTGTGAAGCATCTGTTGTCCTATAACTTTATTCACATTAAATAGGAATAGCTTGAAGGAATAATATCCAATATACAGAATGGCAACATAAAAAACATAAAGGCAAAGCAACAAAACAACTGGGCACCTGACACAAAAATATAAAGGCAAATCAATAAAATTCCATACGAATTGTAACGGCCTCAACATCGGGTTAGCCGTGAATAGTATTTTCCGACAGTGAATAGTATTTTTCGGGCAGAAAAGTGCACCCGGAAGTGAAAAATATTTTATTGGATCATCGAAAAGTATTGGTCATGGTGAGTCCGGGATTAAAATTTAAAGTGAAATCGAGGTCAAATAGGCCTCTAAAAGTCAAAAATACGAAAAAGATAGCGAGTCAATTTTTATTATCGGGGAATTGACTTAATATTATATAAATATTTAAAAATAGTAAACGAACTCCGAAAATTACCAAAAATTTCAGGTAAGCCTAAAATAATATATAGATTATTTTGACTGCAAAAATTAAATTTTTCTATAACACCGATATTTTTGGATTGGACTGATAAATTGACGTCGGACTGATAATGAACTCCGATTGAATCGAAAATTTGTGTTTTATCTATTTTTGATGTGATAAAAATTATGAAATCGATTTTAAAATGAATCGGAGCTTTGAAAGTAATAACAAAAGTTTTAGGGACTAAAATAGTAAAATTATGGATAAATAAATATATATAAATAAATATATATAAAAAAAAGTATCGGCAAAAGATTGTGGCCTAGTGGCCACAATCTTACAAAACAAAGGCAAAATAAAGAAATAAACAAAGAAAAAAATCGTGGACCAAATGTAAAGAAAAGAAAAGAAAGAAAGAAAAAAAAAGAAGGTGCAGCGGCGAACCAAGGAAGAAGAAAGAAAAAGAAAAAGAAAAGGAAGGTGAGACCGGCAACCACCGGCCGCCTTTCATGCCGGCCACCACCGCGACAACGACGAGCGGCGTGCCCTCTCGCTCTTACCGGCGTCCGGTCTCCGTTGTGGTGGTCCGATCGTCGAGTTTTTTTATGTTTTATTTTAAATGGGTTTTTTGTTCGTTCCGGCGAATCAAGGCGTCGGATGAGGACACCGCCACCACCGATCAACTCCTGGCGACGAGGCGAGTCTTTCGGTGTATTCCATCGCTCCTCAAACGTCGGCGATCGGTAGATCGAAAATGAGTTTGGCGGGTGATTCAAGTTAAGATTCCGGCCAACCAAGAAAGAATTTGGGCTCGTGACCACCGAAAAATGAAAGAGGAGATCCCGATCTATAAGGTGATAGTGTCGGATTGTCACCGGCGAGATTCCGGCGACGCTCCGGCGACCGATCCGGTGAGCAAATTATTAAGTAAATCGAAGAGAATTCGACCGTTATGGTATGTGATTGCGAAATCTTTTAATTTTTCCTTAATTTGTTGAATTTTCCTTTAAATTTATTAAGGAAAATATTGAATTATTGATTTAAAATATAAATTAATGTTATTATTGGTCAATTAAATTTTAATTAAGCCTATTATAGTGTATAAATTGAGTTAAGAAAATTTATTAAAAACTTTCCTCTGTGTATCAAAAATTTTCTTGTTAAAGAAATGAATTATTGTATTGTAAATTAATGAAATTAAGTCCTAATTTGATAGAAGATAAAATAATATATATACATAAATTGTTATGGAATTGATAGAAATTTATATGATTATTTTGGAATATGTATTGAATAATGTAATTGATAAATTAAAGAATTTTTGTTGATTATGTTATATAATGATAATAAGCATAAAATAAATTGCCATGAATTTTTAATGAAATTTATGGAAATTTAGAGAATTATTAAGTGTATGGTATATGATGAATTATGTTAAAATAATTCATGAAATAAGAAAATACGACAATAATTGAAAAGCAATATTCACATAAATTTTTACGAAATTTATGTGATGTATGGATTAATTTAGAAAATAAATATAAAATATACATAATTGAAATATTGAATTATTGAGAAATAATCCAATAAACAATTAAAAGCTGATAATTTAATGTACATTTTGTATAAGAAAAAAGAAGAGATTAAATGTTAAATTTGCAGAAAATAAAAAGTATAGTGAATAAATTAACCATAGTAAACGATTTATGAATAGTAATCGTATAAGTGAACAGTACCAAAGGATCAATTTGATTACAAAATAATTAATAATTCGAATAAAATGGTGAATTATTATAAATAATTCACAATTCGTATAACGTATTGCAATTTTCAAATAATCGCAAATTTAGACCGAAAAAGTAAGAGATTGACTAAGAGTAAAAATGTGAATAAAATGACTGTAAAAGTATATTTTTGAATTGTAAAGAAATAAGTCAATAAGTGCCAAGAAAGAAAAGAGTGAATTATCTTGATATAATTCACAAAATATGGAAAAAATATATACATATATCGAGAAAATAATTAATTAAATTATTTATAGTGAATTATTGTCAAATAATTCACGCAAAAGTGATTGGAAAGAAAAAGAAAACGAAAAGAAAAAGTTATTGTATAGTCGATAGCACTAAAAAGAGTGCGATTGACAAAATGCATTGTTTTAAGCAAAATAAAAGAAATTAAAATTATTAAAGTTTGAAAATCTTTCAGAAAGTTCTTGACTGTTTTTGCCCTTAGCAATAGTCAGGTAGTGATATTCTTATTTAGGATATAATTGGCTAGCCATAGGGACACCTTATACCGCGGTGCAAGTCATGACGACTTGCTTTGCTATGGGTAGGATCTTTGATCTCCATAGCTTCAGTGTAAAGTGAAAGTACATCTATTTTCTGTTCTATGAGACTTGATCTTTCGAGATCATTTCTCTATCTGTTTAGTGGGACCTTTGGGTTCATGTTCCGTATATCCTTTTTGAGATCCTATCATATTGCATTAGGGGCATATTGAAAGGAATAAATAGAAAGTGTGAAAGTAATTGAATGTAAATATTATAAATGAAAAAGAACTTGATTGAAAGAAAATGAAAACTTTGGGATAACATTGAAATTGTTCCCAAAGGCTTGTAATTAATAAGCAATAATGACAAGAAAATGGTTATAAAAATAAAATATTTATGAAAAGACCCATGAGATTGAATTTGTAATTTGTGTACCATAATTATTTTAAGAAAATAAAGGGTTCGAAAAATAGTGCTAATTATGTATTTAAAGTCAAACATGACAATACTGTATTTAAGTGTAAAATTATGACTAAATAATAAATTATGAAAGTAAAGATTAAATGTAAAGTAAAATGGTCAAAAGATAAAACGATTGTTTAGTTAAAATGAAAAATGTTCATTTAAAAAGAAAAGAAAATAAAGATTTGTATGCAGAGTGATCCAAAATACTTACATCACCTTGCAATAAAGATTATAAGCCTTGGAATTTCTCGTGCGAATTATGAAAAAGATTAAAGTGAATTAAAAGAATAGATAGTGAAAATTGTATTTGAATTACCTAATGGAACTAGAAACAGAAAACTTGCCATTAAAGACATGAATATCCATGTAACTCGTTAAATAAAACGACAACTACATCTAGTGATGCATAAGTATAGGACAAAAGATAAGTAAAAGTAGAAGTAAGAAACGAAAAAGTAAAAAGTCAATTTGTAATCGAATCAAGGAAAGTAGTGTAAAGTAAATTGAAAAGTTTAAGATCAAAGTAAAACGATTACCAAAAATGTTGGTTAACAATGAAAATAGTGTGAAAGAAATTGAAAGTAAATTTCTGATAAATAAAAAAATAGAAGTTTGCATAATTTATGTAATTATGTTAAAACTGGGAAGTTCTAGGATTAGTAGTCACCACTGAGCATTTTTAGTGCTCAGCACGTAGTGTTTACTACGTGCAGGTTTTGAAATATTGATGGAGCTTGATACATGGAGAAGCAAAATTCGAAGATGAAGAAAGTTAGTTGTACTTTTATGTTTTGTATTGTGGCATATATATACTTAGACAGTGAGATTATAGAACTGAATGGTATTTAAGGTAATGTTTGTTAAATGATAAATATTGTTACTTATCTGATAATTTCAGTTAATGAGTTGTAAATGACTATCATTGATATATGATTTGTTGTGCCTCTGAGAGGCTGTGTGGATTGTTTGAATTTTCCAAGAGGCTAGTAAGTTCTAGCCATTGTGCTACCAAAATTTCGTAAATTGAATAAAGTATTAAATTGTATCAAAGTTGTTTGGCAATGATTGAAGTTAAAAAAAATTTTACCATTTACAGCTAAGTTGCGCATCGAAAAATATTGTTCTGATAAGAGTGTTACACGAATACTCAATTGTAACAGCATTAAGTAGTACACATATTTTTTCCAAGGTGAAGTCATAGAAATTGGATATAAAGTTAAATTGCTAATGTCTAACAAGTTAAATTAAAATCTTATATTAAGCAGTACACATATTTTATGGTTTCTTTGCAATGCCTTTAAATGAATATTTAAAATTTTAAATTAAAGCAACTATAAGTTAGATTCAAAGCTAAAGCTTTTATATAAATAAGCTTTAGAATTACAAATAAACTATGGTCCAGCAAAAATATTCACACGGAAATGAATGTTATCAAAATCAAATGCACAAACATTTAGTTTTAAAAAGAGTACTAATAAATCACAAAATTTCAGAGAGATGCGATTTCTCTATGTTAAAGTGAACAAGAGAAATGATGGCTGAGGCGGGGACCGATCCGGATTGAAATGTCGTGGATGGACTTGTAAAAAATGGCGTTAACCTTGTTGATTCGAGTGCAAACACTCCGATACTTAATTTAACAAAGGGAAAGAAAGCTCTTTAGAGAGAGAATTTACATTATTTAGAGAGAGAAGGTATGTCCTTCTTAGAAAAGAACCTGTTATTTATAGAGTTGAGAAGCTTTGAGTAGTGTGTCAGACAGATGTTCTATCCCACAGTAGGCACAGCCTATTCTTATAGGTGACAGCGATTGGATGGTAGTATGTGTTAGATGGCTTTTGCCTATCAAAGAGAGTTTAAATCCAATTTGATAGCCTAGATCCTTGTGTTAGGTCCCTTAGTTGATGGGACTTTTATGGGCCTTTGTCTTGGGCTCCTTTAAGAGTCTTTGGGCCTTTAGTCTTTTATACTTTTGGGTGTTATCACTTATCCCCCATCAATCAGTTCGATGAAAAATCGAAGTGGCAACGCTATACTTGTGTTAGCTTATTCAATAGAATTCCTTAAATTCTAAATTCGAACATAGTAGGATAAGCAAGTCGATCGAGACAAATCATCGATCAAAGCTAAATGAGTCTTCAGCCTTGAGAGACTAGAATTGATTCATTCAGGACGAAGCATGTTGGGTTTCAAAATAATAAAAAAAAATTATTGCAACGAAAAGGAAACCTACTAGGATCCATGAGATCTAATTGATTCAATTGAAAGGATGTAACGATTACTAACCTCTCGAAGCACAGACAAATCAAATTTACAGGTGTGGCCTCATACGAAATGATACCCTCTACCGGTATCCATATGAGAATATGATGAAAAAGATCGCCCGGAGTGCTAGCTCCCTTCCTTGACGGCTAGGGTACAACTTTCTCTTCTTTCTCAAAGTTATAGAAAATGAATTTTCTCTCTTCTCAAAGTGACGGTTGCCACACTCTTTTATATTCTTAATTAGGGTTTAAAATATATATATCACTATATATATATAGTTGACCTAACCCTAATTTAGAGAGAGAAAATTTCGGGCCCACTTTTCTTATTAAAATAAGAAATACTTCATTTTTTATTTAAAATAAGAATAATAATATTAATCTTAACTATTATTATTATTATTATTATTATTTTAAATTTTAATTCATCAAAAAATAAATTTTGAAATGCCCGAATTAATCCTTTGTAATGACCTCAACACCGGGTCAGCCGGTGAATAATATTTTTCGACAGTAAATAGTATTCACGGGCCCGAAAAGACACCCGAAAACCAAAAATATTTTATTAAACATTTGAAAGGAATAGTCATGGTAAGCCTAGGGTTGAAATTTAAAGTTAATTTGAGGCCAAATGGGCCTCCAAAAGTCAAAAATACGAAAAAGGTAGCGAGTCAATTTCTCTGATAGGGAAGGAGACTTGATTTTGCATAAATAATTAAAAATAGTAAACGAACTTCGAACATTACCAGATTTTGTGTACCCTACATGAATTTTTATGTAGAATATTTTTGTGAAGAGAGTGAAATTTTTCAGTGACACCGGCAGTTGTCGATCGGACCGATAAGTTTGAATCGGATCAATAACGAACTCCGATTGAGCCTAAAATTTATGTCCTACCTATTTTTGATGTTTAAAGAATGATGGAATCAAAATTGAAGTGATTTGAAGTGATGAAGAGAGAGAAATTTGATTGGGCTTTAAAAAGGCATAAATGGGCCCTTAATTTTAAATTGGGCTAAGCCCATTATTCAAGCCCACTTGTGGGCCCATTAAGAAGGGTATAAGAGGCTAGAAAGTCTGAGAATTCTCCAGATTTTCTAGCTCTCCTTCCCCTTCATATGGTGGCCGAACCCTCTCCCTCTTCTCTCTCTCTATGATTTCTTCTTCTTCTACTCCAAATCTCTCATTAATCACAACATAAAAGATGAAGTTCCAGCTCTCTAGATCATCCTAGTGATCTCAATCAAGTGATTTGAGTAGAGAAAGGCAAGAAATCAAGTTGAAAAATAAAAGGGGTAAGTTGGATCTTATAAATCTTAATGATTTAAATTGATTTCTTAGTATTTTTCCATAGATTTTGAGGTATAGATTATGATTATGAGCTTGGATTTTTCATTTGAGGACAAATAAATAGGGGATACTTAAGGATTAGTGGCCGGCCATGGTGGGATCAAATGAAGAGAAAGGAATTTTCATGGGTTCAAGCATGAAAAAGGAAGTTTAAGGAAGATAAAATGCAAGAAATAGGCAAGTGACTACAAAATCCTTTGATTTTTCTTTTATTGTGAATTAATTCCATTTATGTAATTAGGTTAAAAATTATTAAGTTGTTAAATGATGAAATTAAAAATGAAAGATTAAAAGGGGAGAAAGAAAATGTTTTAGGTGGAATATTGTGATGGCCGAATATTGTTAGTAAGGAAAAATGAAGGGATTTTTTGCAAGAAAATATAATATGTTAGCCTAAATTGATTGTATAAATGATAAATGGTACCCTTGAATTTTTAGTGAATTATTGGAATTTATTTTAAAATTTTAAAGCCTATATATTGGTTATGTCTATAGTGAAAATTGTGAAATAATGAAAAATAATTGATTATTTAGTGGAAAAAAAATGCTAAATAATAAATAGTGCATAATCATAAATTTTATTGAAATTTATTGAATTTATTAGGATTTTTATTGGAATTTTCATGTGAATATGTACAATGAAACTAATTGAATTTTTTAATGCATAATTGTATAAAAATGACCTAAAAATGATGAATTAGTATGAAAATAAATTAATGTCAATGACAAGAAATAAAAAGTCAATCGACGAATTTTTTTGAAATAATTATTAGGTCGTAAAAAATTATAAAAATAATGAATTATCGGTAAATAATTTATGAAATGAAATAAAAAATGATGGAAAAAGGGACTTAAATGAAAGAAAATAAAAATTTTGGGGCAAAATGGTAATTTTACCAAAAGTGAGTAATTAACGCGTAAAAATAAGTAAGAAATAGTAATAAAGACAAAAATGGTAATTTTAGAGATCTAACTGTGCCAAACGATTAAAGTTTTCATGGTATGGGGACTAAAATATAATTCTACCCGAAAAATGGTAAAAATAAAGAATAAAAAAATGAATAAGGGGAAGAAATTATATAATAAAAAAATAAAAAATAAATGATTATAATAGCAAAAATTGTAATTATGTATTTTGAAATGAATAATCCATTTGTCAAATTATACAATTTTCGAGGCATAAGATAATAAATGATATTAATAGAAATTCCTAATTGCATAAAAGTAGAAAAATAAAGATGTGACTAATTTATCAAAATAAATTAGTCAATAAAAAGTATTAAAAGAGTAAATGACTATAAAAAATAATTCACCGACGAAATAAAAAGCCGGCATATCGAATAATTGAAAAAGTTGGATTGAAAAAGGAAAAAATTATAAAAACGTCAAGCCTAAAAGTATTGGAAATAATTCGCAAAAGAATTATATAAAAAGAATAAAAGAGAATTATGAATTATAATGACGTAATTCATAATTTGTATAAAAGACTGAAAGGCCCAAGTGTTTGAGTGAATTATTAAAGAATAATTTATAATAGTGACTTGAAAAGATAAAGTAAAAGAAAAGACAAAAGTATTAAAAAGAGTGTATTTAATCAGAATATAATGTACAAAGAAATAAAAAGATTTTAAATGTACAAAAATATTTACAAATGTGACTGATTATGTTTGTCCTTAGCGATAGACATGTATTATGATTCTTATTTTTGGATATAATTGGCTAGCCATAGGGGACACCTCTGTATCTCGGTGTAAGTCATGGCGACTTGCTTAGCTATGGGTGAGATTTTTTGATCTCCATAGCTTCAGTGAAAGTGAAAGTATATCTGTTTCTGCTATGTGAGACTTGATCTCTCGAGATCATTTCTCTATCTGTTCAGTGGAACCTTCGGATCCAGTCCCGAGTATCCTTTTTGAGAATCCTATTGTATTGCACTAGGGGCACATCGAATGAATAAAATAAGTACTGTTTAATTGAATTGAATATAAAAAGTTATAACGAAAAATATTTCGTCTGAAAGAAAATACAAAGTTGAAATAAATCTGTAAAGATTTCTAAAAAGTGTAATTAATAAGAAAAAGAAAAAAGAAAGGTTTTATAAGAATAAAATATTAAATCAATTTTTAGTTAAGCTTTTATTAGGATTTAAAAATATATTTTATTTTACATGAAAAAGATAATTTTAATTGATTGGTATTTCTTGTACCAATTACTACTGTAAAAATAATGACAAGTCTGGAAAATAATATTAATGTTCTTGTTTAAAGTTAAAAAGTGATGATATTAACATGAAGTGAAATTTAATGCTTAGGTAACGCTTTTCTGAAAGATAAGTTAAATGAAAAGTAAAACGATATAAAGACATAGAATTATACACTGAAGGAAGTCTTAAACAGACAATTGAATATGGATAAATGTACAAAAGAAGGAAAGAAAGTCCTGACTGCAAAGTACACCAAATTAGCTATATCGCTTTGCGATAAAGCTTATAAGCCTTTTAACAGTAATGTATTTATTATATTAAAGTTAAAATAAAGTAATTAGAATAAATAGTAAAAAGTGAAGTTAGAATACAGATTGAATAATTGATCAGTAAAGCAAGTATTAAAACTAGTTTATTTTGGATACTAGTAAAAATACGAGTACCAATACATATTGCTAAATAAAACGATAATTAAATTTCTATGACTAAAAGATAAAACGAAAGTAATGACAAAGGTAAAAGTTATAGTAAAAATGAACGTAAAGGTAAAAATAAATCCGATATCTATCCATCTAAGAAAATACTGCAAAATAAAGTTAAAAGTTTAAAAATAAAAGAAAAATGGTTATCAAAATACGAATTAATAACATGAATAATGATAACTGAAATAAAAGAGAATGCTTAATAAAATAAGAATAGTAGTAGCATAAATTACGAAATTATGCTTATTCTTGAAAAATTCTTGGATTAGTAGTCACCATTGGGCATATTCAATGCTCAGCACGTAGTGTTTACTGCGTGCAAGTTCTGAAGTGTTACGGGAGCACAGTACATTGAAGGTCCAGATCGAAAGAAAAGATTTTTGTGTTAGTTGGTGTAAGCTTTTGGCATGTATATACTTAGACTATTAAGGTAAAAGTTTGAATTGTATTTTAAATGTATTTTTAATTGTCTTGGATGAATGGATAGTATAAGTTTTTTATATGATGTTTGGTGCTCATTTTAATTGTTTATAAGACGGTTATTTGATTCAGGAATTATTGTAGAAGTATTTTAAGTGTTTCGAATTGTTCGGTGGAAAAAAACTTATCGTTTTTAGCTAAGTCTCATTTCGAAAAGGACTGTTCCGAGAAGGGTGTGACATTTAGTGATATCAGAGCAAAGGTTTAAGTGGTTCTAAGATCGGAGTGGGATAAGGTTGAGTGATAGGTTTTTCTGTATATACATGCCAATTGTAAGTGGATAAGTGTTAAATAATCTGAAGGGTACTTGCTCCCCCATCTGTTTTAAAGTGAAAGAGTTGACATTTGACTAATATTGTCAAGTATGAAAGGATTGATTCTGCACGATAAAAATGGTAGTGAATGAGAATGGAAGTATTGCTGCTTGAGATCTCATGAGAGCCAAAGCAGGAAAAGAAAAGTTGACTGACATTAAGTGAAAATGTGAGTGTTTAAGTATTTATATGGATGAGAAATAGTTAAAAGAAGCACAAAATGAAAAGTGTGATAGAAATAAAAAGGAATTGTATTTTGAGTACAGATAAATTGCACAGGATAAGGAGATATTTGATCGAATTGCCTTGGTTCAAGAATTTTAGTGAGCAAATTGTTATAAGTTAAGGTTGTTTAAGATGCTCTATATATATCTATCAGTGATTTTCCTTAGGAGTGGGGATTTGATTATATTTCTCATAGTTCTGGGATGAGCTATGATATCTGCATTATATGAGAATACTTGATAGTATTCTATCTACATACATGAAATTATACATTCATTGCATGGCATTTCACATTGTTTGACAGCATTTGATATGCATTATACCATGTGTATAGGCCCCACTTGATAGGATGAAATTGACAGGGGATATGATGAGCATAGGGACAACCTAAGAATGAGATAAGAAATAGTGTGCTTAAGGTTGTATTCTAATTTTGATGTAGCCATGATGAGATATTGGTCATCTCAATTAAATTTGTCAGCATACTGATCCTTTTGGTGAATCGATGAAAAAGGATAAGTATGAATGATTAATGATAATATTCTTGGTTTCCTAGCTATAAGAGCCAATTTAAGTTTGGTTTCAGTTGGGGCGTGTTTAACTCAAAAATAAGTGAAACTGATTTTGTACAGCAGGTAAGGAAAATAATTCTGAAAGAGAATGTTTATGTAGCAGTCATTGTAAGTAAATTGAAGGATTCTTACTGAAGTTCATCAAGATGGTAATGCCTGACAACATTAGGTATGCCAGGTTTAAAAGCTTAATTTTGGAAGCCAAACTGGAAGTGAAATGTGACAGATGTAAGTAAATGTTAAATGTGTCAATATATGGATGCAGAGCATTAGACTTATTGGAGAATTGCTCTGATTTGTAATGGTATTTGTTTAGAAATGGAATAATGTGATTAAAGAATCTGTCAACGGATTTGTTAAGTGTCAAAGAGGAAGATTGGTGATAATCTCAGTGTTGGCCTAGAGATTCACCCTTGACTAATGATCAGTTCGAAGGGCTAATTTCGATATTGAAGGAAGGAATATGGTAAAGTATATGGGACTATGAAAAATGGTTATCTATTGTAAAATATGATTCTTGTAGAGATGATATCAGAAAGAAAATGTTGAATCTTTTATACTGGACTTAATGGAGTGCAAATGAGTTAGCAAGCCTTGATTTGATTCAAGATATGAAACGAATCTACATTCAGGATGATATGGAAAAGAGAAACTGATAAAGATTGGTTAGCTTTAAATGTAAGTGGATTCCCTTGGCAAAGATCTTTCGGAATTATTGAATGTGAAAGAAGCTTGGTAACACAACTGTATGGCATCCACTACTTTGTGCTATAAGTAAATTTCGAGAATGAAATTTCTTTTAGTAGGGGAGAATTGTAATGGCATCAACACCGGGTCAGCCGTGAATAGTATTTTCCGACAGTGAATAGTATTTAACGGGCCCGAAAGGACACCCAAAATTCAAAAATATTTTATTGGACCATTTGAAAGGAATAGTCATGGTGAGCCTAGGGTTGAAATTTGAAGTGAATTTTAGGCCATATGGGCCTCCAAAAGTCAAAAATACGAAAAAGTTCACAAGTCAATTTCTCTGGTAGGGAATGGGGACTTAATTTTGTATAAATAATTAAAAATAGTAAACGAACTCCGAACATTATCAGATTTTGCGTGCCTACATGAATTTTTATTTAGAATATTTTGGTGAAGAGAGTGGAATTTTTCGGTGACACCGACAGTTGTCGAATTGAACCGATAAGTTTGAATCGGATCGATAATGGACTCCGATTGAGCCTAAAATTTATGTCCTACCTATTTTGATGTTTTAAGAATGATGGAATCAAAATTGAAGTGATTTGAAGTGAGGAAGAGAGAGAAATTTGATTGGACTTTAAAAAGGCATAAATGAGCCTTAATTTTAAATTGGGCTAAGCCCATTATTCAAGCCCACTTTTGGGCCCATTAAGAAGGGTATAAGAGCCTAGAAAGTTTGAGAATTCTCCAGATTTTCCAGCTCTCCCTTCCCCTTCATATGGTGGCCGAACCCTCTCCCTCTTCTCTCTCTCTATGATTTCTTCTTCTTCTACCCCAAATCTCTCATTAACCACAACATAAAAGATGAAGTTCCAGCTCTCTAAATCACCCTAGTGATCTCAATCAAGTGATTTGAGCAAATCAAGGCAAGAAATCAAGTTGAGAAAGAAAAAGGGGTAAGTTGGATCTTATAAATCTTAATGATTTAAATTGATTTCTTAGTATTTTTCCATAGATTTTAAGGTGTAGATTATGATTATGAGCTTGGATTTTGCATTTGAGAACAAATAAACAGGGATACTTAAGGATTAGTGGCCGGCCATGGTGGGATCAAATGAAGAGAAAGGAATTTTCATAGGTTCAAGCATGAAAAAGGAAGTTTAAGGAAGATAAAATGCAAGAAATAGGCAAGTGACTACAAAATCCTTTGATTTCCCTTTTATTGTGAATTAATTCCATTTATGTAATTAGGTTAAAAATTGTTAAGTTGTTAAATGATGAAATTTGTTTAGAGTAAATGAAATTGAACCTTAGAGAAGATGAAATGAAAGATTAAAAGGGAGAAAAAAATGTTTTAGGTGGAATATTGTGATGGCCGAATATTGTAGTAAGGGAAAATGAAGGGATTTTTGCATGAAAATATAATATGTTAGCCTAAATTAATTGTGTAAATGATGAATGGTGCCCTTGAATTTTTAGTGAATTATTGGAATTTATTTTGAAATTTTAAAGCCTATGTATTGGTTATGTCTATAATGAAAATTGTGAAATAATGAAAAATAATTGATTATTTTAGTGGAAAAAAATGCTAAATAATAAATAGTGCATACATAAATTTTATTGACATTTATTGAATTTATTAGGATTTTATTGGAATTTTCATGTGAATATGTACAATGAAAATAATTGAATTTTTAATGCATAATTGTATAAAAATAACTAAAATAATGAATTAGTATGAAAATAAATTAATGTCAATGTCAAGAAATAAAAAATCAATCGACGAATTTTTTGAAATAATTATTAGGTCGTGAAAATAATAAGAATAATGAATTATCGGTAAATAATTTATGAAATGAATAAAAATGATGGAAATAAATTGATAAGCACATAAAGAATGATAAAATGAAGTTTTAATTGGAAAAAGGACTTAAATGAAAGAAAATAAAAGTTTTAGGACAAAATAATAATTTTATCAATGTGAGTAATTAACGCGTACAAATAAGTAAGAAATAGTAATAAGGACAAAATGATAATTTCGGAGATCTAACTGTGTCAAACGATAAAGTTTTCATGGTATGGAGAATAAAATGTAATTCTACCCGAAAATGGTAAAATAAATAATAAAAGATGAATAAGAGAAGAAATTATATAATAAAAAAATGAAAATAAATGATTATAATGGCAAAATCGTAATTATATATTTGAAATGAATAATCCGATAGAAAAGTCAAATTATACAATTTTCGAGGCATAAAATAATAAATGATATTAATAGAATTCCTAATTGTATAAAAGTAGAAAAATAAAGATGTGACTAATTTATCAAAATAAATTAGTCAATAAAAAGTATTAAAAGAGTAAATGACTATAAAAATAATTTGCCGACGAAATAAAAGCCGGCATATCGAATAATTGAAAAGTTGGATTGAAAAAGGAAAAATTGAAAAAACATCAAGCCTAAAAGTATTGAAAATGATTCGCAAAGAATTATATAAAAAGAATAAAAGAAAATTGTGAATTATAATGGCATAATACATAATTTTTATAAAAGACTGAAAGGCTCAAGTGTTTGAGTGAATTATTAAAGAATAATTCACAATAGTGACTTGAAAAGATAAAGTAAAAGAAAAGACAAAAATACTAAAAGAGTGTATTTGATCATAATATAATGTACAAAAGAATAAAAGAAAGAAATTAAATATTTTAAATGTACAAAAATATTTACAAATGTGATTGATTATGTTTGTCCTTAGCGATAGATAGGTATTATGATTTTTGTTTTGGATATAATTGGCTAGCCATAGGGACACCTTTGTATCGCGGTGCAAGTCATGGCGACTTGCTTAGCTATGGGTGAGATCTTTGATCTCCATAACTTCAGTGAAAGTGAAAGTGTATCTGTTTCTACTCTGTGAGACTTGATCTCTTGAGATCATTTCTCTATCTGTTCAGTGGGACCTTCGGGTCCAGTTCCGAGTATCCTTTTTGAGAATTCTATTGTATTGCACTAGGGGCACATCGAATGAATAAATAAGTACTATTTAATTGAATTGAATATAAAAAGTTATAACAAAAAATATTTCGTTTGAAAGAAAATGCAAAGTTGAAATAAATCTGTAAAGATTTTCGAAAAGTGTAATTAATAAGAAAAAGAAAAAGAAAGGTTTTATAAGAATAAAATATTAAATCAATGTTTAGTTAAGCTTTTATTAGGATTTAAAATATATTTTGTTTTGCGTAAAAAAGATAATTTTAATTGATTGGTATTTCTTGTACCAATTACTACTGTAAAAATAATGACAAGTCTGAAAAATAATATTAATATTCCTGTTTAAAGTTAAAAAGTGATGATATTAACATGAAGTAAAATTTAATGCTTAGGTAACACTTTTCTGAAAGATAAGTTAAATGAAAAGTAAAACGATATAAAGGCATAAAATTATACAATGAGGGAAAAGTAAAATATATAAGTGTTAAACAGATAATTGAATATGGATAAATGTACAAAAGAAGGAAAGAAAGTTCTGACTGCAAAGTACACCAAATTAGCTATATCGCTTTGCGATAAAGCTTATAAGCCTTTTAATAGTAATGTATTTATTAGATTAAAGCTAAAATAAAGTAATTAGAATAAATAGTAATAAGTGAAGTTAGAATACAAATTGAATAATTGACCAGTAAAATAAGTATTAAAACTAGTTTATTTTGGGTACTAGTAAAAATACGAGTACCAATACATATTGTTAAATGAAATGATAATTAAATTGCTGTGACTAAAAGATAAAACGAAAGTAATGACAAAGGTAAAGGTTATAGTAAAGATGAACGAAAGGTAAAAATAAATTCGATATCTATCCACCTAAGAAAATACTGCAAAGTAAAGTTGAAAGTTTAGAAACAAAAGAACAATGGTTATCAAAATATGAATTAATAACATGAATAATGATAACTGAAATAAAAGAAAATGCTTAATAAAATAAGAATAGTAGTAGCATAAATTACGAAATTATGCTTATTCTTGGGAAATTCTTGGATTGGTAGTCACCACTAGGCATATTCAATGCTTAGCACGTAGTGTTTACTGCGTGCATGTTCTGAAGTGTTGCGGGAGCACAGTATATTGAAGGTCTAGATCGGAAGAGAAGATTTTCGTGTTAGTTGGTGTAAGCCTTTGGCATGTATATATTAGACTATTAAGGTAAAAGTTTGAATTGTATTTTGAATCTATTTTTAATTGTCTTGGATGAATGGATAGTATAAGTTTTTGATATGATGTTTGGTGCTCATTTTAATTGTTTATAAGATGGTTATTTGATTCTGGAATTATTGTAGAAGTATTTTAAGTGTTTCTAATTGTTCGGTGGAAAAAAAACTTACCGTTTTCAGCTAAGTCTCATTTCGAAAAGGACTGTTCCGAGAAGGGTGTGACACCCTTAGTCTATTCATCACATTCTATGTGTACGACCCAATAGGTTCATATTATATTGGTAGTGGGCCCTAATCCCATCACGGGCCCACAAGTCATAAGTGGCCTCTTACAAGACATTATGACTATCCAAATTATATGAATATCGATAATTCGATTTTAACCTAATACATGTCATAATCCTTTTGTCACACGATATCTTGTTTGAACATAAGTCATGGTCCATGTCAAACTTATATAGTCCAAACATATAATTTCTCAATCACTAAGTAGATTGATAATATCACATGATATTGATCGCTCCATCAATTCATTTGAGCACGGCCATGCATTTCTCAGTCCTACTTATCGAGGGGCCCAATAAATATCTCTCTCAAAAGAGAGGGATAAATTCCTTCATGATTATTCACTATCCTCTGCATGATCCTCATCATGTCCAATCATAACCTTTATGATTATCCGATTAAAGATAATATTTGATTATGTCAAAATATAATGTTCGTTGTGTATGATACTATGATAATCTCAGGTTTAAGGATCGATAACATAACTATTATGAGATCACTAATGACATTAACCCATGTAGTATCTCATGGCCAGTCTATCTAGTTTCTAACAAGTACCTATAAGTTTAATTCATATCACAATATATAATCAGCGCATGATTATCAATCAAATTCATATTAGTCTTTATTTATCATTTTTCCTTTAATGATAAATGACTAGGGATAGTCAAAATAACATTAAATTGTTATTTACAAATATTATTATAATGTAACATGCCAACAATATAATAACATGAAGAAAAATTCAATTTTATAAAATGAAATGCGATGTTACATAAAGGACCAAATATTTGGCCTAGGGCATAACCACAGCATCGATCAAAATTAGCCTTGAGAGGTTAGAATTGATACATTGATCGAGATGAATCATCAATAGAAATTTAATAGATCATCAGCCTTGAGAGGCTGGAATTGATACATAGATCGGGATAAATCATCGATCGAAATTTAATAGATCATCAACCTTGAGAGGCTGAAATTGATACATCGATCCGGATGAATCATTGATCAGAATTTAATAGATCATCAGCCTTGAGAGGCTGGAATTGATAAATCGATCGAGATGAATCGTCGATTGGAATTTAATAGATCATTAGCTTTGAAAGGCTGGAATTGATACATTAATCGAGATGAATCATCCATCGAAATTTAATAAATCATCAGCCTTAAGAGGCTAGAATTGATACATTGATCGGGATGAATCGTTGATCGAAATTTAATAGATCATTAGCCTTGAGAGGTTGTAATTGATACATCGATCGGGATAAATCGTCGATCCAAATTTAGCCTTAAGAGGCTAGAATTTTCCTGAAATTTCATCTTGTAAATATTTTCCATTTTTATAAACATGTATTATTTTTCATGGTTTGTTTTCTCTAACCTATTTTTTGAATGGATGCAGACATAAGGCATTGTCGATCATTGCTAGCTTCATTTTATAGAGATCGAGAGTCGTGGCTTTCTGAGCCATCTTTTACCACTTCACTTTGCAATTGCTGTCAAATAATTTTTAATGATAATGGTAGGGGGGAAACAAAGTTACCTGATAGGATCGTTGGTTGGCCGATGCTTGTGATCGTGGTTGTTTAGTGCATGTTTTCCAAAGATGATTTATAGCATGACAATGAGATTTTAATCGTATGATCACCTGATTGAGTTATGTTTTGTTTGTTTCATTCAGATCGGATCCCAAGTGATTTGTTTCATCAATCAGTCATTCTGATGTTTCCAGGCGTCGTTTTGCTTCTCCTTATTTAATGGCGGTCGCTTCATTTTTTGCACTTTAATGGTTGATTTCCCCTTTTGATGCTTTGATTTTCGATCATGCCTTAATGAGCTTTGACACATGGTACTTTCATTAATGCCTTTACAAGATGTTTGGAGGTGTCTATAGAAGGGGCTTTTTTCATTTTTTTCTCTTATGTCATCTTTTTCTGTTTCCTCTTGTGATTTCTCCTGCTACTTTATGGCCGTTAAGTTTTAATGATGAGACCTCAAGACCTTTCATTTTTGTGCTATTGACTTTCCCATTTTAGGAAGATGAATGAAAAGTGGGACCTTATCTTGTCTGGACATAGCTTGCAATAGCGAGCCATATAACCTCTCACCTTTGCTGTCCTTACCTCTCAGTCCTGGACTTTCTACTGATCATGGTAGAGGATACATGTCTGTATTTTCTTTTTTATTTTCCTGATGTTGACTTGTCGGGAGGGAGCTGTTAATGAGGGGTGGTCTCATTGCAAAGGTGGCTGCGTAACTCTTATCCTCTTTTCTCTTTGTAGTCCTGCTTTTTCTTTTTTTCTTCTCTTCCTTATGCTTTTCTCTCTTTTTTTATGAGGGGGAGCAGGAAGTTCTATGGCCATGTACTTTTTTTAGATAGAAAAAATTTTATCTATGTGATTTGTACTTTGAATGAATTTTATTCCTTGAATTTTCCATATCTAGCCTTTTTTTATTTGTTTGGCATTTTTTGACGGTTTTAAGTAAAAAGATATTGCTAAAAACTTGTAAAGAAGTAATGGTGATCAAATGGCATTTATCTTTATAGAGAGATTGAGTCATCCTGATCGATTTGCTTTTTCGAGATTCGTATTGTTAGTATCGAGTTTTGATTGTCAGTTTTTAGGGTAGTTAAGCGGCGATATGACATGAGGTAGGCTAAATGCATGGGTCCTATAGTGTGCCATTGGATTGGTGAAATTGGGAGTCCCATCAATTCGATCGGACACCTTTTGCTCCGCTGCATTTTTCTTCAGATGATTTTTGAGTTTGGATCGGGACTTGCTCAGACTCAAAGATAGCCTAGCATCTTTAGAGATCATTTTTTGATTGCACCTTTTAGCGAATGGCTGTAGCCAACTATTTTTTATATTTTTTTTGGTCTTTGTGGCCTCCCTTTTTTGTTATGACCGTTGATTTTTTTTGGCTATTTTATTGCCATGTATTTCTTCATACTATAAATAGAACTAGTTGTCCATGTTTCTTCTTTTTATCTCTACCACTTGCTTTGCTCCTCTCACAGGGTTTCTTGATTACTTTACCATAGCATTGCCTATAGATTGGTGTGTTCCTCCATTTTTACTACTTTTTACTCTCCCCTTCTTAAGTCGTGGTTAATCTTTTTTTGTTGTTTTTTGCTTTCCAGATTCCATCGTGCCTTGAGTGCGAGATGTTTTCAAAATCTTTTGATTAGACATAGGTGTTGTATGTGATGCTTCCAACAAACTTCTTGGTTTATTTTTATTACTTTTTATAATGCGTACATCGATAAATAAGCAATGATAACTTTTGTCGATCTTTTGATCGGGACAGTGAACATTTTTGTAGATCTTTCGATCAATACAATGACCATTTTCATCGATCTTTCGATCAGGAAAAACAACAATTTTCATTGATCTTTCAATTGAAATATCCATGATTTCCATCAATCTTTTGATCGGGATAAGAAATGTACTTTAGCTGACCTTCGTATTCTCATCATTTTTGCTCGAAAACGAAAGTTGCTTTTAGAGCCTTCTTCATCTCAGATGTTTTTCTTTTAAGGCTAGGTCAGGCTTTTGTTGCCTTTCGATTTATGTCATATGGGGGCACGATTTTTGCATTTTTTTCTCCTTTCCCATCTGATGTCCTTCTAGTTGTCTTCATCCACAGGGCACCTTGCTAGACATTATCTCCTTTCGGAGTCTATTTTCTCCAATTCGACTTCCTCTTCTTAGTATCTTTTAAATTGGCTGAGCTTGCAAAAGGGAAGGCTCTCTTGGGATAGTCTTTTGGCTCTAGCATTGGGCTCCGCCTGGAGACATAGAGGGGGGGCTACCATTTTATCCCCCTCGATATTTTTCCCAGTAGGCTACTTTTGGGAGTCTTCTGCACCATTTGCATAGTAAACCAAAAGAGGGATGTTTCACTTTCTTTCAATCCTAGCACATAGCTTTTCGCTTTCTTTCAATCTTAGAATTCTACCCTTACTTATTCGATTTCCTATGTGGTCTCGGAGACTTTTATAGAATTTGTACTTTTTGCCTTTCTCTCCGTAGCACTCCATGCTTGCCATACGATGATCTCTTATGTATTCTCGGAGATTTTTATGGAGATTGTGTATGTTAGCCATATGATCATAAATCAATACTTTTTTGTGGAGTGCAAGGGCTAGAAATTTTAGCTTAGCCGTTGACTCTCAACGAAACCACTAAATGATAAATAACAAAATTTTATCCCCCTCGATATCTTTCCCAGTAGGCTACTTCTAGGAGTCTCCTGCACCATTTGCGTAGCAGACTAAAAGAGGGATGTTTCACTTTCTTTTAATCCTGGCACATAGCTTTTTGCTTTCTTTCAGTCTTAGAATTCTACCCTTACTTATTCGATTTCCTGTGTAGTCTTGAGGACATTTATAGAATCTGTACATTTTGCCTTTCTCTCCGTAGTACTCTGTGCTTGCCATACGACAATCTCTCATGTATTCTCGGAGACTTTCATGAAGATGTGTATGTTATCTATATGATCATAAATCCATACTTTTTTATGGAGTGCGGGGGCTAGACATTTCAGCTCAGCCTTTGACTTTGAACAAAAGCACTAAATGATAAATCACATTTTAGAGAGACGAGATGTCTTTATGTTGAAGTGAATAAGAGAAATGATGGCTGAGGAGGGGACCGATCCTGATCAAAATGTCGTGGATAGACGTGTAAAAAAAGGTGCTATTTCGGTTGATTTGGGCATAAATACTCTGATGTTTAAGTTAGCAAAGGAAAAGAAAGCTTTTTAGAGAGAGAATTTGCATTATTTATAGAGAGAATGTGTGCCTTTCTTAGAAAAGAACTTGCTATTCATGAAGCTGGGAAGCTTTGAGCAGTGTGTCAAATAGTTATTCTATCTTGTGGTAGGTATGTCTTATTCTTTTAGGTGACGACGATTGGATGGTGGTGTATTTCAAATGACTTTTGCCTGTCTGAGAGAGGTTAAATCCAATCGGACGGCTTTGATCCTTGTGTTAGGTCCCTTAGTTGATGCCACTTTCATGGGCCTTTATCTTGGGCTCCTTTCGGAGTCTTTGGGCCTTTAGCCTTTTATACTTTTGGGTGTTATCAAATACCTCATTTATTTGCTTGTTTTTGTATAAAAGGACACCAAGATTGTAAAGAGAGCTAAATATATATTACATCCATTTTCTGAATCCATTCGTTGGTAATGATGCCTTTCACTAGCTGGACACTCTTTTAAAATTAAAAAAAAAGAGCACAAACCAACTAAATATGTTTAACATTTGCAACCAGGTGCACAAACTTTACTTGGGACTGTTTAATCTGATAGAACAAGCATCGCAACCTACAATTTATTAAGTTAAGCATTTTAATGATCCCTGCATAATACAAAATAATAACAATGGTCCAAAAAGATAAAAAAGATGAGAAAAATAAGATCTAAAGAAAAGATGAGATCTTGAAACAGTGAGAGTTGGAAGAAAATACCAAACTGTGAGAGAGGGTGAGAGATTGTTTTTTTTTCTGGATTTGTACTAGAGAGAGAGACAATGTGGATGAGAAGGGCAAAGTGAAAAACCCCAAAATTTTTAACCTTTTTTTTGTTTTACTTGACCCGTAGGCGTCCAATAAGAGATGATGTTCAAAAATTGTTGATGTGTACATATGGGCTACCGTGAGATTCACGCGCTTATGATCTGTATATCGATTTTCTATCTATCTTGATTTTTTGGTTACAAAATAAAAATTAAGTTATTTATTTATTATAAATAGAAATAAAGTGATCATATTATTGGGACAATTTTATGAATAATGTCTTTTGGAAAACTAATTGGGTTTTTAGGGTGTTTTGTAAAATAATTGGGGGTTTGGTGTTCTTCCCATTTTCGCTGGAAAAGCTTGCAAAAATGAGATGTAGGGTCCGACTTCCTCTAGTCCATTTCTGTAAATGTACTCTGTAGCAATGAGAGTGGGGCCCAGGTAAGACAAGGTGACTTCATCAACATTAGGCTACGGAACTTGTGATATGGGCCCACTAAGTTGCTGGAGCCGCACCTTCACTTCCGTAAATATAGGTTGCGAACATTGCAATGTACATAGTAAATTCATATAATTGAAGTTCACTTCTGCAAAAATCAAATGCAGATATAAATAAAAACAGGCTTTTTCCCTTTTCTTTCGAAACATAATGAAAGTTGTTGAATAAATTTTTTAATTGGAACCATTCCTTTTTCCCTCTCTCCGTCTATATATATATATATATATATATATATAATATATATATATATATATATATCTTCCTTTGAAACTTAAAATTTTCTAATGCTTGCTGCACGAGAGTTAGAAAGAAATAGGAAGTTTATGAAAGTTATTGTGAGGGTAATATTAGTGTGTTATTATAGAAAAGCTTGCAATCATTTGTTTAGTATGATTATCGTTATTAGGTAAGTAACTATATTTAAATTTTTGTAATTTTAGGTATTTAATTTTAGATTGTTATGTATTAACTGAAATTTAATATTTTTTTAATTTGATAAATAGCAGGTATTAATTAAATTATAAAGTGAGCAAATTCAGAAGGCACAACGGTCATAATATTAAAGGTAAGTATTATATGGCTAACAGACTGGTTATTTAGTTGTTGTTCTAAGAAAACTTTTAAAATTTTTAAATAGAAATATTATTTTTTTATAACATAACATTTGAGAAATTTTATAAAATGGCATGAATAAATTTATTGTTACAAAATAACAATTAAAAATTAAATTTTAATATGTAATATAATTTTTTTATCAATTGTATACAATAGATGGTGCAGACATACTTAGCTCTAAGAGCAATGATGGGTCGAATTGCAAAGAAAATTGTTTCCCAAAAATGAAATGATCTTTACTATTGTCGAATTAGAAATAGCGTAACAATGTTCGATCATGTTATTGTAATAAATAAAAAATTACAAGATATTATAATGAGAGGATATTTGATGACAAAAGCAAAGATGGTGGATGCAGTATTTATGACAATACCAATATTTTATTAGAAGTCCGCATTGAAAATTTGGAATAGTGAGCATGTTGCCAAATAATTGGAATTTGTTATTATATTAGCAAAAGATGTATTTAATATTAGTGGAGAAAATCTATTAAAAATTAGAGATACAGTTCCTATTAAGAAAAGAATTTATTGTAGATGATACAATTATAATAAATGGCCAGAATATATGTTCATTAAAATATATGTTAAGAATTATGAGCTTGTATCAGTGAAAATGCAAGCATATTTTGTAGTATTATTGTATAATAATATTATATAAATTAAGCAATTGTTATAGTTTTGTCTTATTATTAGTTGGTTTACTGTTTAAAAATTTGAAAATTTATTTATTTATTTATTTTGGTAGTTATTGTATATGGCAAGTGAGATAAAATTCATTTTAGATCTCATATAATATTGATTTATTTTATGAGGAAAAAATTATGGACAAATATTAATTAAAAATTATATAATTGTATTATAAGTTATAGATAGGCAGAAGATGTTAGGCTATACCGAATTTTACTTGCATAAGGGAGGTGAAATTAGTTATGAAATTGCTAGCTTTCAGTATGACATATCGGGTCCAGATACTATTACGAAGAGACTAAGACTTAAAAGTAATCCAACTCTTGCTGAATTGAAACATAAAATTCACATTAAGTTTAATTTAGGTGTTCATGATGTGATATCAAGAATTATATACAAAAGCCCACTGTACAATCAAGGATCGTTATGTTGGACGACAGTAGATTTGGAAGATGATAGTGACATAGATATGATATATGAAAAATTAAGAGAATATGACAATTACACATTGGTTGAATTAATAATTAAAGTGGATGAAGGGGGATTTAGAGCTAATATGCCTGCAATATTAGAAACTGATGAGCAGGGTAGAAATGATGCAACACAGATGGTAAATGTTGATGCAAGTCAACAATTTTTTTATAAATAATATTGGTCTAAGTCAGCCCATGCATTCCGTTAGTGGGCAAGATATTGAATATTTATCGCAATCAAATTGGTGTCAATTACTAGTGATGCTGGTCCTAATCAGTTTAATTGTGATGTCGGTCTTAGTCAGCTAACCCAATTTGTAGGTCAATGCGATGGTGATTTGCTTGTAAGAGAGGGCAGTGTAAGCTCTGGGCATGGGTTTATGCGTCGATCACTTAGCCATATGCCTAATGCATCCAGGAGACAACCTAGACATTCAGGTGGCTTTATGTTTGATGCTTCAACAAGTCATCCTAGACGGTCTATTAGCCAAGTGCCTGATGCTCGTATGAGTCAGCCCAGATGGTTAGTGACCCAAATTCCTGATCATTGTTTTAGTCAGCCTAGGCATTTATTGAGTCGATGGTGGGTGATTTTTTTATTAGGTCCATATTTGGTAGTAGATCAAACAATCATCGAGATGATAGTCAGATAAGGGTTGATGCAAGTCAACCTAGTTAGATAAGACAATCTTCAAGTCATCAGGATGGCAATTTACTTGGCAATTCCCTTTTTGCCAACAGTCCAAACATATCTTTGAATCAGGGTCCTGGTGTAGATATTGGTGAAGATATCATAAATGAACCTACAATAGATGTGGGAGATATCGATCATTTTGATGATGGGGCGGTGAACAATAATTACATTTCACTTGATGATGATGTTGAGGCTAACACTGCAAATTTGATTGCAGATAGTGATGACTCTGAATTTTTGGCGGTAGTGAGTCAAATGATACACAATACGTCAGTCCTTTAGCGTCAGTCCATGTGAGTGAGGAGTCAAATAAGGCAATCTTCAACTTTCCATCAGAACACTATATAACCATTGACTTTGATGCAGCCCAAGTTAATATGTCTAAAGGTTTGCAATTTAATACTTAGGATGAATCGTCTGAATTAACAATTGGTTTGGTTTTCAACAATAAGGATGAGGTTAAGTCTTGTGTGAAAAAATACTCTATAATGCGAAATGTTGCCTTCAAAGTTATGGAATCCAAGCCAAAATATTGGGTGCTGAGGTGCGCAAAGGCCGATATAGGATGCAAATGGAGGTTAAGAGCAGCAAAAAAGGAGAAGAGTCCTTTTTGGACTATCATAAGGTTCGAGGGACTATATTTATGTCTTTTTATTGGTAACCTTTCAAGGGTCACAGACAATTGGAATCGCTTATTATTCGTAATTGCATCAGGGGGATGGTAGGTAAAAATCCTACCCTTCCGTTGATGTGATTATTGCTGCTATTAAGGAGCAATATCACTATGATATATCGTACTACAAGGCATGGTATGAGAAGGCGAGCATGCTGGAGTCGATATTTGGCAATTATGTTGAATCTTACAAGAGATTACCTAATTTTTTATATGCTTTGCAAATTTATAATCTAGGAACTGTATATGAATTTGTGTTATAGAAAACCCACATCCCAACCATAAAGCAATTTAAAACGATTTTTTGGAGTTTCAAACCATCAATTGATGGTTTGAACCATTGTAAGCCATTGCTATTGATAGATGGAACATTCCTGATAGGAAAATTCCAACAAACACTTCTAATAGCAAGTTCTGTTGATGTTAACAACATGTTATTTCTAGTTGCCTTTGCTGTTGTTGAGTCGGAGAACAAATCTAGCTGGGCTTGGTTTATGGTTTAATTAGAAAGTATGTAACTCAACAAATTGGGATAACAGTTATATTGATATGCATGCTGGAATTATGGCAGTGTTTCCAGATAAACGAGTGGTTGGAAGGAATCTCTTGCATTTCACAGAATATGTTTACAAAACTTTGTCAATAATTACAACAGCCATCATAGAAATCCAACAAAAAAAAATTACTTTACAATGCTGGTAAGTACATACATATAATATATTAAAATTTATATTTATTATGTTGTTAATCAATTTTGCTTTTTTAAAGAATACCTATCAGAAGCATAAGTTCATGACAAAGATGAATGAAATAAAAGAGCTTGATGAGAACTCATACAACTGGGCAATGCAGGTGTCGTTGGACTATTGGACATTGTTAGAAGATGGTGGATATCGGTATGGCCATGTGACAACAAATATTACCGAAAGTGTTAATAGTGCTCTCAAAGGTGTTCGAATGATGTCGATAACCACTATAGTCGAACATGTCTTTGAGCGATTGGTAACATTTCATGAGCAAAGACGAGGTTTGTACAAGACGAAAATGGCTCAAGGATTGCATTTCACTCCAAAATGTGTTGAATCTATTAACAAGCATGCAATAAGGGCTCGAGGTCATGCAGTGATTGATTATGATAGTCGGTACAAATTATTCAGAGTTATAGCATGTAGTGCATCGGAAGATAATTCAGAAATTGACACTTATATAGTGAGTCTTGATAAGTGCGAATGTGAATGTGAGAAGTTTCAAGGGACAAAAATGCCATGTTCACACGCAATTGCAGCATGCATGCATAAACATATCGATATATTTTTATTTGTTGATTCGTGTTATACCATTGCAAAAGCGCTAAAATGTTATGAAGGAGAATTCCAACCGATGGGTCATCGAGCTTGTTGGCCTGTATATAATGGACCTAAATTTGTGCCTGATATGGAACTTCAAAGGAAGAAAGTGCGACCTAAAACAACACAAATCCACAATGAAATGGATAGACGAGAACGACGTAGTGTTACCCACTCCAGCAATTGTAGAAATGCTGGACACAATAAGCGGGCATATCCTAGTCTTGCAGGATTATCAAATCAAAGATTTAACTTAAATGTTCCATACATGTCTTGAACTTTATTTAATGTTTTATTTTATCTTCAATGCATATATGTTTTTCCAAAATTGTGTGGTCCGTTTGTGCTCCCAATTTTATGTTATTTGACTTGTATGGCACATTTTGCACAATATAAATATTTTGTTCATTGTGTGGAAAGAGTCTACTTTTTATAATATGTGAGGACATGATAAATTAGGAAATTAAAAATCTATTATATAAGTAGCCATTTCAAATACATTATAATAGTACATTACAATACTAATGGTCCCTAAAATTTGGATTTAATGAGTGGCTGAATTCACTTGGTTCATCCAATAAATGCATCATATTCATATTGGATAGAAGTTCATCCAAGAAGTCATCTCATTGCATGTTATCACCAATGACTCCACTTGTATTAAACGTCGGAAGGTTGCTAGTGTACCCTATTTGATCAGGTTAAAAAACACTAACATTTAAATCCACATTTAATCTTGATGTACCTGCATGATAGTCATAACATGTAGATGGACTAGCTTCTGCATCAAAAAATGTTGGCTAACTAAATTCAGGCATTTTAAATAAACATGAATTATCTTGGTAATCATATGCCCACGACATTGGTGAGGGGGCCTGATGAATGCCTGGTGGAATAGGAATTAATGCTACAGTTGTCTTTCTTTCAGCCATACTTCTTCAGCTTTTTCTTGATTGATGAGGATCTTGAAATGGGACTGTCATTGGTGGAACCTGTACCAGATTAGGACCGGGCTGATGTGGATATTCAACTGACATCCTGCCAATTTGTCCAACAGCCCCTAAAATACCTTCAGTCGCCAAAGGAATCTCGCCTCATTCAATTGAAGATAATGACAAAGCCAAATGTCTATGGTAAATAATTTCAGCACCATCAGCCTACATGCATTTAAACAAAACTCTCAATATAAATAAATATATTAATGAAATATATTAAATAATCAATCGAAATTATAATATGTTCATCATACCGATGATCCTATTGTTGCTCAAATATTGGTTATCCACCATCTCGTTCTCATTATGTATCACTGCATGTATTGCGACCTTATATGTAAAGGTGCTGTCAGCAAATGAGTACCAACACATCGATGCAGTCGATTATTCCACTCATTAATGAAATTAGCAAAGATATTTTCAAAATTTTTATCATAATTTCCTCTCAAATCAATTGAATATAATGCATCATCCATCATTGGAGGACACAGAATGGGCTGGTCTATTCCAAATTGCCTTAGACAACGATCCGATTGATGCCACTCAATGATATGAAAACAAGATAAAGGCATGACTGATCGCCAAATGTGTTATCCGTTTGTATAAAAAGAAGGCAACAAATTCATCACCCCTTTGTACGGTTGACAATCCATCTAATTAGAAGTAAAAATATGGTCAGTAATGTAGTAACAATATTTATATATTTTTCTACACAAAAGAAATAATATTTACCTCATCACGCTGAGTGTCTAAAATAACTCAGTACGCATGTACATCTCTGTAACTACTATTGTTCAAATTTATAGGAGATCGCCACCTATTACAAATTAATTCAGCTTCTCAATGAATATCTCCATATTCAACATTTATAAACGAAAATACCTATATATATATATATTCATAAATAAATAAATATATAAATTAATTAATAATAATTTAAATAAATTTATAAATAAGTAAATAAATAAAATAATTAACTACATAAATAAATAAATACATAAATAAATACCTATATCCATACGACATAGTCTGATCGAGCACACATCCATGTATAAAAGATGGTCAAAATAGAGGAAGCTTTTTCCATGCCCACATCTGTAATAACAATAGATAACCACCCACCCCGTGGACACTTGGATGTGTAGCATGACAAAGCTCCCTATATAGCCAAGCTAAGCAAGCTGACCCCCAACTGTAACTCCCAACTTCTTCTAAATTCTTTAAAAGGAGAAGCCACATTAAATTGATATAATTATTTGCTTGTACTGGACATAACAATCCACCAATACAATGCAGTATCCATGCACGGGCGAAGCATTGTATGTGGTACTCAGTAGCATCGACTGGCAAAGAATCAAACGTGTTTGATAACCATCTCATTTTAATCGAATATCCTTTGAGCACGTCTTCAGGTGGCATATGTCCTAACAGTTACTGGCAAAGTATGGGCCAATTATATTTCACACATCTAGTTACCACATTCCTTTCGATGGGTAAATTGGTAAGTATCTCAATATCTTATAGCGTGATGGTCATTTCAGCAACTGCGAGGTGAAACGTGTGCGTCTCCGATCTCCATCTCTCCACAAGTGCAATTACCAAATTCGCATCAATATGCAAGGGACCTATCTAATACACTCCGTAAAATCCATCCAACCTCAAATACGGTATAATCCTTTGATCAATATTTACATAATAACTCTCCATACTGATTCTTCGAACAAATAATACGTTATGTTCAATCTGACAAAAGAAATATTCATTTAAATGAATGTGACTTAAATTATTCCATATATAATGCTGGGTATAAATAAATTTCTATTTAATAATTATTTAAAATATACTTACAATATGGCTCCACATTGCATCTGCTCAGTGTTTTCCTTTGAGCGTCAATAAATCTTCAACGCGTAGTCCTAGATTTATGTAAGGTTGATTTTGAAAACGATTCATTTTTTAAATTGCCTACATTTAAATGTGATAAAAAAATAAATTAAAAAACCCCTCATTACATAATACAATATAATACGTAATAAATATTAATATAATTATTTAATACCATGTACAATAAATTAATATATATTTTTGAAAATAACATGCTATTTAGATAACTTTTAATTGAAAATTTAAAACAAACTAAATAATCTAACAATATTCTTTACATCTAAGGTTTTATATCAATAACAATATTTCTATGTTTGCATAAAAAATAATCATAATGACATTTAACATCATACCTTAATTTTTTCCTACTCAACAAACTACAAAACAAGTTATATTATATTATTTAATAAATAAAATTACAAATCCACACACCTATATTATATACATATGTATTTTGCCTTATAATTCCTTAAATTAAATAAAATTGTACAAAAATTTAATCGAACATCGCACCTTTTTATTCTTCAAGTGAACAAACTACAAAATAAATTAAATTCATCAACACATCATATTGTACCAATTAACATATATCTATATATAAATATAAATTTAAATATTTTTCATTTTAATATTATAAAGCGAACATTTACATTAAAAATACAAAAATTAAAATTACGTCTCAACTTAACAACCTAACTAAAAAATAAAATAATTTTTCTACATATAATAGTCAACTTATAAATAAATTTATAAAGTAAACATTTTATTTAAACATAAATCTTTATAAAATTTAAAAATTTAACTTACTAATCAAAGGCATCAAACCTTTAAGAAAGATACAGTTTTCACTGTTCAAAAGCCTCCTTCACTCTCCAACGGCCCTCCTCACTCTTAAACAAACAACCACTAATTTGAGCAATGAAAGGCAACAATGGAGAACCAAATGAAAGACGACAAAAATGAAAAATAGGGCACTAACGTTTTTTACCTGAATATATTGAAGATGGTCACTGTTCACTCTGCATTTTACTGTGCATGTCACTGTGCGCTCGTGCCTACCTACATGGGGTGATAGGCCAGATCCATTTCCACAAGAGACTGTTGCGGGAATGGCTGCCATTTCCACAAAAGTCTCCAGCATAAACGGATCCGGCCTGCCACGCTCTGCATGCCTCGATCTCTGCATAGTCTGCCTCGCTGCTTATGAAGTCCACTGCCATTTTCGCAAATACTCCCAATAGAAATAAGGCCACCCACATCATTCCCCCAATTATTTTGCAAAACACCTCAAAAACCTAATTAATTTTTCAAAATATATTATTCATAAAATTGTCCATATATTATTACAACTAATAAACTTTAATAACCGCCCACAACGCAACAAATAATTCTACATCTAAATGCAGTTAGATAAATACGACACCGTTTCGCCCTTCTCTCTGCAATTGATCTCCCTTCCTACTTATTTGACTGTTACTCTCTCACTTCCGCAGTTCACCAACTCTGCCCGTGCGCAGCGTTCTCTCCCCAAGAGCCCTATCTCTGCTATCTCTTTTTCAAGAACAGATATTTTCACTCTCTCTCTCCCTTTCTCTCTTCCCTACAATGGCGATTTGCTTCTATTCTCCATTGCAACCGATCAAAGTTTCTTCACCAATACAAAATCAAAACTGTCCTCCCCTCCGCTGCAACTTGTCTCTACCTACCATCGCCACCACCGAACCCGAACCTGTCTATACCTCCGTCAAATCCTTCGCGCCGGCCACCGTCGCCAACCTCGGTCCCGGCTTTGATTTCTTGGGCTGCGCCGTCGACGGCCTCGGAGATTTTGTCTCCGTCCGCATCGACCCCTCCGTCCATCCCGGCGAGATCTCCATCTCCGAAATATCCGGAACCCAAGCCAGCAAAAAGCTATCCAGTAACCCACAATGGAACTGCGCAGGTATTGCTGCTATTGCCACGATGAAAATGTTAAATATTCGGTCAGTGGGTCTCTCTCTTAGCCTCGAAAAGGGCCTTCCGTTGGGCAGTGGTCTAGGATCGAGCGCCGCCAGTGCTGCGGCAGCTGCGGTGGCGGTTAACGAGATTTTTGGGGGGAAATTAGACGAGAAGGATCTTGTGGTTGCTGGGTTAGAATCTGAGACCAAAGTTTCAGGCTATCATGCAGATAATATAGCGCCAGCGATTATGGGAGGATTTGTATTGATTAAAAACTATGCCCCATTAGAACTAATGAGCTTGAAGTTCCCAGAAGAGAGAGATCTCTTTTTCGTACTTATAAGTCCAGATTTTGAGGCACCTACCAAGAAAATGAGAGCTGCCTTGCCGGGGGAAATTGAAATGACTCACCATGTTTGGAATTGTAGTCAAGCTGGAGCATTAGTAGCTTCTGTGCTGCAAGGGGATTTGGTGGGATTAGGCAAGGCTTTGTCAAATGATAAAATTGTTGAGCCCAAAAGGGCGCCTTTAATTCCTGGGATGGAGGAGGTGAAGAAGACAGCCATTGCAGCGGGGCATTTGGGTGTACGATTAGTGGGGCAGGCCCTACAGCTGTGGCCGTGATTGATAATGAGGAGAGAGGAAAAGAGATTGGAGAGAGAATGGTGGAAGCCTTCAGCAAGAGAGGGAATTTGAAGGCTGTGGCTATGGTGAAGAAATTAGATAGAGTTGGTGCTAGGCTTGTTAGCACTGTTCCCATTAGATGATCAACCATGATTCCATTTTTTTTTTTTTTGGGTTTTAGGTTTTCATTAGTTTGGAGGTTGAAGAATGCAAGAAGGAATTGCAATGTAGTCATTGATATTTTGCTTGTGTCATTAATAAAAGATGCCTATCCTTTCATTGAGGTGTGTGCTATTGGAATGCAGTGAACAGACTTCAGCTTTCAAATAGTTCCCGCTAAACCCTCGTAGTTAGTATAAAAAGGAAAAAGAAAAAGTTTCCTTTTCTGGAATTTCATTTGATGATAAGTTGGTTAATTGGGCTGATATGCTATCTTGCGGTGATGGACAGACAAAATTTCTTAACCAGACATTGACTGCATTGAGAATGAGGTATTGAGTTGCAATTGTTGGCCGTTTATTAATTAATCATCTTTATCATCTCCATGGAAGTGTGTAACATATGTTGTTCTATAATGGGCGTAGTTTATTTAGAGAATATTTCGCGTTTTTCAAGTTCATTATTATATTTATATACAGCCTACATCAGATGCACATGCTTATTGCTACGATAAGCATACTGTGTGAAGATGAATAATTTCCCATCCTAATGTTAAATTGCAGTATGGTGAAGTTGATATTGATGGTTAAAGTCAATTGCATGAAATTGAAATGGCGCTGTTGCCTCTTACAATATATGCTTTTCTGTATTATGCAGTTATTCAGTTAACTGTTCTATTTCTGGCTGCTAGTCATATGTTTTTTTTAACCAGATCGTCCTTGGTGGTGAGAAAGAAATTCTATCATTAATGCAGAGAATAAAGGTCATCCAGTTGCCTTTTCACGTTCTTTATTGGTATTTTATATTTGGAGCACATCAATATCATTAGGAGTGCTCAAGATTTGGGCTGAACCGACCAAACCAGTAAAACACGATTAAGGTGGGTTTATGGTTGGGTTGGTTTTTATTTTCAGCTTTCTAATTAACAAAAGTCGGGTTAGGGATTTTAAGTCGGGTTATTTGATGAACCGACCATTTCTTCTTCTTCTTCTTCTTCGTTCTCTCCATCTGTCTCATGCCCTGGGAAACCGATCATCCTCGTTGTTCTTTACTTTCTTTCGCTATTGTGCCCTAGGATGAATCTTCCCTCTGCTGCCGATTTGATCAGAGATGTCTCCTTGAATTTTGATTACCCTGGAGTTCAGGTTAGCCATTCTTAGCCTACCGAGGAAGATACAGTGTTTTTAATTGATTTTGTTTCTTTTTCTTTTTGTTTTTGCTTTTGTTTATGTGCGATGTTGCAGTTGCATTGAACAAGGTGGAGGCATTTGCTTCTTCTCCTTTGGGTCTCAGTCCACCGGCGCCACCTACAGGAAAATCTGGTAAGTGGAGATTGCTTCCTTTCTAAGGGTGCTGGCCCAGATGAAGGAAGATGGTACTTTGCTTGCAGAATTAAAAAGGTGGGTGTTTTTTCCTCTTTTATTCTCTGTTTGTGATTTTTATTGGATTTTATCTCTATCTCAGTTATTTGGATCTTTTTTCTTTAATGGGTAATGCATATGTGGGTCAAATTTCATCAAATTTTTGTGTTTCATTCTCTGCAATATATTTAACACATAATTTAAGCTAGAAGCTAGTGGATGATACCGTGATTGATGTTATTTTGTTTTTAAGTCCTGTGAATGAAACATATATTGTGATACCTGAATTAGCCGTAGGTTTTAGAATTACCTAACCATTCCAGTGTATGATTCTATGAGCTCGAGCTGCTTCTGTGATTAGTTCACAGTGGAGTTTTCGGGTAATTTAAACTGGACATTATAGACCATCTTTCCATAATCTGAACTATTATATAATTCTGGGTTCATTGTGAAAGTGATTCTCATTTTGACCCCAAATTCAAGATTGCAATTCTTGCTTCAAAGCAAGTAGAGTTTTAGTTAATTTTTTCCATCTCTTGTGCTTTTATATATTTTTTTCATTAACAATGCTTGTGTTCCGTATATTAAGTTGGAGTTACCATTTTCTTGTTATTGCTAGATCATTGTCTAATTGATTTGTTGCATAGATGGCAATTTCCAATTGGGATAACTTGTGTAAACTTATTCTATTAATTTGGTGCTTCCAAATTAGAAAATTTTGCGAAGACTATGCCAATGCGTACTTCTTGTTGATTGTCATTGCAACATTACCGTGTAGAATTCCTGCTATGGTTTCGTCCTGAAGAGTATTTATAAGTTAGAACGACATGCCACTTTCTCTCTCAGTTCTTTTTAATATATATATATATATATATATATATATATATATATATATATATATATATATATATTTGCATTTATAGAATACTCTTGATCAGTGTAATTTTTTGTCTGATTAAAAAGGAAAATTGAACTAGGCAAGTTAGATTTACAGTTTCCTGTTAGCGAAAGTGGAACTAGAAGTTGCTACATGGATTTCTTTGTAACATTTTGCCTATGAAAAAAAATTATAAGTCATTGTCATTTGTGTTTCTTGTTTCCCAGTTTACATTGGATAAAAGGTCATGCAAACTAGATAAAAGGTCATTTGTGTTTCTTGGCATATGATTTAGTTTTTTATTCGTTTGACACAATGCTAGTCCCAACGCCCGAGTTTCTTAATTCCTGTCGCCCTCGATTCACATCTTTCATGTGTAAATTACTTGCTCAAATCTCATAATGTCGGCAAGCAATAATAAATTATTGGTTTTTTTGGAGAAAATAAAATTATCGATTAGTGATTATAATGCTACAATCACTAACTCTAATCATTATTAATGGGAGTCTTTTATCAAAATAATAAAGGTTAATTACAAAAAAAAAGCAGTCTCAACTATAGGGTACCATAAAATGTCGTACTCCATTTTCAAAATTTTATAACGTCAATTCTCAAATTCGACTTCTCTTTCAATTAAGTTATTTCGTCATTATTCTATCACTAATTCATTGTTATTCCGTCATTCTTCTTTCAATAGCGATGAAATTTCTCGACTGAAAGGGGAGTCGAAATTAAAAAATAATATTTTAAAATTTTGAAGATAGAGTCTAATATTATAAGGTAGTTTATACTCTGACTCTTAATTTGTAATTAATCCAAATAATAAATAACTGAATAAGAAATAAATCAAGGAAAATCAAAAGGCACAGCTATTGCCATTTGCATATTCACGATGTTTGCTACGTAAAAGAAATGCAAAAAACCAGTAAGTTAGGATCACATTCAAAATACAACAGATTACTATAAAATACAAAATATATTAAATGATCTAGATATTAGTAAAGAAAAATAGAAGAAGAGCTCTTTCAATTTATTATCATTCCCTATTTCTAAAAATATAATTATATAAAAAAAAAAAGTGGTCGATTTCTATTTTATTTTGCGAAATCAAATTAAATAATTTTGCACTTCTATTTTCTAAAATAGTAAAATTATGAACTATACAGGGATCAAAGTAGACCGTGGTCCCTCTCACTTCTTTTTATTTTTTATTATTAGTATTTTAAGGTAATAATATTTCCCCGCAATTTCTGTCATGGTCCCTAAATTAATTCTTCATGTGCAAGATTTTAAAATTTCTATTAATTCTTTTTAATATCAGTATAATAGGCCAATAGGATAACTAATATATTTCAACTGTTACGGCTCTCTAAATCCTTTAAGGTTTCGTACATTAATTATTTATTTTTTAAGAAATAATCTTTGCAATTAAATTTTGACTTCGCCCCTGCTTATATACCGACATTAATAACTAAAGTATATAATTTTAATAAAATGAATAAAGGCATATAAAAATATTCTTTCAAGCAAAAAAAGCATTTAGTTTGTCATCGAACTAGATTTAAGAATATAAATAGAAATAGCTATATATGTTATTCTTATTATTTATCCTTACAATATGAGATTATTAGAAAGAAAAATCAAAATCAAAACTCTAAATATGCCACCAAAGTGTTCTGATTGGCCTAAATAATAATATTGCCTCTATTGAGCCAAATATATCTCATTGATACAAATATAAGTGGAACAACAAGGTTACAGTTACAGCCTTAGAGGTGATTTTTGTCCTCAAAATTTATGAAATAAATAAAGTTATGTCTTTTTTTTTCTTTCCTTCATTCCTTTAAAATCAGCAAAATGGAATAAGAATAAAATATCTATAGGTGGAGGTAATGGCAGCCAAAAAAAAAAAAAACTACATGTATCTGCAAATTTTGCCAATTTATTATGTAAAAAGCAGCAATTTTGATATATATATTTTTTAAAATAGAGCAATTTGATTTCCAAGCAACAACCAAGTGTAACCTAACCAATTATCATTAGTGCCTTTAAAAAAAATACATTTTTAACCATGTTGGTTATTCTATTTTTTTATTTAGCTGTTTGTAATTAATGATAGAATAGTATTTTTCAATATGTATAGGTTCTCTGTATAAAAACCTATTTGTTGTAATGGCCTGAATACCGGATTAGTATTGAATAGTATTTTCCGACAGTTAATAGTATCTTTCGGGCTGAAAAGTATATCCGGAGATGAAAAATATTTTATTGGATCATCGAAAAATATGGATCACGGGTAGTCCGGAGTTAAATTTTGAAGTGAATTTGAGGTTAAATAGGCCTTCAAAAGTCAAAAATAAGAAAAAGTCACGGTTTCAGTTAAAATAGTGTTTAGGTTAACTGAAAATTTGTCCGAGACTTTAAAAATAGTTAATGACATCTAAAAATTACCATATTTTTCAGATCTACATTAAATGAGATTTAGAATTATATAGTAAAGAAAAATTGATTTTTCAGTGATGCGAAAAATCAGGCTATCAAATTGCTAAAAGTGGCTCAGATAGAAAAATAGTCTCTGATTCACCCAAAAATATTTAGTAAGCCTAATGCATATATTTTGAGAATTTTAAAAGTATTTTTGGAAAGATTTGAACCCAAGAAGTAGGAAAAAAATAATGATTTCGGTTTAAATAGTAACCGGTCAACCGTAGATTTGATCGGGGCTTTAAAAATATCAAATAAAGTTTAAAAATTGCTAAAAATTACAGATATGCCTAAAATAATGTGTAGATTATTTTGGTTGTAAAAAGTAAATTTTTCGGTAAAATCGATATTTTTGAATCGGACCAATTTAATCGAATTGGACCAAAAATGGACTCCGATTGGGCTGAAATTTTGTATACAACTTATTTTTTATGTAATAAAGATGATGGAATCAATTTTGAAGTTATTTAAAATTGAAAAGTGGGAGAAATTAATTAAGATTGCTTATTGAGTAGTTAATGGGCTTTGGTTAATTAATTCAAGCCCATTAACCCAAGCCCAAGACCTTTGAAAGTGCCATAAAAGGGAGATTTTCACAGTGATTTTCGTGGCTCATCTTCTGTTCCAGCAGCTTCCTCCTCCGTTGTTGGCCAAAAGCTTTATTTCACTTCTCTCTCAAAATTTCTTCTTCATTTCTTCATTTTTTCCTTTAATCCAAGCACAAGAAATGTTCTCCAGTCTCTCTAGTTGCTGGATCTGATCTCAAACCAAGCATTATAGGGAGATATGCAAGAGAAAACAAGTGAAAAAATCTTGGAGGTCAAAATGAGGTAAGAGAAATTGTTGGTTTTAATTTTTTTCTAAGGTACCTACTACTAGTTTTGGGTGCCTAGAGTCCATTTTTAAGGTTTATTTGAGCTAAAAATGTTGTTATCTTGGTGATTTTGAGGATGTAAATTTCGGCCAAAGGTGGGATGCTTTGAAAAAAATGATTTTCTATGGTTTCAAGCAAGAAAAAGGAAGCTCAAGGAAGGTTAAGCATGGAAAAATTGTTAGTGACTATCAAATCTTATTATTTCCCTATACATTTTATGGTTTTCCTTTAGGGTTTATAAGAAAGAATTTAATAAAGATATGTATAATTGAAATTGTGTTAGAAAAGTGTAATTGGACTTTGATTTAGCATAATAGGAAGCTTAAATAAATTTAAAAGAATTTTTAAAGTCTAATTATTATGATGGCCGAATTTCATGCTTAAAGAAATTATGTGTATATTAATTAAGTATTTCAATTAAATTAAGCCATAGAATGACGATAGATATGAAATATATTATCCATGAATTTTTAGAGAATTTATGAAATTTATTAGAATATTTTTGGATTAATTAATTGGTTATGTCTTAGTGAAAAATATTGAATTTTTGTGAAATAATGCATGAAATGAGTAAAAAATATTTTATGCATTTATATAGACTTTATGGAACTTATTTAAATATTTTGGAAGAAATATTTAAATATGTACAAAATAAAGTATTGAATTATTAAGTTATAAATTGTAATTAAAGTGAAAAATAATGAATTATATTGATATAATTCATAAACTGTCCAAAATTAGTGAAATAAGTGATTGACTAATTATTAGAATAAAAAGACTATAAAAAGTATAATATATAAAATGATCGAAATGAATTATTAAGAAAAAATTCATAAATCGATAATATAATGGTGAATTATTGTAAAAGAATTCACAAATCGTATAAAAATATCGCATATCCCGAACGATCATAATTTCATACAGAAAAAGTAAGAAAATTGTTAAAAGTTAACAACAAAATGAGATGTAAATTCAAAATATTGAATTATTAAGAAATAATTCATAAATTTGTCAAGTAATGGTGGATTATAATGATATAATTCACATAGTATATGAAAAGTACTGAAATAATAGTTGGCTAAAGTAGTGAAGTGAAAAGACACTGAAAGGTGTAAAATGTAAAGTGGACATGGTGAATTATGATGTTATAATTCACAATCTGTGTGTAAGATTCTGAAAAATTACTGAAAAAATTAATTAAAAAAAATGAACTGACTGAAAATGTATTTGTAGTTGTTACATTAAAAAATATTTTGAAATAAAGTGAGTTTTGCCCTTAGCAATAGTCAGGCAATAAAAGTCTTACTCAGGATATAATTGGCTAGTCATAGGGACATCTTATACCACGGTGCAAGTCATGGCGACTTGCTTTGCTATGGTAGGATCTCTGATCTCTATAGTATCTGTCATACATACTGTTATATGTTCGTATGTTTTATGAGAAATGATT